>CM030007.1:44851233-45196233 GCA_017639485.1 Pluvialis apricaria
AGAGGAAAGCTGGAAGATAAGCAAGACAGCTAGGTCTCTGGACTTAATAAGAACAGACTTCAAACTCTTTAAACAAGTGCTAGGAAATCCTTGGGGAAGCTGCTGGGAGGGAGGAGAAAGGCAATGAGGAGAGCTAATTGATTTCAAAAGAAAATGTGTTGGAAGCTCAGGGACAAACTACCCCCATTGTGCAGGAAGACTGGGAATTTTGGCCAAAGGCCCAGCTGTCTGTGAAAAGAGTTTCTCAATGAACTTAACGCAGCAGGTTACCCACAGCAGTTGTGGCATCCCCACCTTTGGAGTGAGCTAATGGTCTATCCTGATGGATGGTGATAGTCCTACTTTAAGCTGCAGGCTGGACTAGATGGTGGCAGCTCAAGGAAAATGTTATTTAAGAAGGGCCAAATGCAATCAGATGAAGAACACATTAGCTCTTCCTAAGCACAAAACAACAAGAATAATACCAGAATTAAGTTTCAGATTTTTTTTTTTCTAGATCTGATAGGAATTTATCACTTGAGCCCAGATTCTCCCAGGTATTTAAGCCCCTTACTGTAGCTGACAATAATGAGTTAAGTGCCTATGTACCTTTGATAATTTTTTTAATTAGTTCTGTAGTAATCTGCCACCCTCAGATGGAGGCTTAACAGGTGAAAACCATCATAATTATATATATTAAATCTGTTTGTCCACAAAAGGATTCATCACAGATTTACGTGTCTTTCATTTTGCTTCTTAGTACATGTGACCTTCTTACATTCAATGGGGTTTTACTTAAAGAACTGCAATTTTTAGGTGGAAAAGAATGCTATATTTCAATATTTTAACTGTTTGGTTTTTTTTTTTTTTTAAATAGAATACTCTCTTCAATGCGACCCAATTTTATAGACTTTTTTTTTTGTGATTTTATTACCTCTTTTTGCAGACTATCTGTATTTTTAGTTTATGGCCATTGATTTTATGAGCTTCCTAATTTCCAGCTAGATGAAGCTGTTGAGAAGTTCTGTATGCTTGTAAGTGTAATCTATACTGCAGTCATCTTTTGGAAAGCATTAATTGCAATCACTTACTGCACATGAAATAATAAAATATTACTTCTATATTTCCAAGGAAAGTGATCAAGTGAAGCATCTTTTCTCATCTCTCCTTCTGTTTGCATATTTTTCTGCCTTTCAAAATTATCTTCATATACTTTGTAAAGAAAGAAGAGTAATATATTCAATATCTGCATGTATTCTTAGGCACTTGGTATTTTCTAGAAGCCAGTATGTTTGGTAAAGCTACTAGCCTACTACAAAATTGATAATCCTGAAAAAAAGTGTTTTGCATAACAGAGTATATTCTACCAAATATTGAGGTATTGCAGAATACATCTTTGCACAGGAAGAAAGCTAGTTTGGTTTGGTTTGGTTTGGTTTGTTTTTTTAATGGATATTGTCTTAACTTTAGTGATGCTTTAACTTTTATGCAAGAGTGAGAATATAGGACTTTCTGGTTAAAAAAAAATGTAAATCTTTTCCTTCCATTCTTATTGTCTTTGAAGCCAGGAATTGGGAAGATCCTCTCTGGACATCCAGACTTTGATATCACTGAGAAGATTCTTCAGAGGATTGGTGCATTTACAGTAACTTAAAGATCTTTTTATGCTTACTTGAAATAAAGCATTTCTTACACTACAATTTTTAAACATGTAGTCCGTGCAGATATCAAAGTAAGGCTCCATTTACCATTTATGCTATGTTTTTCATCCACATCTTAGAAGAGAGTATTTCTAGATCTTTTTTCCAAATAAATAGATTTGTAAATGTGTCGTCTGTTTGTCTTGATGTAAGAGTTCCAGACGGAGTACTGTCCAGGAACAATTTGCAATTCATTTTGGATATGTTATTTACTAGGCTAAGAGTAGAAGTTCAGAAATCTAGGCTATTTCTAAATGGAGACAGAGAAGTGGATTAAAGCCTTCATTAGCACTACTGAATTAATGAGGATTTAGCAACTGATTACTCTAAAACATACGTCAGTTCCTAATAATGCAGGATTGGAATGGTCTTCAGAGTTGATAAAGTCATCATATTCACCTTTCTTAACTGATGCAAGAATACATGTACACTGATAGTTTTTTAATCTATTCCTACAATAAAAGAGATTTCACTATTTCTAGTTGTCCTATTCCAGTGCTTAACTATCCCTAACATTTGAGGATATTAGTCTTTAAGAACATATGACTATATTCTTACTTATATCATAGATTCATAAAATCATAGAATGGTTTAGGTTGGAAGGGACCTTGAAGATCATCGAGTTCCAACCCCCCTACCATAGGCAGGGATACCTCTCACTAGACCAGGTTGCCCAAGGCCACGTCCAGCCTGGCCTTGAACACCTCCAGGGACGGGGCTTCAACAACCTCTCTGGGCAACCTGTTCCAGTGCCTCACCACCCTTAAAGTGAAAAACTTCTTCCTAATGTTTAATCTAAACCTGCCCTCTTCCAGCTTAAAGCCATTCCCCCTCATCCTATCACTACATACCCTAGTAAAAAGTCCTTCCCCAGCTCTCCTGTAGGCCCCCTTTAGGTACTGGAAGGCTGCAATAAGATCTCCCCGGAGCCTTCTCTTCTCCAGGCTGAACAGCCCCAACTCTCTCAGCCTCTCCTCATAGGAGAGGTGCTCCAGTCCTCAGATCATCCTCGTGGCTCTCCTCTGGACACGCTCCAACAGGTCCATGTCCTTCTTATGTTGGGGACTCCACAGATGGATGCAGTACTCCAGGTGGGGTCTCACGAGAGCAGAGTAGAGGGGCAGAATCACCTCCCTTGACCTGCTGGCCACACATCTTTTGATGCAGCCCAGGATACGGTTGGCCTTCTGGGATGCGATCGCACATTGCTTGCTCATGTCGAGCTTCTCATCAGTCATCACCCCCAGGTCCTTCTCCACAGGGCTGCTCTCCAGCCATTCTCCGCCGAGCCTGTATTTGTGCTTGGGATTGCCCCAACCCAGATGTAGGACCTTGCACTTGGCCTTGTTGAACTGCATGAGGTTGGCTTGGGCCCACCTCTCCAGCCTGTCCAGGTCCCTCTGGATGGCATCCCTCCCCTCCAGCGTGTCTGCCTCGCCAAACAGCTTGGTATCATCAGCAAACTTGCTGAGGGTGCACTCTACCCCACTGTCCATGTCGCTAACAAAGATGTTGAACAGTACGGGTCCCAGTACCGACCCCTGAGGAACGCCACTCGTCACTGCTCTCCACTTGGACACCGAGCCGTTGACCGCAACCCTTTGAGTGTGACCATCCAGCCAGTTCTTTATCCACCGAGTGGTCCATTTATCGAATCCATGTCTCTTCAATTTAGAGACCAGGATATCATGTGGGACAGTGTCAAACGCTTTGCACAAGTCCAGGTAGATGACATCAGCAGATCTTCCCTTGTCCACTGCCACTGCTTCATATGTTATGAAGATTTTAATATAACACTACTTCCATGTGTATTTTATAAACAAATTTGTACTTTGTGAATCAACATCTACCATTATATTCTATGAAACCATTAATAGCAATATTGCTGAGGTTAATGGGGATTTTAATGTTAACTCTACTGTCAGTAAAGTTAACTGAATAAAGCTAGTTGGGAAATCAACATCTACCTTTTGCTTTCCACATAATCATCAATAATAATAATGTATTTAAATAGAAGAGAAAAATAAAAATCCACTTCAAGAATCAATAATGTTAGTAATGATGTATGTAATAGAATATGGCTAACTTTGACCCTCAGAGCTCTGCACAAGCAACTCATTCTGATTAGTAAACCGAGCAAAACATAATGTGGAAAATATATAGACAATGGTAACCCTAATGTTAATATGTCCAATAATATATGGAATTTGATTCCATCAGAAGCTTCTGCTGATACCATAAACTGCCTTCAGGACTGAATTACAATCTCAGTACTTGATAAAAGGAATGATAATTTATTACAGCAGTGTCCCCTGTTGCTGCTGAATGTAAGATCATACATTTCTACTTCAAGACTGAATTTTAGCTTTGTTATAACTCACTTGTAAAAATTATCTTTAACTGAGTTTCATATACAATTGTTCAACTGAAGATCATATTATTTTCATATATTAAATATTGTTTATACTGTGCTTTATGCTGGACTGATTTAAGCAAAACTGCAGAAAGATATTGCATCTTTGCTGCAAAGGCTGAACTATTGAAACTGAAATTATTTTATTCACATTATTATGAATGCAGCTTTTTTAAGTAAGACAAAATCAACAAATAACATCTTTATTTTACAGTACTCATTTTCAGTGTTTTCTGCTTCTGTTTTGTTTTGTTTTGTTGGTTTTGTTTTTTAACAACTAACTTTCAAATTTTTCAAATTAAAACAGTCCCATTTCCTAGTCTGAAGCAAGTAGGAAATCTTAGATTTCTAGTTCAATCCTGTGTTTTTTCATGTTCTTGATATTAAGGCAGTTGTCTTCAGTGCACTCAGTGCAGCTCTTTCTGCCAGCTTTTTAGAGCCATACTTGCTGATAGCCCTCAGAAGGACACCTATCATCAAAAGATCATATACCAATTGATACTAAAGTGGAAGCCTCATATAGAATAGCGTGACTTTCATAGCAGATGAACAGCACTGTATTTTGGTTGCAATCAATCCTTACAGGTAGGTCATAATGAAGAACATTTGTACTAGCTTAATAGGGTTTTTAGGATGGAATTAATTGTTCCTTTTCAAACGTAGTGGTAGCATCAGGACTGATATCTTTAAAAAAGTGCACATTGTAAAAAAGATCTAGCAAAAGGCTGCTATATTAATAGTCATATATTTTACCCACCCAAAAAAATTCCATAATTGTTTATAAATTCTTGTATGTATTAATTTTAGTTGTATCCTATTCAAAATATAAAGAATTGCTTCTTTTACAAATTATTGTTTTTCCTGTGCATGAAAACAGAAATACAGTGGCTGACCAGTGAGAGTAGATTTTTGTGCTCTCTAATCCAATCTCTTGAATCTAGCAATATTTTCTTTGTTATAATTGCTATAAATTGATAAATACTCTGAGCACATTCTGTCTTGTTAAACAAAATTGTTCTAACTTAACAGGGCCCTACAGCTCTGGTATTAAACTTTAATACAAATGCTATTCACACATCTTAAATGTGTTATTAGTCATGTACCTCATGGAAAAAAAAATATTGTATGTTCTTTTAAATATTTCATCTGCTTCCATTCACCAACTAAGTAATATGTCATCAACTGGGACTAAGGTGTCAAGACCCCCCCCATCCAAACCAAGAATACAGGTCTCAGCTGGGATAACTACTTATGTAAGCTCTGTATAGTGCTGATTAGCAAGACTGTTTAATTTAAAAAGCTGGTTTCCTTCTATTTACCTGGTATGCCTACTGCAGGGATAACTGGGAAGTTGAGCGGTGCCTGGGAGATAATGCAATAAATGCCTGTTTCCTCCTGTTCTTCTTTTCTTTTTTTTTTTTTTAAATTTTTTGGGGGCTATGTTTTTGGTTTTAGCATTCCATTCCATCCCATTATTTTCTTCTCACAATAAAGTAGCCATCATGAGCAAAAAATGCAAGAGGCTTCTGCAAGTCTATAGTCTAAATGGGCAATTTCTGTACCTTAGAACTGTAGTTGACATAATTCTGTAACTTTTTTTTAGGATGATAAGAAAAAACAAACAGAATACTGCATGGTAGTTCATAAAAGCAGAGTACAATTAGGGCATCTCATATAGCTATGACTGTGCTAGGTAGAGAACTTAAAAGGAAGATTTTTCACAAATGAATCTTTATTTTCCTTACTAATTAATAAACACCATGCTGTGAATAACTGGTGATAATGTTCTAATAAGAAAAATCAATAAATTTACACCCAGGGTCACCGTAATTGATGCTGCAGAATAGAAAAATGTATTCTCCATTGATCCTTTAACAATCTTCTAACTAAAAAGGAAAGGAAAGAAAGCCAATTACTGTAGTATGCCTCTGAAAATGATAAGATTAAAACAAGCTAATTATGTGTTCTTGAATAACTACAATTTTTGATGAAAGTAAGTAGAATAAGGGCATCTTGTGTCTCCAGTACAGAGATATTACTTTTTACTAATTAAAATATAATAATTTTACATTTAACATCTCTTAATCAATAGACAAATAAATAGTTAGAAAAATAAAACTTAAAAATCTCCCATGATAAACCTTTTGATGTTGTTGTGAACAGAGGATTAAATTGAAGAATGAAACAAGCTCCTGGAGCATTGAAGCTCAAGGAATTTTCATACATGAGCAAACAACATTTATGGAGAAAAACAACGACCACGCAAATAAAATCCTGGGAAAAGCTGTCCACTGTTTTCTGTTTTCCATAAGAAGTATCTGTTATTCCTTCAAGTGATTCCCACACAATATCCCATATGCAGAACCCTGATGCCTTCCACTGCAGGTTTATCCGTACTGAAGTATGGCTGTAACAATTTATAAATGATCAATACAAAATGACATAGAAAGTCAGCTGCACCTACTGCTCATTTTGGTCTCATGGTGCACTAAAAATAAGTTATTACAAATTCAGATTTCTCTTTTTAAAGTGAAATAGGTATATAATCTTTCTTTAAAACTGCTAGTAAAATTCATTAAACTATCTGGAAGCAACTAGATTTTCCTTCTTCCTTTCCTTTGCTACTGTAGGCAAAATCAAACCCACTAGAAATATAAGGTAAAGGAATTATTTAATACCACTTGAATGCACACACAGCAATGTGCATAGTGATTCTGACTTCAAACACTTGATTTCAATGTGAGGCATAGCATGCCATTTTAAAGGCTAGATTTAATCAAATTCTTCACCTCCAGATATTCTGTCATGGAGGTGCATGGTTTAAACCTGTTACTTTGCCACACAGCCACCTCCCATTGAGCCTATGCAAGATTTTAGGCAGTTTTCCTTGACCCATTTAATTCCCTTCGATATTGTTGTTGGATTCATTTATTTTAACTGTACTTCTATTCAATGTCTCCCAAACTAACCTTTTTCATAACATCTCTAGCCCACAATATTCTAGTTAAGGTCTGCTTTTCTAGGCACTATCCAACTATCATGACTGGGACTCTGAGATTAAAAGTTACCACCTCTAACATATATTCTGCACTTGAAAGTGTCCTAGTTCGAGGTAAAACAGAACTGGACAAAAACAAAAATAAATTAAGAAGTAATTACTAGGTTAATCTTTGGACTCTAGCTTCACTGAAATATTTAAACCCACATACACTAAATCCTGAAATTCAACTGCACTTTGGTCATCCCTAGGCACCTAGGTTTAGGTTCAGCTGTAAATTCTAGGATACCATTTCCCCTTAGCTTATCAGCCATAAGATTTTCTTTTTACATTTTTTTTTTCCCAGATCGTTAGCTATCTATATTAGTTCTTAAGACACAGACATCAAATCAGTGTATTTGGAGCTGCAATTGAGAGTAACTACTTACTACTATAATTGCCTGATAATAACTACTCCACATGCAATTTTCTGTCTTTCTTAACCTAGCTACATTATAACCTATTGTCACAGTTCCTTTACTGGGTGGAGGTGTGTATTTTTTAAAGTGGGAGATTTTCTGCATACAGACAACATGAGAGCTGTAGATTCCCAGACAGAGTCTCAGTAACCTGTCAATAATAAATGGCAGGAAAGGGTATTGAAAAAGAATAACATCACTGCGGAAAAACAAATAGTCTTAATGTGGAAAAACAATCTTATGAGTCTGTATTTTACAACAGTCTTGTAAATGTGATTTTGTTAGAACTTTCTTGGTCACATACTTTTCAGAGAAAGAGCCAAGCTGAAAGTTAAAACAGATGTAAGAAGCTACATTTTGCCCTAGGCATGCTTTCACTAATTTTAGTTTGTTATTATTCAGTTCAGTGAGCTTGTTCAAGTTTAACATTTCAATTAGTTGTGTAACTACCTAAAAAGAAGTATCATATAAAGTCATTTGTGTTTTAGGGGATCCTGATGCTGGTTCATAACATGAAGAGTACTTGCTCAGGCAGTTCAAACATGTTTGTTCAAACCTAGAGGACTTTATCCCAGGGGCAGGTTCTAGCAAGAATGCAAGAGATTCACTTCTCTGCCATTGCATAGAGACTGGCAACAGTCCCAGGAAGGACGAAAACATAGTCACCAAACCCTGCTAGTGTTCTGTGACTTAGCATCATCTGAACTGGTCAAAAACATTCTTATTCCAGGGCCCCCCTCTTGACCCATTTTTCTACACAGGAGTCACTGTAATGAAATATTGAATAATAGTATTCAAATCTCAGTACTTCTGAAAGAGAAAATAAATCTAAATACTCTGTGTTATTACCCATAGAGGTCACAGAGTGGCTCAGAAATAAATAAATAAACCAACCAAACAAGAAACTCCTTTTGATTCTAGTATAGTTCTTCCTTTAATGTTTTGTTGAGATATTTCACTGAAAACTTAGTTGATCATTGAACACGTAGCACTATTTCAGATTTTAGCAGCTGAAACATTATTAATACAAAAAAGGAATTTCTTAAAGGTAAAGAGTTCAGTACATTCATTATACACCCTGTTCTTAAATACACGTATGTAAAATCAAAGTGTACTGTAAAATTGCATTATACATTTTTGGCTTCACTAGCATTGTCTTCCATTATTAGTGTCACTAAGATGAATATTTGCATTCATATTTGCTTCACTAGGCTTTTTTACAACTGCAATTGTCATATACCACTGAAGCCATTTTAGCATCTAACAGGGAAGTAAGAAGATCAGAGAAAACAAAAAAGACTGGAAAGAATAAAGAGAAAAAAAACGTTAATGTTAACGTGAAGTCAAATTATACTCCCTTCAGCTTTGTATTGGGCCTGCTTATATGTTGCCTTGCTCATCTGATCTTTTTATCTGTCCAAAATATGTTTAAAATAATACTAAATTAGAATAGCAGTATTTGTATATACAGAGTTATAGATGGGATTAATTTCTAAAAATTAAGTATCTAGTCTAAGTGTCACACTTAACCTCCTATAGTCTAAGTTTAACTTTTAAACAACAATGAAAAGAACTGGGTGTCACCAGAGGAGAAAATCCAAGTATTTCAGACATTTGTTTCAGGATATTCTGAATTGCCAGCTGTACATTCCCCTGAGTATCCAAAGAGATTAGTTTATACTCATGATTTTCTTTCAGACAGCTGAAGTTGGATGATATGGATTGTAGGCTTCTAATTTTGAGATGGCTTGAAGTGAGATTATTGGCAAGAGGAAGTAAATATATGACTCCAAAAACACCTGCTGGCTTTGGAATACATGTGTTCAACCAGTTACATTTTAGCAGAATAAGAAACAGCACAAAATTCACCAGCATAGTCTGTTTCTGAGACATTTGATCCTAGAGATTTTGAAGTGGTCAAAACTGGGGGTTGATACAAAAATGCAAAGGAGGTTTGATTCTCCGAAAAATCTCAGGCATGGCCTAATGTTCAAAGTCAGGAGTTTCTGATATATTATTCACGATATATTGACAGCAGTAGAGTGGAAAGGAGTTAGTTGGAACTAAAAAAATGACATAATTTTTGACTTGTTTCTGGTTCCCTGGGAAAACGGTGTCTGCAGATAGGTATTACATACTTACAACCCTAACATGGGACCACTCAATGAAGACATTCTAGACATGCAGAAGCATGCACTGTATTTTCCTGCAGGCTTATTTGCAAATAACTAAAAGCATTAAATCTGCAAACTCATTTCTGAGGAGACCTAGGGTAAACATATATGAAGAGCATTTCGAGAATCTCAGTCCAGGGCTCTGCTGAGTAATTTAACAGATTTGAATTAAAAAGCTTGTTGAGGAGGTAGAGTTGAAAAATGTTTGTTTTTCAGAAAAAATGTTGACTCAGAAGGGCAACTGATAGGGCAACTATTATGTTCTTGTATACGTTTTTATCAAGCAACCTAATCTAACATAGGTCAGACGATTCACACACAAGATGTGCCTACTTCACTACATTGTCTAAAGCTTAATTAGATGAATCCTTGCTTCAGAGTATTTCAGCATTTTGAACAGATCTTCTATACCCTTTGCTGAGTAGGTATTTGCCAAAAACTTTTCCCACTCTTCTTTGTCTTTCTCCTTACCTGGCCCTTATACCTTCTCTTTCCTAAATTCTACCAACTGCTTTTCTATGATCCTTCCTTCCCTTCCTTTGCCTTCAACCTCAGCTTTAGGTTTGCCTTTGTTCCTCTTCCTCTTTCCATTTCCCCTTCCCCTTCCCCTTCCCCTTCCCCTTCCACTTTTCTTTGTCCAATGTTATCTCTCCACTGCGTGATCCTCAGAGTGGTATCAACAATATATTTGTATTTATACATTCCGTTGCAAATGGGACATATTCCTGATTAGTCTTACATTACAGTTATAAACATTTAAAAAAAATAAATCATAGGGGGTTGAAATGTGAGCAATAATGCTGGCTGTCCAGATTTCTACAGGGTTCGGTTAGCCATTTTGTATGCTAACAGAGTGAGTTGCTGAAAAGGCTGTCACTCAATGCCTAAGAATGTGTTCTTACCACTTGTGCACTTAGAAAGGCAGAATCAAAATATTTTATTCTAACTGCAGTTAGGTAGTGAGCTTATAATGATTTATGAAAGGAAGCTGCCCTTTTTGAAAGCATGCTGTGTAATAAATGTCTGAACAATTTCAGTTCTTTATTGTTGGTCTCGGACTATAGTATTCACAGAATAGTTAATCAGTTGTGTTGTTCAAAGTATAAAATTGACATCTGCGTACATCTTATATCCTTATGATTTCCAACATTCTCACGAAACCTGAACATTTAAAAATAAACATATCTACATTCTGGAAGCTTTCTACATAAAGGCTGTACACACATATGTTTAAAAACAGGTGTATGTGTATCCTTATTGTGGTTTGTGTTTGTGCATAAACATATATATTTGATTACTGTTTTTCATTCCTTTACACATTCTTGTTCTTATGATCTATTATTTCTTTCTGGCTATAAAGCAGCAAGTGCCAACACCTCTACAACTAATGAAGCATATATCTCTGCTTTGAATACATTATAGTCATAACACTAAAGAAAGAGCATTTGGGGAACTTTTAATAGCAATACAGCATGTGTTGCTCTTCTAATATGTTTTAACTTTGCTGTTTCTGTAATAAGAATCAAGTTTGTTACATTCATGCTACAGGTGGAAACGTTTTCCTGGTTTACATAATTCTACAGTACCATACCATACTGAAATACAAGGGAGAAAAACCTTGTTTAGATTAGTAGATTTTTTATAAGGTGTAGTTACTGTATTCTAGGGCTTACATGATCCTCAAAATAATGAAAAATACTAAAAAAAAGTCATTAAGGGCTAAATCCTACTGTCCTTTCTTTCCAATTAAATGAAAGATTTCATTTCATCTGATTTCATCTATTGATATATGTAAGATAAATTTTTCACTATAGAAGAAGAAAAAATATCAAAGCTAGAATGAAATACACATATTTTGTTCCTGCAGTAGCAAACTATGCAAAACCTAATTCAGACACACCTACCAAAATACTTGTCATACCTGATACCTTGTGTAAAATGAATAAAAATATTCTGGTGAAAATGGAGAATTCATATGAACTTGGATTGCCAGGAAAAACCCACACATAATTTCTTTCATAAATGTAAACATGAATGAGTAGGAAAAAGGAAGTGATCATATACCGTATGAAACCTGATAGGTCATACTCCACACAGAAATTAGGTAGAATGAGGTAAAGAAAATCTCTTTCTAGTTTGAGACAAGGCTTGCACCTGCATCACTTAATCTCGTACATGAAGTTTGATGATATAAAAGGAAAATTGTAATGTGCTCTCAATTTTCCTTTGGATTTTTTTTTTTTAAAACTCCCTTTATTATATTTTGCATTGTCTCTCTTCTCACAAAATGTATCTCTATAATTGGCATTAATTGACACACTGTTTGGCAAAGTAGAACGTACCATGTCATGCCTAGAGTGGTCCATCTATGACAATACTGCAGGAGAAGAGGTGGAATGCATGCAGCAAAACTGAATGTCACCACACAGGATGGAGGACAAGACTTTGGTCTCCAGGGCATACTAAAACACTGAAATTAAAAAAAAAAATAGAAAAATACACTTTTCCTCTATAGGCCAGTTGTGAGTTAACACAGATGTCAGGAAAATGACCACTTTATCTTTCCTCCTGAGCCCTCTGTACCACTACCACCACCCCCACTCTTTTTCTGTCACTCTTGATTACATCCCTAGTCCAGTCATTTATTGTGTTGCCTGAAGGTACTTTACCAGTCATGTTAGACTCAATCTCTCTTTTACCCACTTCTCCCGCAATTATTTCTGTACTTTCTTCTACAGTATTTAGAAGCAGTGGTGATCAACCAACCTCCTATAGGTCAGCTATAAGGCCATTGCTATCTCTGAAAACTTCCTCAGTACGTGCTTCCACCACTATACCTAAAAGAAGCTAGCTAACAAAAAAAACTGCTTTGAGAGACATAATAAAGGAGATATAATATAATGGAAGATTGACGATACATCTATTATCCATGTCTTCTTTTCTGAGATTTTAAACACATTTGGGCAGGGCAGATAAAAACCACTGAATATATTGTAAGCACAAAAAAAATTATCAAGAAAAATAGAAGTTTAGCAACAACAGAATCATGCAAAACAGGAACATATTTCATGTGTGCCCTCTCTTCTGACTGCGAAAGGAGTTTTCTTGAAGATGCATTTACTTATGCAAAGGAGAAGGCTGATACTTTCTCACCAATACAGTGGGAATCCGACTACAGGCAACAGAAGCGCAAAGGGCATTTCGTGTGGAACGGCCTGAGTGTTGGGTCTGCTTGTTGAGGAATGAATCTCTTAATATGGATTACCAAATTTCACTATAATTCTACTTGATGAGGTCGTTAGTGTATACAACTTTGAAATAAATTTTCAGAAACTAAAGATAATATTAAGGCAGGAAACTGATATAATAGTATACACTGTAATTTTTTTCCATTACATTAAACATGAAAAACCTAAGCACTTTATAAGAGAACTGGTAAATTCTATATGACTGGACATGAGTTATATTTCTTTATCTTAATTCCTGACATTTCTGTCATGAATTGTCATGTCATGTTCAGCTCAGTCACATTAGTTTGTAACATGAGACATCAAACATGAAAAAATATGTCACAATAACCCGGATAATACATCAGAAATTTTTAGGTAAAAAAAAAAAAAATCTTTCTCTTTCAGCTTGGACATTATCCACCCCCCACCCCCACCCCACCCCCCCCCCCCCCCCAAACAAAAAAAAAAAAAGAAAGAAAGAAATTATGCTTTTCAGAACTACAACTGAAATTATATATTTTAAAGTTTTGGATTGTCTTTACTTTTGATTAACATTTTTATATGCATTCACTAACAACAGACAGCTAGAGGAATGCCTGTAAATTAATGACAAAAATAAATAGAAACAATTAAATGTAGCTTGTAATATTGAAGAGAAATTTTGCTAATCCTCTTTTCTTAATTCATTCAAGATGAGAAGCTGACATTCAGGCATAACATCTATTCTTCAACAAGGTCTTGATTATACCCAGTTTTAAAGAGACACTGCTTAAAGTTCAAGCAGGTTAAGTGATCTGGTCAAGGTTATAGTGAGAAACTATGTATTGAATTTATTTTGGAGCATGGCACATTTCAGTTTCCCTGTATACCATACTGGTTCTCCATTTCTTTTTTAAATCAAGAGTCAACCCAGCATGGTATGAAGTATAACAGAGCACTGTGTACTGAAAAATGAAAGCACCAGATGGTTGGTGCAAAATGCAAAACCTGTCAAAAAGAGTCATAAAAATATATTCCTTTAAGAATGTTTTAGTATGTAATCTGCTTATTCCAAGGTTTGTTCAGACTTCTATAAAAATTATAAAAAGGTGATACTGTAGACTAATGCTCTTTGCTATTTGCAGAGACCATTTTGTTGTCAACTGGTAGTCTTTTCCAATGTCTTTCATTATTAGGGGAACCAATTAAAGCATACTCAGACTGTGCCACATATGCTAAGTACATAATTTGTAGAAAATTCTTATCTGTCCATTACCTTTATTCTATTGCATTTTCTTCCCCCTGTCTTGGGGTAGTGGGCTCACTTTTTTCCCTTTTAATAAGAGTTTTGTGTTAAAACTGGCATGTTGAAATGCCTGACATGAGAATTCTCAAACTGTCTTAACTAGATTTTGGCATTTAATAAGCTGTAAACTGCTGAAGCTATTTGCAGATGAAGTCTCATTTTTGTCCATCAGCAGGGGGCTGGGAGCATAATTAATTGAGTGAAAGTTAAAAGACGGACAGCATGGTTACATTTATGCAAATATTGCAGGAGAACATCTAACAGAAAAGAAAAATAGCTTGTAACTGATTGGTTTGGTTTTGGACCAAAATCCACAGGGTCCATTTAAACATTGCAGATTGTGCATATGACAATTAAGATCTCTAGTGCTGGGGTTTTTTAAAATATACTTTCTGCAATGGAAAAAATAATAGAAAAAGAGGACCTTCAGTAACAGTCAAAGTTCCAAATCCAGGGAGACAATTCTATTTCTGTTTTAAGCTCTTTTACTGCTCATGAATGTTAAAATAGATTAAAAAAAAAAGTATTACAAAAATCATATGATGCATGTGCCTTCAACCATATGCCAGTCTCTGCTGTTTATTTCTTTTATTCATATCCCAGTCATATGCATCCTGGTACACCAAAGATTCTATTTAATTAAAGTTAGTTAAAAGCTTAAATCACAAAGATCAGGACAGCTGCTAGAGGTATTAACCCGAATTCTGCTTAGGGTGATCAGAGGCTCTTTCATTTATTCTATTTTATATTATATTATCTTGTAAGTAGTTTTGTTGACTATTTTTTTTTCCTCCTGGCTGATGCTGTGTATTGGAATGATTCCTGAGTTAAAACTAAAAGCAGCAAACATGAACATTTGGATTGAAACACTTTCCCTTTTATAACTTTGGGGCTGGTATTATATATTGACAAGATAACAATTGCAACCTTGTTTGTTGATTTTTGACTATGCATGAAGAGTATGATGTACAGCAGATAAAACTTGTAAAGAGAGTTTAATAGGGAATTTAAAAAAAATTCCTCTTTTGTCCTTCATGTGGCTTAGCTTAAGCATCTTATGCCAGCAGGGTAACAACTAGCAAATAGTTTAGGTTTTATTAGGCAGAGGAAATAGTGTATTACTCATTTATGGTAAATATAATGTGCACAGATTTCTGCTGATCTTGACATGCTCAGATTTGATGGATTCTTCCTATATTCCACAGTGTTGCCAAATATGCTAGAATTAGCTCATCCCAACATTTGGAAAGGATAGGAGGAATGTACCTTTAGGAAATAAAATACTCACTAATTTCTATATCTGTATCAATAAGAAAGTAAACGTGATTGTCATTCATGCTAGGGCTTCTTTACACTGCTTGGTGATGCAGTGTCGGGCATCATTAGACAACACTAGGTGTTCTGTGTGGGAACTGCATCAAGCATCTGTTCAACATAGGCAGTGGAATCTGGAGTGATACCCACTAACTGTATTCAGATACATTACCATTTAGGTTTTACCTAGGCTTGCCCCAAAGAAAATTACAATGGAAGACATTATTTACTATCTTACAAGGGCCAAGCACTTTTCTGCAAGTCTGCAGTTATTTTTTATTCCAAGCACTATTTATAAATGAATTAAACTACTTAAACTCATGAATGCAAAGAAACATATTAACCAGCATCTCACTGTCTGTTCAAAAAGAGCAAGATTAACATCCAGAGCTCTGCAGGTGTGTCTCTGAATGCAATTGTGAAAAAGTGATAAAAAACAATGTAAGGTACATAAGGAGGAGGAGACACTTTAGATCACTAATTTTAATCAAGCTTAGCACTGAAGTTAACTTTAGATTTCCCAATATGTCAGAATTTTATTATTGAATATTAAACATCAAATATTTAGTTTAAAATGGTTAGCTATTAACAAGTAATCAATTAGCTGTTGAATATCACCTAATTTCTACTTGTCAGGTCCCACCCATGGCTAGAAGACTACTCACCACTTTGTTCACTTAAAAAAGTGGAAAATATCACATATGACAATTGCTTGATATTCTAATACAAAGCAGTGGTCGAATAGCGGAAATACTGCTGCTGTCTTAAAATATTCAGGATAAATCAGTGCTACCTCTTTCTAAATTATAATGTTTCTATTAAATTCGACGTCATAACCCACTAAATTAGATTATTTCCCTGTGAACAGTGATCATGATGGAAAAAACTTTAAAAAATTTTAAATCTACAATTATTTTTTTAAAAAGACATAAGAACTCCTTCTATACATTTTTTATGCTTGCCTGAGATGAGCAATAGCTGCAAATTAACAATTGAAAAATGCGCAGTCATTTCCCATGAATTTTATTTACTTTGTAAAATTGGGAATAGTGTAAGAAACTTAGGATGAAAGCACCACACGGTACCTATCTATTGTACCTATTGCTGTCCTTATTATTAAATTAACAGTTCATTTTGGAGTCCAATAACCCATCTATATAACTCAAAAACAGCATTCAGTAATGGACTGAAGAGAAGAAGGAGAAATCATGACTTCAAACTGGCATTTGTCACATTATTCTGCATGAATTGCTTTTCCACTACTACCTTTAAAAGTTTCCAACCAAAAGAAAGGAAAAAAAAGGAATAATCAAGCATCTGCCTTTTACTACCCACCCCTGTGGGATAAGTACCAGTTAAAACTACTGAAAAGAATTGCAATAAAATTCTAGTGGTTGTGATTCAGTCAAGCTTATAACTCTTTCTTGGAAACCTCATGAAACAGCAATGTAGTAAACACATAACCACTTCTAACAAGGTTGCCTGCCAAAACAACTCTATCGAGATGGATTATGTAAAGTTATATGCAGGACATCATAAGCAGGATATACTTGGGAAGCATACTTATGAGAATTATTAGGCCCTTTGCTATAGAAATCAGTGTATTCTGGTAAAAATGAAGTTGACTACAAGTCATGATATTTACCTGAAGTAACTAAAAGGCAGTTAACCCAGACGTCCCAGTAGATATGCTACCCTTAGAACGTAATCTTTCTATTGATATGAGCAAATTATTTAAATGCATTCCCCCTTTGTTGTATTAGCAGTGAACAATCTGCAGCAGAAGACTTTCTGTTACAGTATCTTCTCCCTCACTGCAAGCTTGATAAGAGTAAGTTAGTTTGTTTTTCTGTAGACAACTTCTTTTTATTTTTTGTTTCTGCTTAGCCAACACAAAAAGATGTATGGCAATAAAAGAAAGATAATAAATGTGAAAAGTGCAATCCAGAGAATTGGCATTCAGTAACTTCTAATCTGCCATTTAAAGCAAGGCTCAGTGGGTCTGAATCTGACTCTACACTCCCTCCACTAGATTAAGAGAACTCTGCTTGACAAACAAATCCAGTCAAACAAAAGCTTTTCTGCCAATAAAAAGCCATGAATTTTTGGATTATGGTAAATAATTAACAAATAATGTACACTTCTGGAATATCGATTGTGAACAAATACAAGGATATCAGAGAGAAATATGTCAGAAAATAATTAATCCTTATTTTTGACTCTTTAACATCTTTCTCAACTTTTAGATTTCATGTAGGGTCAAGTGAATTTGAACAACAGAATTAGAAAGCTTGAACTTATATCTTGTGAGGGCCAGAGAAAAAATATTCCTTCTTTTTAAAAAAAGAGAAAAAAAAGCTGAAGAGGAGAATTGTGGTGTTTTACTTATAATTTAACTTGCCAGGAATTCTAAAGGACCTGTAAACTCGTATTCTGGTTAATCTTAAATTTTAGCTATCTGTTTGCTCAGCTTAAGTTTGTCTGTGCATTATCTATTCTAACTTCCAGTCTTAGACTTTACGTAAAGCTACTTCCAGGCTTTACCTACTTTTTTTTTTTTTTTGACTGTTGTTTGTTTTGATTGAGATCAATAAATTTGGAGATTAATTGAAAATTTTAATAGAGAAAATGAGTAAAAGCACATGTTTCTTTTTGGGCTGGAATGCCTTGGCCTTTGAACACGACTGAAAATCTTACTCTGAAAGACATTACTGTTAACTAATGAGCCTCTGTTTTTGAGAAAACAGTAACAGATTAAAGGAGTAGCACATCTGGGGAAAAGTTCCAGTGACTAGTAAACCTCTAAGAGGCTCTTACAAAAGAGGAATATATTGTATGTCCGTATTCAGACTATATCACATCACTGGTTCAAATAGCTGTAAGCAGTTGTTCTGGTTGGAAGATTTGTTGTGAGTTTACACTAAGTAACAGCATTCCTGGTGAATGAATGGTGCTGTATCACCAGTGCAGTGGTTTAACTCTGTGAACGTTAAAGTTCAGAAGCATGCAAAATGGAAATCACAAGGACTGTTATCCCTTTTCACTATTTATTCAGACAGGAAAGTATATTGGCACAGGAAACTAAGCTTATCTCCTGAGGAGTTTTCTGATAGCAGATATCTTTACTGGGCACAAATCCATGCTTTTTACAGAATAGAGGGTATGTTCTTTTGTTCAGTAATACCAGATGCAAACGGGTCCAGTGATTCAGATTCCATTTCAGGCATTATGTCCATTCTAATCAATAAGAATTGTGTTCCTCTGTTTTAGAAGAATAATGTCTTATAAATAAGAAATTGGCTCAGAGTGACTTGTTTGGATACAGTCCAGACTTTGAAAATGTTAGTGTAACACTGTTAGTGTTTGTTGCATAGGAGGGTAGAATCTTTATGCATCTGGCTGAACCCTCATTCACACAGATCAGAGTTAGCTCTGGCATAAAGTTGGGAATAAAGCTCTGGCATAATGTTGGCAAAAAATACCCATTATCATGGTACTTTGCCTGAACTGATAACATTTTTAGAAACATCTTGATTCACGTTGGATGGTGTTATGAATCCAGACATAGCAACCAAGTTCCTGAGTTCCTCGATGCACTGGACATTTCAAACACTGATAAATCAAATCATTAAAATATCTGAAAATCACTTTGCAGTTCTAATTTTATTACAAAGCAATTCAGCCTGAAATATGAAAATAACAGCAGAAATAGTCACTTGCTACTCACAGCTATGAATTCTCCTCTGCCACCATACCTGAAAAAGAAAAACTGCTGGAGACAAATATGTTGAACTGCATTATATAAACATGTTATAATAAATCTGTTCAAATGATTTATCTTTTTAAAGCATATTGTGCATGACTGCATGTAATTTTTATTTTTTTTTGTAGCTAACTGGTTTTGGGTATTTTACAGTTACATTGGTGTTCTCTAGAAAAATGTAACAATGCTTATTGCATATTCAATAAAACAAAAGTCAAAAGAAGTTATAATTCAAAGAATTATATTGCATCTGAACCTGTACAGATGTCTCAGGATGTCTGGAAACTTTAAGCTAGGTTTAATCTGCACTGACTTTAGAAACTTGACTGAAGAAAATTGGAAACAGCCACTGTAGGCTCCTGTTATATTTCATAATTAGACATATGTCCTTTCAAAGGCGCTTCATCCTGAGGAAGTGCCCACTAATTTATACTGTTTTTACCTAAAGTCTCAGCTGATGATGCTCCTACATTGAATGCCTCATGCTGATGTGCTCTTTTGGGTAGGGTGGATCTCTCGTGAACACAAAGAATAGTCACTATATCAAAGTTCAGGAGTGAAAATACATCTTTTCCAGAGAACATAGCTTAAACTTTGCAAGATGATTCTCTGAAAGGGAAAACACAAAGTTATTCTGGCTATCACATCAGTCCAACGAACAGTATCTGTCATGGTTTAAGATGAACCAGCTACTGGGGACATAGGGGACCCCAGATGGGACCGACAGATTCTCCCCTCTACCCCTCTTCAAAGAGAGAGGCAGAGGAGGGAAAAAGAGACTTATGAATTTAGAAGAAACTAAACTACTTTAATGAAATATTAATAATAAAATAAAAAAGAAAATAATGAAATATATACAAAACTGGATCAAGCTCCCAGGATGACAATCACGTCACCAGCTGGCACTGGGGAAGTCCCAGGCTGGACTCAGTGATGGTTCCGGGTCTGGATTCAGGATCCATATCAAAGGCAGATGAACAGAGAGTCCTCCTCAGATATTGGTCATTGAAAAAAGAGGGCTGACTCTTTGATCCCTCAGCTTTTATACTGAGCATGAGGCAGATGGGATAGAATACCCCATTGGTCAGTTTTGGGTCACCTGTCCTGTCCGCTCCTCCCCACAGGTGGGACCCCTTTATGCTTTTCTGCTTGAGAGCCTCCAATGGGGCAAGTAACAAAGTTAGCTGGCCTTGGCTGTTATAGCAGTAAGTATAAGCAAGAGCTTCTTCACATACCATGCCTTGGCATCAACCATAAACATAGGTCTTATCACTCTGAGAGAGCGAACACTGTCTGCACAATATGCTGTTAATTTCAGTAGTTAGAAGAGGCCCAGCTAAGAAGCAAAGCTACTGAACAAAATTGGTCCTGTTTTACCTCAAACCAAGACAAGGCTTTATTGATGGATCTTTCTTCTTCAACATACTATACTGGCCAGTAGAACTTTGTGCAGAGGAAAAAGTAGCTTTTTGTGAATAATGGCTGTACAGTATAAGTTACATATGTATGTAGCAAAAAGTTTGAAATGACATACAGGTAAAAGTCATACAGGAGACATCCTGATTGTTTAAGAAATTTAAAGGTACTGCTTTTGCAGCTACAAAATATCAATGTGTTTATATGTTTCCCCTACTACTAAGAATATTGTAAATACTGTTCAGTTGCTTTTTGTTTCAGAAGAAATTGAATTGTTCATCACCATGCTTTACAGGTAAAACTGAGATAAAGTTTAGTAACTACTTTAGAGTTTGGAATTCCCTGTTTTTTGATTGCTTCATTGCACTAATGCCTTTTTTTCTTTTTCTCTTTTCCTCTTTTTTTTTTTTTCTTTATTTTACCTAAAGACTGTACACAAAGAACATTTGGGGAATAACTAAAAGAAACACCCACACAAGGGAGCAAGAATCCACAGCTTGTATTGATCCTGGCATTTTCCCATGTTCCAACCAAATGAACAAGTCACAGGTGCAACCAGAGAGAGCAGGTGATCAAAACAAACTGTTATTGTGATGGGAATAAATATGATTTTTTTGTCCATAATGTATTCATCTCAAGGCACATTGGTGCATCTGTTATATATTTACCAGTAGTGCTGATTTCTGCCAGAAATTTTAAAAGAATGGAAATCTCTGAATTCATACACCTTAAAGATATATTCAACAGCTTTCTTGTTTCTGGTTTCCTTGTCTGGAATTTTAAACTGATTAATCTAATAATACCACTAATGTTCAGTAACACAAGCAAGTCATGTGCTTATAGACTCATTATTCAACAACACAGGGAGAGGCGAGTTAGAAAAACATGCTGAGATTTCAATACAAAAAGTATCTCATCACATACAGGCATTTCTTCACAGTACTTCTACTTTCTGTGTGGTTGTTCCCAGCATTGTTCCTTCTTATCAGTTTGCTAACCTGCTACTGAACCAACAGAGAGATGGTTATCCAAACCAGTCAATACTGATTATTTTATGAACAACTATGTCATGAAAAGGTAGGTATTTAGAAGCGGGCAAGAGTTGAACCAGAGTATTCATCCAAGAAGGGAGGTACCTTCTAAAACCTTTAATACAAAAAATGTTTTATTTTTTTATATAGAGCAGAATTAATAGATGAAAGGCCTGAGATTAGTGTGCTGTTCCTAAACAGCATCTTTGACCAGACACACAGTAGCATGCTAGATGGAATAGTCTGGACTAGATTTGGAGCTGGACTAGGCCAGACTAGATCTGGACTAGATCTGGACAAGGCGAGATCCTTCTTATGTTCTTATCTTTACCCTGAACACTATTAAATCTTACCTCTAAGAAATCAAACTGAAACTTCCTAAAAAAAATGTGAACTCCAGTTTCATAACTGTTTCTTGACTCTATCACACCGTATCTAAAATTAACCACATGTGCTCTGCCCTTGGTGTTCCTACTCTCACCTTATTCTCTTAACATTTCCAGAGACAGCAGAGCTGGATTTTCTTCCCCCTTCTGTCATTCTGGCTCCAGAACTCTTGCATTTCTGTTCGTTCATTTATTTCAGCAAGATGAATTAGAAATGCCAGGTGTTCACCCAGCAGATTGATGATTGGGACACAATTCTCAGAAGAAAACTTAAATCCCATGTTATACTCCTCAAACTTTATGCAATCATTCTCATCATTAAGTCATTACATAGGAAGTCATAGCTATTGTGGCCTTGGCAACCTTCAGTTATCCACTCAGCTATACCAAGTGTACGAGATCAGCATAGGAAATATTTTCAGGCTCATGTATTTTCATGTATATATAAATAAGTTTTTAAAATTACATACAGCTAGCATAATTCTGAACACATTTCAGGAATAAGGCTGGGACAGGAATTATTGCCATCAGGTGGTTGTGGCTACCCTGCTTAGAGCCAAAGTTATGTACGGGTGCAAGTTATTTAGTGCTAACTGATCTCAGTGCCAGAAAACAGTCCTAGGCATCTTTGTTTACTACAAACATAGCCATATAGACAGAACACAACACTTGTGAATCAAACTCCCTGACCACTTGCTATAAGCTGTACTTTTTAAACAACTGTATTTGTTTTCCCCTGAAAATTTTTAAAGTAATTCAGAATGTATCACAGGTAATTTTCTTGACAAATTTAGCTCTTAGCTGTTTAAAATCACTGTCAAATTATAATAGCACCTGCATTATGAAACAGAATAAATGGCTGATCTTTGGCACTGCGATTCAATACCTAAATACAGATATTTTCTAAGAAACTACTTAAAATGATTGCTCTGGGGCTGAGATTTTCTGTCTAAATTTTACTATAGATAACTTTTAAAAGGATCGTCTTGGAAAACATTGTATATTGTTGTTGCTCCTCTCCCAAGTGGCTTAGATGATGTCCCCTTATCCAAAGATTTAAATGTCTTTCTATTCTTATGTTAGTGCAATAGGAATTAGTGATCATTACAGTGGCACTCAGACTACATCTACATTACTAAACAAAAACAACGGGAACATTGTCTATGAGGGGGTAGTCAGTACAGATCAAAAATCATGCCAGGGCACATAATCAGAATTAACCAATAGAAAATCCTGGTACACTGTTTGAACCTTTGCACAGGCCCTGTTTTATTTGCTAGTATACTGGCATAGACTTAGTCACACAGTTCTCTCAGGAGAACAATATCTCACAAGCCATGGGAGGCACCAAACTCCACAGGTCTCGTAACAAGAAGGGGCATACTGTTCGACTGTGAAAGAGGAGAGAGAGATATGTCAAGTAGTGTGCACCAAGTTGTAGCAAGCCACCTCTTTCCTTGCTCCTGACCTGATAGATCTGATCCTATGGGCACAGATGATCACTAAATTCAGGTGTGCTGTGGTATCATACAAGGTTGTGCTACGTAAGTGTATGTAGGAAGGAATCTTGTTCTTTGGTACTGACAGAAGTAGCAATGTCCCTCCAAAAAGATTTGGTAGCTCCCATACTATTTCCCTGTCATAGTAGAGATGCATACTGGTAGAAGTTACTGCTTTACAAGATTCCTAGTAGAAATAAACAAATGCAATAAATGATAACTTACACTTCTACTGTTTATTGCTTCTTTCTTGCTGAATCAGCTGTCTGGTTACAGAGCAAATTTCCATAGATTCTTTTCTGCAGAAGCTAAAAAATATCTGTAATTGAATGGAGCTCTTAAAGGTTTGAAGTATTTTAGGTGTGAGAGTACAACTGTCTGAAACAACTAGCAACTTCTCTTGACACTTTTATAACTAAAATCGGCTCAACCAGCTTTTCAAATTCTACAAAAATGAAATAGCTTCAGGCAGAGACCTGGTGCACGCAGCTTTAAACTGAAGTGATTTTTTTATGGCTGTGATAAACCACTGAAAATCAGGGTTTATGTCAGATTTGCTGGCTCAAACAGAGAAGCTGCTATTTAGTAAGACTGAATAAGCTAGTTTTTATTTCCTTCCATTCTCGATATAAGGGATCAGCTTCTCAACATATGCAAATTGGTCACTGAAATCGGTAAAAGCTATAGAAATTTACAACATAGCTGACAGACATATATCTATCTGTATAAGGCCAGACATGTAGACCAGACACAGCTCCTACTAAAATTCCTTGCAAGACTGTTGAACTACTTCAGTTTTTCGGTGCCATAGTTCAGAATATAAATTGCAAACTAAATTATATAAGAGCTTAAATAGAGAGATGATTTAATCTTTGTCTCTCAAGAGTGACCTATGAACTTAATCTTTTGCAGGAAGCATGACCTGCTTCTATGTTATTTGAGCATTTTGTGGGACTTCTACACTTTTTCCCACTACTCATTGTCACCGTAATTGTCTGTTTCAAGACTCTAACTCAACTATATTTTCTCCACTGGCTCAGATAGATAGACACAGAATTGTACCAAACATAGACCACTTAAATATGTAATTTTAGTGTGATGCATTCTATCAAAATGGAGCTATCAAAACCAGATCAGATGAATCACATTTTTTCCACCATTGATTGCAGTTATTGTAAATTGATTAGCTTGGGTCTAGGTATCTCCATTGCCAGTTTTAGGTGAGATGAATTCCACTATAAGTATTCAGAGTTCGTAGTCAAGGAACAGCTAGTTTTCACACAAAGGTGAAACAAATATACACTGCCTAATCTCAGTATAAGGCTGTCATAAGAGCTAGAAGCACAAAGCTAAGAACAAGGAAGCAATGAGATATTAGCTAAAGATACTAAGCATACCTTTGA
Source organism: Pluvialis apricaria (assembly GCA_017639485.1). Classification (NCBI taxonomy): domain Eukaryota; kingdom Metazoa; phylum Chordata; class Aves; order Charadriiformes; family Charadriidae; genus Pluvialis; species Pluvialis apricaria. The sequence goes on from CM030007.1 coordinate 44,876,283, forward strand.
TGCATGTGCTGTCAAGGGTGTTTGTTTTGCCTCTCCTCCCCCTACTCACCTCCCCCCAGGAAATCACATCAGAGTTATAACGGAGAGTAGTGAGGGAAGACTGCATGTAGGCTTAGACGTGTTTCTAAGGAACCCATAGAGGTGTATGGGAAATATGGCAGGCATATGCCTTACAATGCATGCATTACAATGAGGTATGATTAAAAAAAAAAGACAAATGGACAGTGATGGCTCATGTCACACACTACTCAAAGGTTAGTGTTTAAAAACAGTGCTTAATGGGAAGTGAATATAGGTCAGGGGTAGCTTAAGAATGGTCTTGAAAAAGAAAGTTAAGAAATGGTATTAAATGTGATAGAAAGGGCAAGACTCACAAAGATCTAAAAATTTCTGTTATGAGAGCCTGGACATATGTTCTAGTTTTATGGAGAAATACCACAGACTATGAATCAGAGTCAATGTGTAAGAAGAACCTGCAAATTTAGATACATCCTAGAAGTTAATTAAAGACATTACCCAACTGACAAGAGGATAGTGAGGTTACCCATCATGGCAGACATGGAAGAAGACTGAGAGGGGGAAAATGAGGTATTAAAGAGGTAGAATCATAGAATCATAGAATAAGTGAGGTTGGAAGGGACCATTAAGATCATCAAGTCCAACCGTTAACCTACCCTGATTTAAAAACACCCACTTCTAAACCATGTCCCTAAGCACCTCATCTACCCTTTTCTTAAACACCTCCAGGGATGGTGAATCCACCACCTCTCTGGGCAGCCCATTCCAATGTTTAATAACCCTTTGAGTGAAAAAATGCTTCCTAATATCCAATCTAAACCTGCCCTGACATAACTTGAACCCGTTTCCTCTTGTCCTATCACTTGCCACGTGGGAGAAGAGGTCAGCCCCCATCTCTCTAAAACCTCCCTTCAGGTAGTTGTAGAGGGTGATAAGGTCACCCCTCAGCCTCCTCCTCCCCAGGCTAAACAACCCCAGCTCCCTCAGTCGTTCCTCATAAGGCTTGTCCTCCAGACCCCTCACCAGCCTGGTAGCCCTTCTCTGGACACGCTCCAGCACCTCAATGTCCTTCTTGTAGTGAGGGGCCCAAAACTGAACACAGTACTCGAGGTGAGGCCTCACCAGTGCCGAGTACAGGGGGATGATTACTTCCCTACTCCGGCTCACTACACTATTCCTGATGCAGGCCAGGATGGTGTTGGCCCTCTTGGCTGCCTGGGCACACTGCTGGCTCATACTCAGCCGGCTGTCCACCAACACCCCCAGATCCTTCTCTGCCAGGCAGCTTTCGAGCCACTCCGCCCCCAGTCTGTAGCACTGCATGGGGTTGTTGTGACCCAAGTGCAGGACCCGACACTTGGCCTTGTTGAACCTCATACCATTGGCCTCAGCCCATCTGTCCAGCCTGTCCAGATCTCTCTGAAGAGCCAATCTACCCTCAAGCAGATCAACACGCCCCCCCAGTTTAGTGTCGTCTGCGAACTTACTGAGGGTGCACTCAATCCCCTCATCCAGATCATTAATAAAGATATTAAAGAGAACCGGTCCCAGCACCGATCCCTGGGGGACACCACTTGTCACTGGACACCAACTGGATTTAACTCCATTTATCACCACTCTCTGGGTACGGCCATCCAACCAGTTTTTTACCCAGCGAAGGGTACACCTGTCCAGGCCACGAGCAGCCAGTTTCTCCAGTAGAATGCTATGGGAAACGGTGTCAAAAGCCTTGCAAAAGTCCAGGTAGGCTCATAATGTTTTCTCAAAGGGAGTATAGTTTAGAGATAAGAAACAGAGATAAGAAGGGGGAGTGGAAGAGACAAACATATGATCAGTACAGGGGAAGAAAGCATAGTCAATATTCTGAAATGTTCTCTGCAGACCGTGTTCATCTCACATAAAACCTAAGACTTAGTAGCAGTGATCCATTATGACAGCCAGTGGGGAGGAAGAAAAGAAATTAATCATCTGAGCTACTGCATAAGTCATTAAAAGTAGATGAATCACACATTAGAAATGCCAATGAAGGTGGCCTAGACAATAATCTCAGGTGAAAATCTCCACACTGTAGAGGTATAAAGATGGAGGATCTACCTTTACCAAGTATTAAAAGTGAAAAGGGGAACACGGATGAGACATAGCTCTGTAGAATTCCTACAAAAAGTTATAGCAGTGATAGCTGTGTTTCCCCAAAGAAACTTCTGAAGTAATGATTGGGTAGGCAGGAGGCTAGCTGGTGGAGGATAGAATATGTAAACTGAGAGAAACTAAAATTTCTTCCTGGAATTTCTTCCTGGAATTCCTTAAATTCCTGGAAGAAGAGCACCACTGACTGGAGGAGGTTGCTGATGAATCAAATACAACTATTTTACAGCACCAGTTATACAGTTTGCAGAGTAAGCCAGGTAGAGAGGCTGAGAGATGGATTTTTTCATCCTTAATGAAAGAGGGTTGGGAACGGATCTTACAGCATCAACAACTACCTATTGAGAAGGTAAAAAGAAGACAGAGCCAGATTCAACAGTACACAAAGTCATGAAGCAAGTTGGAACACAGGAAATTCTGTCCCAAAAAAAGAAAAATTAATAAATACTGAGTATAAACACACACCAGAGCAGGCAGCCCAGAGAGGCTGTGGGATCTCCATCCTTGGAGACATTGAGAACTCAGTTGGACACAGCCCTGAGCAACCTGCTACACCTGGACATGCTTTGAGCAAGGCATTGGACAAAAGATTTCCAGAGGTCCTGGAAAAATCTACAAGATTTTGTGGTTTTAAGAAAGGTCAAGAGACTTCTTTCTTTCTCTCTCTTTTTTTTTTTTTAAGACCAAGAATCTTGAAGACTGTTTATATTATGAGAAAGAAACAGGGCAAGCAGGAAGAGTGAGAGCTTAATTGAAGAGTATGGGTGAAGAAAAAGCATGGTCATGAAGAAGATGAGAAGATTTTCTTCAGTTTCAAAAGTTTGAAAGGTGATTAGTTTTATCTTACCAGACTCATGAAAAGTAAATAGAATCATTCTAGTGCTAAACAAAAACTTTAGCTCTACAGTTTGCCAGTTTTATGCCAAATTATTACACTGGTTAACCTGGTTTGTTGTTGATTTCTTTTTTTAAATTGAATAAATACATAAGAATTCACTTCTAGATGAAATGAATACCACCCTACTTCTTTTCACAATTTATTTTACCTACAAGTAACCATTAAACTTGCAACAGGACTGCACCTCTATCTTTAGGTGTATTACTCTAGGAAAACTTCACCTGTATGTAGTCTTAGTTTTCCTATCTGTAGAAGGGAAACAATAAAAAATGTTTGCTTTATAGTCACTGAGGTCTTCAGATCATGAGATCGGTTGCTGTTAATACTGTGGATTCTGAGAGAGGTTAAAGACATATGTGGTAATCTCCATTGTTCCCTTTTTTTTTTTTCTCCTCAAATACCTGAAAGTCCTTTGTCTATCTCCCACAGGCATCTGTGTAAATTGACTCCAAAACGAGCTCCTTCATGTCCTTTGGGTTAGTCATTTCTGCAGATCTATTTGATGTATGCAATGTTTTACAAGCTCTCCAGAAAAGCATTTGTTAGGAGCAGCAACTGCAAGGCTGAAATGGAAATTGCAGAGGCAGCAGGCTGTACAAACAGGAAAGCAAAGGGGAAAATGTACCTGGGGCTCATCCACGTCCCAGTTAGAACTTCCAGGTTTTAAATGGTTAGAGAAGCAAGTAAAGAAGATAGATATTTTAAAAGAATTATTATAAATTTATTATGATTACAGGACCTACTATATAAAAGAATTATTATTTTTTAAATTCATCCAGCGAAAAAAACCCAAATATTTGCATTGGCCCTTTAAATTGCCAGCCAAACATTCACATATTTAAAGAAAAGAAAGATATTGTAGTCATTTGAAAGCTTATGATTGTTATGTCCTATTCCATTTTATATATGGGTTCTATGATTTATTGACATCCCAGTATAAATAGTTCTTTATTTTCTATTCATCCTAACCTTGGTCAAATAATACCACCCTACTTCTCTTCACAATATTTTCCTAATATCTCAGCTCATTTAATTCTATTGATCCACTGAAGAGTATAATGGCAATGAAACCGGAATTAATAGCACCTCCCTTCTCCAATGCTAAGAGCTTTCCTATTTAGTCTGTGGACCATCACACAAAATCATAAAAGTAGACAAAAAAGCAGACTGACCTTTATCAGCTACTATTGTGTAGCAAAATTCAGCAAAGCCCAGAACATCATTTTCAGTTTTATGGCACTGTTTTCTTAAATAATAAGGGGAATGGGGGGGAGGAACTGACCCCTGTTCAGCATTTACTTAAGCAGAATTGGCATTAATAGAGTATTCTGTCAAAAATTCAAGCCCAGGAAAATGTATGGCTTTGTCCACAGCAGCAGCTATCTTAGTAGATTGCACTGTCACTGCTTCACACAAAGAGCATTGCAACACCATTAGTGGACATAAATAATGCACAAGCTCTTATGCAGTACTCAGCTAAGTGCATGGAAACCTTGGGCTCCTGTTGTCAGAAATTCAATGGATTAGTACCTAGATTTATTTTAAGTCTGTAAAGCACTTTGTTCTTGACAGCGTTCAAAGTAGAAAGAGTGCTATCCTGAATGTGCATCTTAATACTGTCATTCTTGTCTTGTAAGAATAGATGAAATATGGGATGCAATACTTCTTTTTAATATTTAAAAGTTTTCACTGTGCGGACGCAGTACACATACCCACACAGATATACAATATGTGTTTATATTTATATATATATATAAGATCACAGTAACTCATGGCTACCTTATTGAACTGGAAATGCAAAATACCGATATGCAATGTAATTTTAGCAAGGAAGAGTACCATCAGAATTGCAGATTATGAAAATAAATACTGATAAACAAATACATTATCATTATTACCTGTTTTTCTTTGTAAATTAGATGTGCCCTCTGTCAGATTCCTATATAAATATCACATTTACAGGTCCGTTACAACACAAAGTACTTAGCTTCTAAAATGATCATTACTGAGAAAGGATTATATGTTTGAGATGATCGCGAATATTTTAATTTAATTACTAATACTGAGAACTCAGTAAATCTTTACTTACCACATATCAAATAGTGTTCTTGTACAAGTTTACAACAAAATGACAACTTCCTAGTTTAAAACAAAACACACAAAAAAACCCAGAACTTTTCAAAACCGTCATTTAAAAGCATGTGAAATGTGTTCACGAAATTGCTTCACAGCAATAGAGACTGTGGGGTCTATTTGCCTCTCGATGTTCTGGAGAGTTAAGCATGATAATCCCCCATGCATTGAGAGGATAACGGGACCCTTTGTGTAGATTAAAAGCAGTTTTCTATTGATATCAGGGTGGTAATGCAAGAACAGCAATATCTCATGTGAAGGTCAATCTTTCACAATGCCACTAAGACATAAAATCTTCGTTTGAAATAATAACAGTTACCTTTTCTCTTTGCCTGCATGGTCCATGAATTTCCACACAATTCATTGAACCAGCAGTCAATGAACTATTCATTATTGAACCCAGCGATTTAAAAGTCACAATATGTACTTCATTAATGCCCATTTGGAAAAAAATGTCAAATTCCAGAAATCTTGGTAGGATTTGAAATATACTTAAAACATAAAATCAGGATTGTTTTGTAGCCAACTTTGTGATATCTGTAGCAAACCCCACCCTTCCCAAAGGCAAAATGAACTGTTTATCCTCTTAACTACTGGAAGATATATGAGCTTGTTTATTCAGCGTGCAAAGTTCTCCACCAAGTCTGAAGGTGTTGCAGTTTTTATAACCTCATGTTCTACTAACTGTAACAGAATTTCTGTTAAAGCTGTTCCCCAAGTCCTCTGTACTGTGTCTCACAAAAGGAAGCTCAGATACAGGAGAGAAAAAGAGAGAGGAGAGAGGAGACAGGAGATATAGAAGAGGTAGGAGAGGGGAAAGGGAGAAACGGGGAGTGAAGGGAGTGAGGAAGAGAGAGAGGAAGGGAGGAAGGGAGGAAGGGAGGAAGGGAGGAAGGAAGGAAGGAAGGAAGGAAGGAAGGAGGAATAGGAGAAAGAAAGAGAGAAAAGAAAGAGAGCGAGAGGCAAAGAGAATGATACATGATCAAGAAAGAGAGAGAGAAAAAAGAGAGGAAGAAAGAAAAAGTAAAAGAAATAAGAAGGAAACAAAAACAAAGAAAGAAAGAAAAAAGGAGGGAGGGAGGGAAGGAAGGAAGGAAGGAAGGAAGGAAGGAAGGGAGGAAGGAAGAGAAAGAAAAAATATTTTTCCCCCTATGTTACAGGATTACTATTGTGTAAGATATTAATTTCGCTTTAGTTATAGTTTAATATATATTATCTGAAGACTTTAGTTTGAAGCGTGAAAATATTGAAACTTGTAACAGATACGTGCATCTAAAATGCCGGCTGTCCTCATTAACCACAACAGGTACCAAACAGCAACGAATCGGATTGCAAGATATGATCAATAGGTGGCGCTTTTCCCCTTTCTGATTTCCTTTAGCACCTACTCATATTATGAAAAAACTGTTTTCATAAGTATTTTTGAAAAAACTTACGTTACTTTTTAAAAACTTGCATTCCTTATGAAAAATGGGAAATTTTGATCAGTTTGTAGACCGTTTTTTGCAGTGCTATAGGAGAGCTGACAAACTTGCACCAGAGCTGCACAAATCGTGGAATTCATGAGTTCAGTACAGAAGTTTATATTTTGCAATATTATTGAGAAACTTGATCTTAATTGCATGGCTGGTATAGTTTTTAATTGATTTTTTTAAAATTAGGAAGAAAAGAAAATTGTCTTTTATAATTTGGTCACATTACTGCTGATCTGAGAAAACAACTAGAGTTTATAAACGTTTCCATAAAAACTTCAATTCTTGGAACTATTTGTCTTCATAATTACAGTTCTTGATCTGCAAAATGCCTGATATAGAGGTTTTATTTTGTTCTTCTTACCATGATGAAAAAACAAACTTTCCAAATATTATGTATCATATTAATATGACATTTGAATATGTGAACAGACTGCCTATAGGTTAACTATATATTAATTTTATTGTTGCACAAAAAATAAATATTAAAACAAAATATGCTAACTGTAAGCCTGAAATCCTGGTTCAGCTGTGAAACCTATTTTGACATCAGTGTTTAAAAGATTTCATCTTGGTTTCCATTAGAGAGGAAAGGGATGCCTTTTCCTTGAGAACAGAGTTATTTAAAGCTCTGCTTATATTCACAAAAAGGATAGAGTACCTACTCATCTACGCGAATACACATGTGCACACAAGGGCACATTGTATATTCATATACAGAATCCTATTATTCCCAAAGTAGAGTTATTTTAAAAGCAAAGAGATAATTGATTAGCAGTGCAAGACATTTTCTAATGCTTGAAGGCAAACTAAAGTTTCTTATCTAGTTTCCGTTATCAATATCTTAAAACAAAAACTACATTTCAAGAGCAAAATTATGATATCATGATAAGAAGTTTCAGCCGTAACTAAGAGTTTTGCATTGATTAATAACTGGAGTAGGAAGGTAAAACCAGCTTCCATTTTGAGAGAGAGACACTCTTTTCAAGGAGGTCGTCCCACATCATGGAAAGCACGGAAGTAAAGATCAAGGGGTTTGTAATGTTATTAAGTTAGAGTAGTGGATGTCAATAGCTTCATTCTATGCTGATGCTTCTTACGCTTCATACATAGAATAAAGTAGAATAGAATAGAATAGAAATTTTCAGTTGGAGAGGACCTACAATGATCATCTAGTCCAACTGCCTGACAACTTTAGGGATGACCAAAAGTTAATGCATGTTATTAAGGGCATTGTCCAAATGCCTCTTAAATACTGGCAGGTATGGTGCATCGACTGCCCCTCTAGGAAGCCTGTTTGACCACCCTCTTGGTATAGAAATGCTTCCTAAAGTCCAGTCTAAACCTCCCCTGGTGCAGCTTCGAACCATTCCAATGCATCCTGTCATTGGGTCCCAGGGAGAAGAGATCAGCATCTCCCTCTCCACTTCTCCTCCTCAGGAAGCTGTAGAGAGCAATGAGATTGCCCCTCAGTCTCTGTTTCTCCAAATTACACAAGCCCAAAGTCCTCAGCTGCCCTTCATCGGACATGCCTTCCAGCCCTTTCACCAGTTTTATTGCCCTCCTCTGGACACATTTGAGTACCTTAAAATCCTTCTTACATAAATTACCAGATTAAAAAAGGAATTCACATTAACGATTTACAAAATCCTGCAAGATTTTTACTGAATGATAAAATGACCTGAGATAAATTTAAAGTACAATTACTGTTGGTATATTTATAAACTATATAAATATAACATACATCGCAGAATCACAGAATGGTTGAGATTGGAGGAGACTTCTGGAGGTCATTCTGTCCAACCTCCCTGCTCAAGCAGGGCCAGTTGCCCAGGACCATGTCCAGATGGCTTTTGAACATCTCCTATGACAGACTCCACAACCTCCTGGGCAACCTGTAAATATATATAAAGTAAGACTTTTCAGTTTACTAGCCAAACAACTGCAAATGTGATATTAGACTTGAAAATGGCTTCCTAAAATGACTACTGTAAATGTTTCTTGCCCACTTTATAAACCAACAGTAGTCTTCCTACATTTCAACTAAATCTTCATTTAGACATACATCCAACCAAGCAATATGTTTGTCCTGTTTGATTCCATAGCATCTCTATATACTCTTTGGTACCCTGTGAAGATAGAAGGAATATGTGATATAAGTCATCTAGCTAATTAGTGTTTTCAATGACTAACCTGGCACCCTTCAACATTGCAGGACTGTGACAGAAGAAAGATAGCAAGTTTCAGTAAAGGAAAGATGATTAGCGGTGACTTGAGTAGAGACACTGCCATGGGACAGAAGGGAAAGAGAAAGGGACTATGGAGACAGGCATATTGAAGTAGAGCAGGGAGAGAACTTGTCAGAGACTTCACTAAGACTCTCATCCTCTTACACTCTGTTTTGCTAAATTTGGAGCCAATCTAAATGTACTGCAACTGAAAGCTTATTGAAACATCGACTATTGCGTTCAATAGAATACAATGGGTGAAGAGAAAGGAGCTAGAACAAAATTTAAGACTACCATGCTTTATTTAAATGAACTTTTGCTTAATTTTGCCTTGTGTTTAAATCTTGCATTGCTTTAGGTTTGGATAATAAAGGAAGCTGTTCAGATTTACTTTTCTGACTTTCCAGTTTCTAACCAGTTTTTACTTTGAGGCACTTAGACATTACAAGCATGAGAACAAAAATAAGCAGATAGATACATAGATATTGTTATTACTTAACACATTCACCCTGTAGTATATTGATAGACTTAGAATTATAGAAGGTATTGTATTCACTAAGGTGAAATACTCTATTTTTAAAAACAGGTTCATTTGGGATCTTTTTTTTTTTTTTTGAGTGTGAACACTTCCATTGATCAAAGCTTCCACTAAGAGTTATTTCTTAACACCTACATACCTGGCCAAATATATCTACATCATGTCACTAAAATCTGCGGAAACTGATTTAAAAGTCATACATGTACTTGCTAAATATGTCTTTGCATTGTATCTATGTGAAAGGAATTGTCATTTACAAGTGGGAGTTTTGCTTTATCTCTTTTTAAATATATAATTATTCCTTATGAATATGTGTGTTTACATTATACTCCATAATATACTGTAATTTACCAGGCAAATTATCACTGCTTCACTATATTTAACGTAATAGCAATGATTAACTGTGTGTTTGTGGATACATTTTCCAAGAGTTTTGGGATTTTAGCAATGCCATTCACTCTGATATTGCAGCAGCTGGGTGGCTGAAACTTCATGAAGTACTTTAAAGTTACCATATCCTTTTTTTAGGTTGGGTTTTCCTCCTACAGGTAAATTTAAATCTTAACTTAGAACTAAAGTTTTTCCAACATTTTTTATTTTAAATATTTCTTTTTAATTAGTTCTCAGAAGATTAATTTACCAGAAAATACACACATGCATATATATATATATATGTATAATAGAATACCAAGTGATCCTAACTCAGGAATGATGCCTGGAAATGAAAGGAAGAAGCAGATACAGTTTATTCCAGAATTCAACAAGCTGATAATTTGACCATAAGCACAGAAAAAAGCATTCCTATAGAATTTAATTTCAATTAAAATGTATCCCTTTAAAAAATTTGTTCAGTTTACTTGACACCTGTCAAAAAGCTTAGATGACAGGCATCGTTTCTCAAACTATTCCACCTACTAGGATCTAATCAATCTGTCCAATTTACCATTCATAATTTGCATAGTATACTGACTGCTTCAATCCATATTTTATCTTGTATTTTCTCATCATCAACTTTCAGTAATCATCAAAAATTTAAATAAGAATTTTATCATTTCCTTGATGACATTGGTGTATAAAAAAAAAAAAAAGATGAGGAAAACTGAACTTCTAACTTTGCATGTCAGTCTTAGACTTTTTTTTAGCAAAAAGGGAGAGGAAAGCAACATTAACTGACCGTATTTTTAAAGTACAGGGTAAGGAATTTTAAGTTCTCTGAGGAACTAAGAAGGAGGGTGGTCTCACCCAAATCTTTATTTTGTTTATTTCATGTGGGATTTCTATTGATTTTTTTATGTAGATGGCTAGCTATAGAGGCAGGAAGATTTTGGAAACTTATGGATACACCTATAATTCATTTATTACCCAATTAGTTCTTAATTTAAAGTCTTAGTTGAACAAATGATGAGAGCTATTATAACTGAGATCTGAGAATGGATCCCCTTTTGCCATGTGTTTTTTGTACTTGTAACATCCACCTACCCTAGCTGCTATATCCTCATTCTCACCATTAGCCTGTATGTGTACTGTACAGAGATTTCACTGTTCTGCTGTTTGCTGGGATGTGCCTGTGTATCTGCATGTTGTGGGACACTATAAACCAACATGCGCATGCTTTGGAATTTGAGAAAAGCAGTCCAGAAATGTAAATGCATTAAAATGCTGGACTTTCATGGCACAGTAATTTCTCTCTAGTCTCATTTTGTACATTTGCCCCTCAAAGTAGATCCCTAAAAGAAGTTCAGTTTGACTTCAGATATCTATGTATTAATAGTTCTCTGTCCATAATAAGCTTGCTTTAAACAAAACCAAAACAAAATTTAAAAACAAACAAAAAACCCAAACAAACAAACAAAACCCCCCAAACCAACCAAGCAAACAAACGAAATCAAGCAAAAAAACCCAACCTGCCAAAACCTTCTACACCTTAATTCAAAATTTAATACTTCAGCTTTATCTTAAAAAAGAGCTTAGGTCAATTGCAGGATTAACACTGGCTATGGAGACATTTGACCACCTAGTAACTAGAATTTGCATTGCTGCCCCAAACTACTGTATGTTTGCATGTAACTAAAGCCCATTCTGACAGGGACCTAAAGTGAAGCAAGTTCCATAAGAAATTGTTAGTGTAGCTATATCATTAAGATACCTTTTGATTTTTCTAAGATCAATGGAGTCCATTTTATTGAAAGAAGAGAGCTATATAGCATTTTCAAGGATAAATGCACATATAAAATTCCTCAGTCATCAACAGAAAACTAAACATTTCAGAAAGCTTCAGTAGTCATATGGCAGGGGGTATTGGCTCTAGTTTGATGACCATGGGAAATTCTGTGATAAATCTGTTGCTGCTATCAGTGCATAGCTAGATTCCCATCTCTGCTGTTTTCTGTTCGTTAGAACCATAGTTTAACAACCCCTTTCAGGTTTTAAGACTAATTCAACCCTCATTTAGATATTATTGGAAAATCTGCAGGTATGAGTATTGTGCCATTGCTAGCCTACTTCAGCTTTCTGCATCCTAATTTTCCTTTATATTTTTACTGCAAAAGCTAGATATGAAAACAAGCATATTCCAAAAAGTTAAAAAGAATCTTTGAAAATATCTTTTAATAACATGTATATGGAATAAATTCTGCTACCCTCTTTTCAGTTTGCCTTTAAAGCAGAAAATCACTATGTATTTTGTCACAGACACTAATAAAGCTTATATAACAACCTAATTTAAAAATATAACCATACTGATTTAAGACACATGATTAGAAGTTTGATGTCACAAACTTTAGTCATCAGTGTAACATTTTATGATTCAATAGCCCTATTGTAGTTGCAGAATTAACTTCTCATTCTGTGTTAGAATCTGAGTGTGTATATTAAAAACTCCTGTATTCACATTGCATAAATATGCAAGAGTGTTTTTAATAAAATTCTTTATATCACCTTTCATTCCATTCTATTACTCTCACATGTAATATAGCTAAACAGAGATCACCTGTAGAGATTGAACCCGAAACTTTTAATATGAGGTTTCTTCTATTTGAAATAAAGGAACTCAATCTGTCAATAACACTTGCAGATCATATTCTTGTGGTCTGGTCATTCAAGTGGGGATACAATATAGATATCCACTGTAAAAGCAAGATCATGCAGCTATCTGGATCCTTAGTTTTTAATTACTTCGGACATCAGTTTTTCAGCACTGACTGAACGAATGAGTACTACAGTTATAGGTACAGCCAAAGGAGATTGTTTTACTGGGTCATAAATTTAATTCTTCCTGATACCCCATTGTGGAGCCTGTTATTGCTTTACAAATGGAAAAATCACACAAAAAAAAATCTGTATGTCATAGAATGTTTTAGGTTGGAAGGGACCTTGAAGATCATCTTGTTCCAACCCACCTACCATGGCCACTGCCACCTTCCACTAGACCAGGTTTCTCAAAGCCCCATCCAGCCTGGCCTTGAACACTTCCAGGGACGAGGCATGTACAACTTCTCTGGGCATCCTGTTCCAGTGCCTCACCCCCCTCAGAGTGAAAAATTCCTTCTTAATATCTATTATAAGTCCACCCTCTTCTAGTTTGAAGCCATTACCCCTTGTCTTATCACTACATGCCCTTGTAAAAAGTCCCTCTCCAGCTTTCTTGTAGGCCCCCTTTAGGTACTGAAAGGCTGCTATAAGGCAGAGCCTTCTCTTCTCCAGGCTGAACAACCCCAACTCTCTCAGCCTGTCTTCACGGGAGAGGTGCTCCAGCCCTCTGATCATCTTCGTGGCCCTCCTCTGAACCCACTCCAACAGGTCCATGTCCTTCTTGTATCTTGAGGTATATTTGTATTTATGTACTGTATTGGGTGTATGTGTCCAGCTGTTGGCAGCAGGGGGCTGCAGGGGCCTGTGAGCTAGTTCCAGCCAGCTTCAATGGACCCACCACAGAGCACAGCTGAGCCCCTCAGGGAAGATGGTGGTACCTCAGGGAAAACGTATTTAAGAAAGGACAAAATGCTGCACAGCAGAGAGGGGAGTGAGGAAAAAAAGTGTGAGAAACAGCCATGTAAACACCAAGGTCAAAGATAAAGGAGGGGAGGAGGTGTTCCACAAACTGGAGCAGAAATTCCCCTGCAACCTGTGGGAGACACCACACTTGAGCCGGTTCACCCTTAAGGTCTGCAGCCCATGGAGGGGCCCAAGCTGGAGCAGGGGAAAAACATGAAGAGGAAGTTGCTGCAGAGAGGAACTGTTATGGACTGACCACAGCCCCCATTCCCTATCCCCCTGTGCCACTCCAAAAGCTGAGGGGGTGAAGGAACTGTAAATGAAGGAATGAGTTGAGCCTGGGAAAAAGGGTGCAGAGCCAAAGGTATTTTTAATTTTTTTTCACCATACAACTCTATTTTTAATAAATGGATAGTAATTTAAATTAATTTTCCCTTGTCAAGTCTGTTTTTCTTGTGATGGCCATTGGTAAGTGGTTCCTAGTTTTTATCTTGACCCAAGAACTTTTCCATCTTATTTTCTCCCCCTGTCCTGTTAAGGAGGGAGGTGTAAGAGAGCAGCTGGGAGCACCTCTGGTAGCTGGCCAAGGTCAACCCAGCACAATGTATATACACACACTATTTTAGGCACACCACTAATAACTCATATTTAAAACAAACAAAACCCCAAAATCATTGCTTTCTGCAATGAAGTTGCCAAGATAATATCATTTTATGTCAAAAGATCATTGTAATTATGTTAGTTTTTGTTTTGTTTTGTTGTAAGACCAAACTGAATACTTATTAATCTAAAATTCTGCAGAAATATCCTGATGCTACTGCATAGTTTCATAATTTTCTAATGAGTGGTGTCTTCCAATCAGAAAAGAAAAATTTGAAGATGGTTTTCCCTACATCAATTTTAAAAGTAATTAAGTATATCTGTTAAATTAAAAAGAGACGTTTGGGCCAGACTCCTAAGTAAATCAGTATAACACTCTAGACTTGAATAGATCAGAATTCATTTGTTCTAAATGGGGTCTGACACAAAGTATTTGTTTCTAGTTCAAATTTATAAACTCCACTTTTTTAGAAATTAAAAAAGTAAGTATTACCCTATTAATGGAACAACAAAAAAAACTTTATTAAGGCAGGTCAGGTACAATGAAATATTTTTTAAGTCAAAGGTGCATTATAAATCAAAATATTCCATAGTATGAACTGTAGCTCAATTAATAATTAAAAAATTAGAATATTAGGAAGTAAAGAATGACACAGTGGGTTTAAAAGTATTCACCCCGTGGGTGGGTGTTCATGTAAAAATGAATGTCGGTTTACTGGCTATGAAATACTTAAATTATGCTTGAAAACCCACAGCACTGTGATTGCCAACCTAGTTTGCTGCATGACTTTCTCGGGATTACAATATGAAGCATTCTTCCACAGCAGGTAAAATTGCTCCTGCAACTCTTTGCTCTTACTGAAGCTTCATATTTTACATTGTTTTGTTCAGCAATCTATCACATCAATTCTTTTTTTCTTTCTGAAATGAACGGATGAAACAATGTTTATTTCAAGATAACAGTAACAGTTAATATATAGTAATGTCGTTATTGATTTCTTCCAGCTGATCTTCAATTAGTACTGCACTCTAATTTAACTTTAGCACTGTAGGCTTTTCTGGAATGTGAAACAGAACAGAGGCAGAAAATGGCAGTAAAAGTAGGCATGTTAGTTGCATGGCTCATAACGCTATGCCTGTCAGGCACAAATACGTCTTTTGTTTTTTTCCCTGAAAAGATGAAGGCAAAGCTATAAGGTGTTCGGACAGTGTCTTGGTCCTATTCTAAGTAAAATAAATGAAAAAGGGTTATTTCTGTTAGTGGGGAGGAAGAGAAACTCTGAAACCATGAAGGTAAATAGACAGCTACTTGTTGGTTTAATTCTTCAACACCAGAAGTTTATGAGTAAAACCCAGGAGCTGGAACTGTGAGACTAACTGCTAGACTGACTTCAGAAAGATGGTCCCGAGATTCTGACCTTGTCCCTAGGACTGTTTTTTATCTTATGATTTATTTCTTTTTTTCATCTTAAAAACAAACAAAAATTGTAATGGGAAAAAAGTACTGAAGAAGGAATTTCAAGGTACATGTCTACATCCTTATGTTCAGATTCATCCCATTCACTACTGCCACCTGATACAAATGCCTGTCTGGGCTGGATAAAGAGATAGGTAAGTGCAGCTACGCTCCTGAATTCTGGGAGACAGTGTCTTGCTTCCATATGTACCTTCCTGAGCAGGCAGGCTGAAAAAGAATTTCTTTAAAGAACATGAGAGTGAGTTCCTTTCCTTTTCTGTTTCCCTCCTGCCCTATGCCATTTGTGCACTACTGTAAAAGAGAAACTTGGACAAAATGTTCCTTGACAGACAGGGGCTGTACTCAGAATCTCAGGTAAATATTCTGATCACTGAGCTTTTATATGAAAATGAGGACTGATTTTTTTTTCTGACCTCTTTAATGAAAGCAGCTACCCTTGGACTATTTAGAAAGCCCCATTCTACTTAACTGCACATGGAGTTTCTCTTAAGAAGCCCTAGTAGCTGAAGTGCTCCTGATTAAATGTAAAAGGACCAGTTTCTCAAATCTGGTGGGATTTCAACATCATGCATACGCAAGATACAACCTCTCAAAAGAAGTAGCAGCTCTGAACACTCCATTTTCAGATTTGCAGCTTTCAACTCAGGGTTTTCAATTGAAGGACGTAATTCCAGGCATCCCAATTGTTTCTTAGGTCTGGCCACTTTTTTGCACAATATACTGTTAAGCACCTTTGCACAGTTATGGCAAGCCTTGACAGCCTATATGCCTCAAAACTTTGTAAAGGCAGAGTTCAAACTGCAACCGTACCTATCCTCAATTTCCCTTTTTTGGCAGGCCAGCTATACCGTTCTGGGATCAACCCAAAGTGCTGGTTGACACCAAACGCATAATCAATCGAACTGCCAACTCATATAGCTAATATAACAGTAGAGACCTAGAGAAGTTGAGATGTAATTGCATGGAGAGTTATCAGGAATCTGAACTACAGATACCTCCATTGGAGTTAGCTGAGGGACTAGCTGAGGTAGTCATTCTAACTTCTCCTTACAGTCAATGGAGATCTTGCACGTTTAGTGTAACATATGACTTATACTTATGCATACATATCAAATGAGTCAGAAAAGTAACTGTGAAAGAGTCTAGTTCTTTCTGGTTTAGACAATTGCCACCATCTATACCTGGCCAGAATAAACTCCAAAAATGGCTTTGTCAAATCAATTGATAATAAAAAACCCGGACATTTTGACATAGATGACTTGTTTACTGCCAAGTCAGTTATCTCCTTTTTGCAGTAAAACAACCAATAGGATGTCTGTGAAGAAGTTCTGGACCTAAATTAGTAAGAATTCTCTGGCCCTTCTCAGCATTAAGTCTTTGAATAGCACAGAGGTTCCAACGGTCTTTCTGTGACCCTAGATCTTGACATTGTTTCTTCACCCCATGTTTCAGTGCAAACACCTCTGAACACAAGACTTTCTTCATCTAACAACAGATTTCAGAAGCAGCACAAATAATCGAGGATCATCAGTGATACTAAAATAAGAAAGTAGCTTCTGAAAGGGTGAAGTTATGGGTTTTTTTAATACCTTCTACTGTTCCTCTAGAAGCATATCTATCCTAGGAGATGGAAGATAACTGGAGACTGGTTTCTGGGCTCATTAAAATATGCATCATTCTCCATCATTAGATTAGATCAGGAAAATATAAAACATATTTGCAGATTTTTGAAGCTATTATACGCATGAAAAATACTATTATTCTTTTATTATTGTACAAGGCAGGGTTAATTAATTTTGCCACATTTCTTAAGTTAAAAAAAGTTTAAATAAAATGTTAAATAAATTATCTCTAGCACAAATAAATGTTGGTATGTATTTTTCATAAAAGACAAAGGAATTCTGTTCTCTGAAGTTTAACCTAGTTATAGTTGAAATGAATATGAAAATACAAATGCATTAAAACATTTTACTGTGACATATATATTGTAAATAAATTGCTCAAAATTGCTCCAAAGCATATCTTCTTAAATTAAATAATTTACAAGTTTTTCCAATGTTCTAAATAAAAACACATAATTCCTATTCCATATTTATATAAATAGTCTGCATAATTGTTCTTTTAGCATGGTTACAGCATTGGTGGATTTGACTAATATTAAATATGTATGAATTTCCTGCTATTCCCTAGGGCTCTCAGAAACAAGATGAATCTCAAGAGACTGGTTTAAAGTTTAAATTTAAAGAAAAAAATTCTTACAGACCCAAGCATCTTTGAATGTTTTTTCCATTGTTGAAGTCTAATTTTCACCTCAAGTAAACACTTAATAAATAATTATTACTTGAAGATTTACAAGCATTGCCAAGTTTAAGTAAATTATTTGTGTATCTTTTTTCAAGCTTTTAGACAGTTCTACACCCAAACAATAAGTAAGACATGATTGATCTTAACCATATTGACTTTTTACAACACTATTCACACTGATGAATTAAAATTTTCCAATCCAGCTGATCAAGTAACTAAGTTTCAATATTAGTCTTGGAAAATGCAATTCTTATAACACTTTCCTCCAGAAATTGCTGATATCTCAGCTAGCTGCAAATAACAACTTATAATAACTATCAATAATAGCATTTAAATAGCACAAGTAACACTTTGTTCATGCTGATAAGGAGTTAAACATTTGTTATGCATGAAAAAATCTTCTGAGCTACAATACAAGTATTGTCATTGATGGACTTGACATTGCCATTGTTACAAGTGGTGAGCTTATGCAGAAGTCAATAGGTTTGCAAAGTAAGTACAGCATCCTGTTAAAAGAAGAATGTATTTTTTTTAAGTCTGATAGTATATATCCTTCATTATATATACTTGCTTTTGCATTCTCAAGAATGCTTTAATGTAGTCTTAAATACTGTATATCCTGACGCCATAAATGCATATGTATGTCTTTGTCCTCCTACAGTTTATAGGATTATATAATTGATAAAAACACTATATTGAGTTTCCTGGGAACATGGAAATAGCACTTGATAACTTCTTAACAAAGACTTAATCTTATGCTCTTTGAGTATGCCGTAAGCATATGCTGTAGAGTGGTAAGAATCTTAATGGCAAGAGCACCAGATGGAAAGCTGGTCCACTGTAGCCTGTTAGAGCACTGTATCATTGCAGGCAGGGGAGCTCATAGCTGAGGTTGTTCTAAACTGCTTCTTAAACCAGTTCTTAGGCAGCTAATGATGAAGCTCTCCAAAACCATCTAGGCAGTAAAGGGGAAAAAGAAAACCAAAATAAAATACCATTGTTATAATTGTTATCAGGGCTCTTGGTTAAACTATAACAACATGGTGTTCAGAAACCATCCCTCATTACCGTTGGTTATATACTTAGGCATGTCAGTTAACTTTGCTGCAAATACTTCACATTTACACAAGTGAAAGGCAATACATTTCAGCTTCAAGTCTCTACATAAAATAGACCATGCAGTTCTAGTAAGTGACACCTCTGCTGACCCCTCCTAAAATTTAGTATGTGACACACAGGTGTAGAGAAATGCCTTACTACCAGTAATAACCCTTATGCTTTCCTGAATCTGTGGATTATAAGCAGATACTGGATATTTTCCAGTCTAAACAGAAGCCAAAGTTTATTCATATGATGGTTAGAAAAAATAAAAATAAAATTTGAGGTGACTTCAATGTGAGCCAAGTAGTGTAATGAATCTATAAAATGCTTAGTGAGATGCAGTCAGGCTTGCAGATGTGTTTACAAAAAGGAATGTTCTAGTTTCATATTTATTATGAGCTTTCTCTGATTTAAGACTACTATATATTGAAACTGAGTAAACAGGTCTTTATTTACATAAACGTCAGCATATCAAAACAAAACTAAACTGAAAAAAAAGTCTTTCAAAACAGTATTATCTTCAGTAAGCTTTCTGTAATTAGAGAATAAAGAAACCTCATTGAACCTAAGAAACAGTTCAGAAAGGCTATTAGAAAAAAATCAATACCCTTAAAAATAGTAATGCAAAGATGGGATTCTAAAATGCTGTTCGTTGGATTCTGACTGCATGAAACGATCAAAGTGCAGCACTCCAGTAACATTTTAATAACACATTCAGGTGGTAATATAATAGATAGGCAGCTTTTTGCATTATAGTCCAAATGTCTTGATGCATAATTCTAGTGTATGAAAAAAGGATTCATATAAGTAACCTTGCATAAGAGGGTCTTTACTTCTCCAATAGCTGAAATACAGAATGTTGATGAGACTCCCTTTTTATCAAAGCAAAGGAAGTGCAATTGCATTGTAAACCCTAAAGCAGTGACAGAGTAGGATTTTATATTCATTTTCAAAAGTGCAGAGGACTAAACACAGTACAAAGCAAGGGATATTTGGGTCCTTAATGGGTTAAAAATGCAATTCTGTTCTCAAAATGTTAGTAGGAGTTTAATGACTTCAGCAGTGGGTAGGCCTAGACTGAATGGGTTTTGTCAATGAGATACTAAGTATTTTCTTCCGTATATTGAGTAAAATCAAATACAACCAATTTCAAAAAGGCCTCAGCGCCTCCTGAGAAACTGGCTCTTTGACTGTTCCCATTGAAATCAATAGCAAAACTCCGTTTTCCTTGTGAAAAAACAAGTCCTAAATACACAATTCTGAAGTGAGCATTTTCCAGGCTAATTATACAAAAGAATGTCTCTTTCTTTGCTTCCTTGAATGGCCATGATATGAAATGATTAATTTAAGGACAATATTTCTACTGTTAAACTGGTTACTTTGCATAGTAACAAATAATCATCATCAAGGGAAATTGTTTTGGAACATACTTCATACTGTTTATGCCATACAAATACAAATGGTAGGAAAATGCTTTATATCTGTTCTGCTGCTCCTTTGGGAATATTGTAATGGCAAGAGAAACTGGCTAGTTCTAGCTTAGATAAAATCTGTTCAGTTTTCCTATGTTTAGTTCCCATATGTTCTGGTCCTCAGGAGATGTGAGTTTTTCCATTATTGAGTGGGGCTTCTACCACCTCCCTTGGGAGACTATAATGTAGTCCAATAAATCACACCATTAAGGCAGTTTTCAGTCTGTTTCCTTTTTTTTATATGTACATCATCCCTTTTATGTAGTCAGATCTCCGTGTATCGTCACAAACCCATTTTCCAATCATTTCCCGTCATTTGTTTATAAAATCCAGAAAACACCAGAGGTCTTACAGTCAAAAGAGTGAACTGATAAGATACTACTGCACATTTAGGAGCAAGGCTCCATGGAAAGACACAAAATTAAATTTGTTCCAAGCATAAGTACTGTAGAGCAAGTGAGACAATACTTTCAGCAGTTTAGTCTTCCAGTGTTCAAAATGGTAATTCCAGAGAAGCATCCTCAGCAAGCAAAATATGAGCATAAACTCCTACTACAGTAGCAGCACCTCCTTATACTCCAGTTTCAGAAACAGAGACCAAAATGAGGCCAAGTCAAGGATTTTAAGTGTATGTCAGACCTCTAAATAGTTAATATGTATTCTGCTTTAGCTTGAAGGGCAGCCCAGTGTTCCCAGTTATCCTACTCCAGCCTAAAACACTTACTCTAGCTGAGAGCTGCCATGTACCAATAACTGCTGTGGTGAGCCATGAGGCATTAGCCACAGGCCATCAAATGACACATGCTACCTAGTAACAGCTCTCCCTTCCTGTGCTGAGCAAAGGTCTAGGGCTTAGATACTGCAATTATTTACTGCTAGTGCAGTTGCAAGGAAAGGGATTCCAGAGGCCTGACTGAATGTTAGGACTATTTTTGCTGCTGCTCTGCATACACTTACATAGTCTAATTTTAAGAGAGTTAAGGGTTATTATTTTCTTATTTCTTAGTTTTGCCCGTATTGCAATGTGTGAACCCAGCACTTCTACCCGAAGAAGAGACAGGAACTGGAAACTCACAGGATTTACAAAACCTTTTGGACAGACAAGAGCACAAATCACAGTGCAAGTCAGGAGGCAGGTGCCCCTAAGCACATTTGAAAATAAGCATTTGAAAATCAAGCCTTCTTCCACTAAAGAAACAATCAGTCACACTCCGATACATGCACTAGAGGTACAGATGAGCTTTTCTTTCCATATTAATGCTTCTAGATTTCAAGGGGGTGGTTGTTGTGTACTGGTTGGGGTTTTTTTTCGTTTTGTTGGGGTTTTCTTAATGCTTGTACATCATCAGGTTTTCAAATCCTGCTCATTGAAATTTTTCTCCTGACTTCCCTGGAGTTGTGAGGATTTATGTTAGTTGAGGATCTGACCCATCTTTCCCTTCTGAAGGGGAATTTTTCTATATAACCTCTATTCTTCACTGCAAGATCTTTGAAAATGTTTACTTTATTTCAAGGAGATTCTTGGATTATGAACACACAAAGAAAAGTATAATCATATAAATGCTACACACAGCTTTATTGAATATACAGTAGCTTCACTTGATTTCCTTTTCATATTTGTATCAAGCTGGATATCTATTCTAGACAGAATATCATTTAAAACAAGAGACATACCAAATGAGTAAATGAGGTTATATTACTAATTAGCATACCGTCTCCTACTACCTCCAGTAAGCTACTAAAATGTGACTTCCATTTTATCACATAGATGAAACAGTTATCTTTCAGGGTTTGAAATTTCTGTGATCTTTATGCTTAATAAGCTCAGTAAAAGGCATTCAAATTACATCACTTTTGTCTTGGAAGTTAAATTGGGAAATATTGCATTCTCTGAGATGATAAACTCTGTAGAAGATAAATTATCATGAGAAATAGTTTTAATTGATTTACCATAATAAAAGTTATGTGACTTTGAAGTGCAAATGACACATTAAAATGAAGCTACAGTATGTTGATAATACAGTGGCTTCTTTGTTAATGGAATTACTGACACTGCAGATGCTTGCAGAGGAGTTGTCCTCTAGTGTTAAGTGAGAAACACTGATGGAAATTGAAGATATACTGTATTTAAATCCAAGCTCAACTCTCCTTCTTCTGTGAGCTCTACACTGATCTCAACAAGTGTAAAAGCAATATATTTCAACAACAACACATGCAATATGATAACAGCTTGAGTCTGAAATTTCAATGCTGGGTTTAGAATGCAGTTATCCTGGCTTTATCATTGTGACTGCACTGAAGCCCCAGAAAAATCATTAGTCCCTACCTCAATTTCACCACTTGCAAAACTGAGCCAATAAAACCACTTTTATGCTCAGACCTGCTGACCAATAGCTAAACAACACTGTGTGTTGACATCAGAGATATATAATGTTCAAAATGAAGGAAAATGCACATAGGTCTGGGCCAACAATCCTTGTAAATGTTCTTTTTTTTTGCTTTGTAAGACTAAAGAAGACACCTAAGCAACTTATAAACCCAGCAGCATAAAACAAAGCAACTTTGTTTTATCTCACTGTCTTCTCACACCACTTATGTCTGTGATCTTTGACTATATTATCCAGTGATTCTTCTTCCTTTATCCAGATCTTTTACCTTCTCTTTCTTGTGATTTTACAGTCTTTTTCTCCACTCCCAGAGTTTCACTCTTTCTTCAGTTGTCTCTTACATGTGACTCTTTCATCTTCTGTTTTCCTTTCCTTGAGAAATGTCTTTCCTGCTTTCATTTCATACAGTGGTATACATTTTCCATGCTTCTCTGACCTTTTCATAGCTGCCGTATGTTTTATCCAAACTTATCCTTTACCCAGTCCTACATTCTCATTCTTTTTCCTGTACACATAATTCTTTTCCTTATGAGATTTCGTTTTCGTGTATCTCTTTTTTTTTTCTCCTTACCATTTCTGAATACTAAGTTCAGAAATATAGTAAAAGAATTTCCCATATCTCATCATATTCTTAATTTTGAGCAAAAAAGAGGGTAATAACTGTCTAAACCATTTTGAATCCATTGGTGTAAGAATTTGTAAGCATTCTATCTATAACTGTGTGTTGTGGGTTAACATTGGCTGGCCACCAGGTCCCCACCAAGTCATTCTATCGCTCCCTCTCCTCAGCAGGACAGGGGGAGAAAATAAGATGAAAAAGCTCATGGGACAAAAAGATAGGGTGTTCACTTATCAACTGCTGTTGTGGACAAAACCAGCTTGGCTTAGGAATATTAATTTAATTTATTGCCAATCAATAACAAAGTAGGATAGTGATAAATAAAACTAAAACTAAACCCACCTTGTCTCCACCATCCCTTCTTCCCAGACTCAGCTTCACTCCTGACCCTTCTACCTCCTTCCCCCAAGCAAAACAAGGGGATGGGGAATGGGGGTTGTGGTTGTTCCATAACACGTCTCTGCTGCTTCTTCCTCCTCACACTGTTCCCCTGTTCCAGTGTGGGGATCCACTTACAGGAGACAGTCCTTCACAAACTGCGTCAGCATGGGTCCTTTCCACAGGGTGCAGAGCACAGTTCTGCTAGGAGCCTGCTCCAGTGTGGACTTACTTCAGGGCATATCCACCTGCTCCAGTGTGGGATCCTCCACAGATTGCAGAGTGGATACCTGCTCCACCTTGGACGTCCATGGTCCTCAAGGATACAACTTGCTTTATCATGGTCTTCTCCACAGGCTGCGGGGGAATCTCTGCTCCGGCACCTGAAGCACCTCCTCCCCCTCTTTCTTCACTGACCTTGGTGTCTGCAGGGTTGTTTCTGTCACACTTTCTCACTTCTCTCTCACAGCTCCCATGCAGCATTTTTTACCCTTTCATAAATGTCATCACAGAGGCACAACCAGAATCAATGATGGGCTCAGTTTTGGGCAATAGTGGGTCCATTTTGGAGCTGGCTGAAGCTGGCTCTCTCCAACATGGGGGCAGCTCTCTTCTCACAGAAGCTGACCCTGCACACCCCTCCCCTCCACTATTCTTGCCACATAAATGCAATGCAGCATGCAACTATGCAAAAATGCATTCCTTCATAGAAGAATCTTTTTTTTTTTGTTATCTATTCTTTTGAAAAATAACAAAATGCAGCGTTTGCTATATTGTTTCACATACCTATGCTAATAATGCTTGTACATTACTTTTCATACTAGGTAATGCACAAATACAGTTAAAATAGTGGGGATAACAATAAGCATCAGAACCTTAGTTGTGCATTCATTTGCCAGTTTGCAACACTCATATATTCCACAGCCTTTCAGCTTGGAAAGCTTCTATCCATTTTTTTTTAGTAGCTGTTTAAACAAAAATAGATGTTTATCTCTTTAAAATTTTGCCAGGAAGCTGTCACTTTCCCATTTACTCATGCTATGTTGTGACAGAATGTGTCAGCTTCTTGCACAAATGAAAAGAGATATAGACCTGTATTTACTTTAGCTGAAAAAAAGTAGTCATCAATTCTGAGAAAAGTGTTTTCCCATCTGAAAAGATGGATAAATAAGAGAGGTTTTGTGAAGTAACTATTTACCAATGCTTAAAAGGTAGTTGCAAGCCAAATATTCCAGTCAATTCACCAGTACCCATCACTAAGAGAGTAGATAGACTCATAACATGTAGAATTAGATATCCATAGCAAATAAAAGCAGATACCCAGGCAGCTAATGATTTTATTGAAGCCTTTGATGCTTAAAAGTATCAACAATAACAAAAACTGGTACATGAACCTATGCAAGACTTGCTCTTTGCTCTCATGTTTTACATAGAACAGAAATGCCAGTTGGAAAATCTTTACCCTAGATTGGACCAAATGCTGAAAAGTATGGAACTAATCAAATAGAAGTGGTACACTACTATAGGAGATTCTTAGAGACATTTTTATGAATGTGCATACATAAGAAGGAAATAAGTGAGAGGGCAATAATACATAATATGTGCAACTTTTTCTTCTTGAAAATTCTTTAATCTTTATCAGTCTCACAGAATCCAAATTTCTACCATGTAATAAGTTAAAAGGCAAATTGGAATTAAAAAATCAGTTTTTCAAACTATTCATTAAAAACTTAACCACTGTGACAAATCAGAGTTTGTAATAGCAGAATCAAAAGTGACCACGGAACACAAAGTTCATGTCTTAAACAGATATCGAAATGAAACTGCAGATCAGCTGAAATCCTGGGAAAACACCCACAGATTTTAAAGGACCAAGGTTTCAGCCTAGAGGTTAAGTCTGTAAGATATTTTATGATGCAGCACAAAAATGTCTTCATATGGCATGTTTCGTGTTGCAAAATGGAACATAGTACAGAAATCATTAAGCCAGTGGAAAGCTACTGACAAACATTTTTCTAGCCCTGGCTGACACTGCAGTAACACAGCTATACTACTGTCAGTACAGGAGCCAAGGTCATTGCATGTACCACAGAGGCTGCATTCTCTCTTATGTATATGTCTTATTGAATCAATCCATTGAGTCATTTGGCCAAATGACTCCAGGATACCTTACAGCTACATTAGGGCTGCTCTCCCTTGTCCCCTTGATTGAAGTCTTTCAGAGGACTTAAAAGATACCAGAGGGGTGCACAGTCCAACCAGACTTCTTCCTGTTCCACGTACAGGTAGATGTGAGGAAAGTCTACACAGTGTAGCTTTAATGTGATACAAAAGCAACAGACGGCATAGGTCCAGATGTGTGTCTGTGATTTAATGAGATTTTGTCCATGACAAACATGTTCTTCATAACCAGTCCTGACTATGTCTCTCATGGACAGGCAGTATGGAATATCTTAAACTGCCACTGTTTGTATTATACCATGCATTCTGTTCAATGAAGAAACAAAGATATTCATCTTATAACAAGATCAGTCTGTCATCTTTTCATGAGCACTAGTATGTTTTCTAAGATAACAGTCAACACCAGTATTAAGAACAGCTTTGTAAAAATACAAAGAATCCTACTCAGATTGGAAGCCCAGTTTCTCAATCACAATATAGAGATAAAATATGTAACAGCCAGATGCCCGTGAATAATTAATAATCATCATCTGTCAATTGCCCCTCTCCCGGCCCCTACCCCAATCATCAGAAAAACAGATCTTTTAAGAATGTTGTTAAATAATAGGTGTAGTACACAGCTGCTACCATTGCACGTCCTGTGTGCAGCTTAGTAACAGCTGCAAGTAAATTTTAGTTCTTTCATTTCATATTGAAAACTTCAATTTCACTAACTTAGAATCGTGAAACAGAATCATAGAAGATCTCAAGTTAGAAGGGACCCACAAGGATTGTTGAGTCCAACTCCGTGCTCCTCACAGGACTGCCTAAAATTAAACCATATGACTAAGAGTGTTGTCCAGATGATCTTTGAACTCTGACAGGCTTGGTGTCTGTTCCAGTAACTAATCACCCTCTCAATGAAGAACCTTTTCCTAATGTCCAATCTGAACTTCCCCTGACACAGCTTCATTCCATTTCTTTGTGTCCTGTCACTGGTCACCAGAGGAGATCAGCAGTTCCCCCTGTGCTGTCCTCCTTGAGGAAGTTGTAGACCATGATGAGGTCAGCCCTCAGCCTTCTCATCTCCAAGCAGAGCAAACCAAGTGACCTCAGACTCTCCTCATAAATCTTGCCCTCAAGACCTTTCGCCATTCTGCTTATCCTCATTTAGACACATTCTAATAGTTTGATGTCCTTCTTATATTGAGGCTTCCCAAACCACACGCAGTATTCAAGGTGAGACCTCACCAGTGCAGTGTAAAGTGGGACAATAACCTCCCTCGAGCAGCTAGCTATGCTGTGCTTGATGCACCCGAGGGCACAGTTGGCCCTTTTGGCTGCAAGCACATACTGTTGACTCATATTCAACTCACCATCAACCCAAACCTCCATATCTCTTGCCATGCTCTCCAGCCTCTCGTCGCCCAGTTTGTATAACCAGGATTACCCCACCCCAGGTGGAGAATCCAGCACTTGCTCTTGTTAAATTTCATACTGTTAGGGATTGCCCAGCTGTATGACTTTTTTTATGTTACAATGTTCCAATGAAGGGATTTCATAATCACTGAAGAGCGGGGTTCTGCTTTCAGAAAGGTAGTGGAAAACTCTTCTTGGAAGGAGAAAGGCAAACAAGTTAGTAATCTGTAGAGCTGTAGGATTTGGTGACTAAGGCCTTATACGGCCAAATATATGTTTTATGGCAACTCTGCTAGGGTAAATTCTGTAACAATCTTTTTGCGTAGTTGCTCTCAGCCTGAAGAGTAAGCAGTAAAGTAACCTCACTAGGCACACATGAAAAATTACCAACTGTTTTGATAGTGAACTGGATCTTCCTTATTTTGATACATTTTTATGTATCAAATGGTTACAAATTGGAGATCAGGGAAATAAATCCTATATATGTATGAATATATATGTGTGTATGTATGTGTGGGTGCATGTGCTCTAATAATTCAAAATCCTTCCTCTATTTCATCAACAGATGAGAAAGAATAAAAGCACAAATGGGAAAGAAAAAGCACTGTATCAAGCTCTGATTAATTCATTTTAATAGTGTAGGAATAATGTTCCTGAAGTAAATCACAGCAAACTGTGATTTGGATAGAGGTCATACGCATACCTAAAAAACAATGTAAAGTCAAGGTCATTATATATGAAATTTCTCAAAAATAAACACTTGGGCTTTAGGATATTTATTCACTGACCCTGAAATGTCATCTTGACACTGATACTAATGTAGCACACTTGTCTCTGGAGTTTATCCCACTATGCAAAGGTGCCGCTTACTGTGAGAATCTTTCTGAGGTGCTCCAAGTGCATTCTAGAAGCCATCTGCATATGTTATTTTATTGCTGGGTCTCATAAATCAATATTATGTAGAAACATCTATAATTTCATATTGTATTAGAAATAGGATAGCCACAGTGCTGCACATTTGAGGTCCTAATGACACCAGTGGTACAGTACTTACATTTTAAACATTTTATTGAACAGCTTGAGGTTATTTGGTTTATAAAAACCCCAGACTGTTTCCTCACAAAGCCCTGGGGTTCTGACCTAGTAAAGTTCAGGCTGCTGAAGGCAGGGGAGGAGTCCTGCTTGCACTTGCTAATGGATAAATAGCATAAAACATCAGTGGAAACTAAAGATCTGAATGTAGGTGGCTGCATATAATCAATACAGCTAATAATAAGTAATGACGTTTTTAAATATGTGAACATGATGCTGCAAAATAACTTCCATTAAATGTACAAGGGCCCAACCAGGAGAACAGGGTGCACTAATCATAAGCATAAGCACAGAAAAACATCGGCCATCTAACAATCAATTCCCGATACAGGGCTATGGTAGAGAGGTGTACTCTGCTGTGTTACTCATTTTATTGAGTATCTCATCTGTATCATCATCCTGCCCTGAGTCTGAATAGGATATATGTCAGAAAATGTAAGAATGATTCCCTTAGGAACTTCTCCCTACCTTGTCTCTTTCAGAAGTTTTTGTCAGATCTGAGGATATTGTAGAAGAGGTCTTATTGTCCATTTTCTTTCTGTTTGCTGCAAAACTATATCAAGGCTTTTGGCTTCACAGAGGTACCTGACAAGCCCACAATTCCAGATATATAGATTATTTCAAATTGATTTATAGTTTTATGTAGTTAAATCAACAAGGGCAAAGGCTTCAGACATACAAGGAATTTTTCCATTGCCTAAATTTTGCTAGGCAAAGCCATCTGAGATGTCCTACAATATCTTTCCTCATCCTCAACTGCTCTTCCCAAGCAGCCCATCTACCAACCTCAAATGAAGAACTTAGTTTTGCTTAGGCACCATGTTTAGGCACCTGAACAGCTTCTTAACCACTATCTATGCAAAAGCAATCTTCATCAACTTTCTCTCAATATCATTGTGCAAGTCTAGCACAAGCTCCTGCAAAGACTTAGACAAAAGTGATAAATTATAATGAAGGATAAAGGATGTGGTTTACTATTCCAGACTATTCATTACAGAATAACTCCTGTTTCTGTGGATATCTCTAGAGTTTATTTGCTTACGTTCTCTCAATACTTTTGTGTTGTTTCATCTGGTTCTCTCTCACAGATACACAAGCCTTGCACAGCAAGCATTCAGCCCTTTGATTTCCCTTCAGAATTCACGCGATCCTAATGCTGCCTGGCATGTGGCCTGCATCTTTGGCAACAACTCTTGTTTGAGATAAATACTTCACAAAAATCTGAATGCTCTTTTATATTTCATCTTACTTCAGCAGCTTGAACACTTACTACCTTAAAAAAAATTTACCCAGGAGAAGACTAGTATGCTGAAATACTTTTACAAACCATAGGGGTAGTATCTTTGGTGTGATTATACAGTCTAAAGTCTCTCAGACATGAAAAAGAGATCTATCAATCTGAGCTGTGTGTACACCACTGTGTATTTAATTTGCGTATGTCATGGTTAGGCTACTAAGAGCCAAAGAATTATAATTCTTTTGTTTTCCCAGTTTGGCCCAAACAGGCATGTCTAGATGCCTTGGAAATTTTGTCAGCTTGGGTAAGAAAGTCATGATGGAAACAGCTATTCCTCTAATACAATTCAGCTGTAAATTCAGAAGCTCCAGTTGCTGTTGTATATGATCTCTTACTTTGGACAACATAGGTAACTCAATGAAGGACTTCAGAATAGGGAAAGAAAAAATCAACCATATATAACTGACCGCAAACCTCCATGAAACCTCCAATGATATAACAAACCTTCTCCTTAGTTACATGGGGAAAAGAGCTTATATTACTCCCTAGAAGTTTAGAAACTTTTCTTGCCTGCAGCTTCAAACATTGCTGTCCGGTTTCTACCACATCACAATTCCTGCTTTTGAATGCATTCAGTGTTAACACTCTCACCTGTCCCCTCAACGCACTCCTTCTCCCACAATAGTACCATGCAATTCCTTCTGAAGCTTCCCAAGCCAGACAGGAGTTAAATATCCTAACACCTTTTCTTCTATTACTTTTCTTTATCCACTGTTCTACTACACGTTCTCATGCACTCTAACATAAAGATTACTCTAGTACAGCCATAAGAAAAGGTTATCACTGCAGGCCTCTTCAGCAGAAGCAAGTCACAAAATGGAAGCTGCCTCACACTGCTAGGGGTTATGTACACCCTGTATTTAAGCAGCAGGTTAAAGTATTAGGTTCTTGTTAATGGGACAAGTCAGCTCCTAGCACACATGCTATGAATTTTCTTTTCCAGGTTTCATTGATCATGTAGAATCATGTAATCATCATAGAATCATTATAGAACCAATCATAGAATGATTATGGTTGGAAGAGACCTTTAAGGTCATCAAGTCCAACTGCTAGCCTAGCACTGTCAAGTTACTACTAAACCATGTCCCTCAGCACTACATCTACATGTCTTTTAAATACTTCTGGGGATGGCGACTCAACCACTTCTCTGGGAAACCCGTTCCAATGCTTCATAACCCTTTCGGTGAAGGAATTTTTCCTAATATCCAATCTAAACCTTCCTTGGTGTAACTTGAGGCTATTTCCTCTTGTCCTATCACCTGTTACTTGAGAAAAGATTAGGGAGTTCAGTCCTCTAATGTAGTTCATGAAGTTAAATATCTATTATTAAAGGATGTGAATAACTTTGTGTATGTACAAAGTAATTATTGCAAATACTACAATTTAAATTAGTTATGTGCATAAGAAAATATTCAATTATGTTTTGATTTTTTTTTAATGTCACATTTTCCAGGTACTGTTTTTCTTACCTAATAGACATTGGCAAGTCAGTGTTTGTTTTTGCCATTTTCCTGTGAGTAAAGATGTCTTTTGCAAACTCTGTGCATTACTTTGTAGTAATGCAGATTACAATATAAGAATGAAAAAAGAGAATACATGACTGTAAAAATTCAAGTATAAAACAGTCTTAGGTAAATACTTTTATCTTTGTGGCACTAATCTTTTGTTTTCATTTTATACCTGTAAAAACAATATTAAAAAAAAAATTCCCTCTTCTAATGTGAATAGCAAATTGTTAGAGGAGGCAGATCCACGGCTGAAAAGCAACCACAAAATAGAGGCATATTCTTGAAAATGAAACCTTTTTGAATATGATGTATTTTAGGGTTTTCTTCCTAAGTGATATTTATTTATGGCTTTGATATTGATGTATATTTCTGCCTTTGAAATCTGATTATTTAAGAATTCTAGTGAGTATGATTCCCATTTTGAAGCTGCAATTGAAGTAAAAAAAAAAATAATTAAAAAAGCGTTTCCTAAGTGAGTTATGTCTGGTGTCTATATACTCTTTACCACCTGCCTGAATTAACTTTACTTTAATTGTATCTTTCTTTTTAATGCTTCAGTGTTGCTGACATTTTTTAATATCTACATTATTATATAAAAATAGGATAAAATTTATGTCATTAAAAACCCTAAAATAATCCTGTTTAAATAGAGAGAGAGGAAACATTTGTCTACATGGAAGAGGAATGAAGAACATTTTATATTCCGAGGAACCTCCCTCAGTTTGAACACCCCTAGATGCATCACAGCATCTTTCCAAGGCAAAATATTGTCATAGGCATTTTCATGGAGTTCCATGATACGAAAATACACTTCCATGGCTGAGTGACACATTTGACACACTGACATCAGCTGTTCAGACAAGAGCCTAATCTAGATGCCATAAATGAGGTTCTAGGGTGTCTCCATGGCTGGCAACATCAAGCATCTTGCTAAACGTTTAATTTGAATACTCTCTGAGTTTTATTAAATCCAGCATTGTGCATTAGAATCACTGTCGCCATTCAATTTTATTTTGAGGGTACCTGGTAAAATAAGGCTTCCTAACATATCTGAAGAATCATGTTCTATGAACAGAGAAAACTAAGGGTCAGAAACTTTGTGTTGATTACCCTGGAAATTCAAGATACATTTTCCATCTCACTGAAGTGAACTATCGAGATTTACGAGCAATACAGAAATTGGTATCCCAAGCTTTTTGCACTTCAAACTAGGTTGAACTGGATAAAGAGATTTGACATTTCATAGCTCATTCTGCCTGCTATCAGAACATCTTCTAATGTCAAAGATCTGTGTGATTTGTACAATATGGGCTTGCAAACTGAAAGTTACTGCAGTGTCTTAATGGATGTAGAAAACTGCATTATCATGAGCATTCCCCAGTACTGAAGCCATGTGGGAAGATATGATATTAGACAAATTTTTCAGCAAGTCTTAGCAAAAATTTGTATTAATGTCAGTGAAATCCAGTACATGTAGTGAAATTCATTTTTACCATTTCACCTAGAACCCGATTTAAAAAAATATTTTAAAGAATCCACACATACATGGAAAAAGATTAATTTACATTGAAGAAGACCATTAAAGGCCTTTTCAAAATAGTGCTAAAAATGTCTTAAGCTTGTGCACTGCTCATATTTCATGGAACACAGAACATAGAAAACACATACTGCATTGAAATATGAGCACTGTGGCCATAAGAAATTAATAAAGTGATCTTAGGAAGTCTTTACTTGTTATGGTTTATATTTTATTTTCCTGTGTTTTCCTAGAATATAGATAAGCAACAAAGATGTTAATTGCATGAATCTGAGCATGGGAAAGGGTGAGGGAGACAGGACATTATTACTGTCATCTATTCAGTGGTTGATCCAGATTAAGCAGAGTTTTGTTAATCCTGTCAGCAGAAATGAGCCTGTACTTGCTTCAGCAGAAATTCCTAGTGGTAGTACAACCAACAGGGAAGCATCAGTTAAAGGAAACATGATGAGGTGAATATGAATCCATAAATGGACTTCTCTCCTGAACCAGAGCTTCAAAAGAAGTCATACTCTCTTGAATCCTTGTGGTTTATTCCCCTTGTGGCAATTAAACTGATTTTAGAATAGGTTTTCCCCAATTAATGTAGTATTGCTTGCCTGTCGAGTTCATTGCTGGCAGCAGAATTCCAGAAGTCTTCAATACATTATATGTTTACTCTGTAACTGTATGTACCATGTTCCCAAATCTACAGCTGGCTTTTAAACAACATGTTTCACTGCAATATTATCAGAAGGATCTTGAATGAGAAAGTTTTAGAATTTTTTAAAAAGAAGATTGGGAAAAAAGAAAGAGGACAAAATGGATAGTTACATATCAACAAAAGGCAGAAAATCTGTTCTTCCCCACTGCCACTTGGAGCCTAGAGTATAACCATAATACTATAACCATATAAACCATAATACTATAACCATATAACCATATATTCCTACAGCCATAATCTTAAGGTTATATGCCATATCTACATCAGAACTTCCTTTATATTAGTTATACTTAACATGGTTCTCTGTAGGAAGAAATACTCTAGAACTACACAAATTTCAAAGAAGGAATATCTGAATCATGTGTACTTTATACAACAGTAAATGACATTACCAGTTCAATGATTAATGTGATCACAATACTTGCTAAAACTTTGAATTTAATAAAGGCCAGATCCAATAAAGAGCTTAGTAATGTAGGGTTAGATACAACAATTTATAAATTGTAGGTGATAGACTTCTGAGTGGCTGCTAATACCCAAGATGCACTTTATACTAAGTCAGTGGATGAGATTAGACATAAAATAAATCATAGGCCTCTGTCCTTATAGTTAAGTTTACCCATTATGTACTGAAGTGAGGTTCCTTACACACATGCCTTGAAGAAGAATTCAAGGCATTCAGAGCAGTCATTGAAATGACACCCAGCAAATACTTTAAGTAAAATCCGAGAGGGGATTTTCTAAATCCTTAAGCCTGCTCAAATCCTTTTTCTTGGATCTGGCCCTGTGGTTCCATCTACTGAAATATAATAAAGAGAAATGAACGGAGACATTGGCCTCACAGCAACGGTAGTACACATAAAATATTGGTATTAACTTAAAGTCTTTTACTGAGGGTCACTTACAACAAAGCCTGGTAGATTCAGAACTATAAAAATTCTTAGTAGAGTAATGCTTCTTATCCATAAAGAGTCTAGTAATAGTGTTACAAGCTATAGTGCTTTTGATCATTATTGTAAAACACCACAGTATCTATTCATAAAGGCTAGTGCTTGATTCACCACTCTGTAACACCAGCTTTTATGCCTCTATAACGACTCTAAGGGTTTTCCTTTTCAATTAATTTAGTACTCATGGCAGGTGCCAGGTTGCAGAATCCAAGGCTCATTACTCAGTCACAGAAGTAATTTCTCAAAGTCTATAGGTTTCCCCACTGCTCAGCAGCTGACCTTGCCCTGTTTGGTCTTTATGTTGGTGTAATTCAGGCTGCCTAAGAAAGAAACAAGAAGCACTGAGGAGTCAAACTGGAAAACCCATAGCTGTCCCTGGAATGCTCTTTACATTGGCCTATCAATTTTCTTAATAGGAAAAAGAACAACAACCACAATAAGAATTTAAACATATCTTAGCAGCAGAAACCAGAACCCATGGATATATAGTTTTAAGTTAAAAAAAATGAACCGTCAGGCACTTATCTAATTACCGTGTATCTGATTGCATTGTGGGCCATTTTTAACAGGCAGGCAATAGAAAGTTCTTCACAAATATATTCCATGATCTATTAGGTATGCCTTTGGACGCATGAAATGGGGACACAGCCTAGAATTCATGCCTTCCATTTCCTAGGCAGGTAGTCCCATCAGAGCCAGTCATATAGTTATTTGGTTTCATCAAAAGTATTAACTGCCCAGCATCACATTAGGGACAACTGATGGGTTGCTAAATGAGCAGAGGAGACCAAACCTTTCCTCTTTGCTCTGTATACCAATAGAACAGCACACACTGAACATCTGGATCATCTTCTCCAGGATACTAGTGACAACTGAGAAACACTTTCTCTCCACTGACTCAGACTCTGTGCGCGTGTTTGCACGTGTTAAAGTCAAAAGGCTACAATTTTGCAGGGAAAATTACTTAGTTATGCTTCTAAGCTAGGTGAACTCATCATTGTACCTCAAACATGATAAAAAAGAAGTAGGAGACATGAGATAATTTTATCCTCTGTTGAGCTCTAGTGACATCAAAAATACAGATGAGAACATTTTTAGAGGGTTTAGAAGATATTTACAAAGTTAAGAAATTAATCTACTGTGTACTAGCTAGGAGCTAACTGCAGTGTATCTGGATTTGATGACCTTATGAAAAACTTCCATATTTGAAAGGAAGGGGAAAAGTATTTCATATAAGCTTTTTTTCTTCCTAACACTTTATTTGTATAAGCTTATATCTATGTGTGTGTGTGACACATGAGTAATTTTCAATACTATGAAAAAGATATTTCATAGCAATAATAATCTCAGTTGGAAAAATGCAACTGATTTTGAAATTCCTAACTTGTATTTTTAACTGTTTGATATGGGGCCACAAGATGATCAAAATGTATCCTAGTCACTCATTTCTGAAGATCCAATATACCCATTGGACTAAAAAAGAATTTACTTTTACAGGCATAATAAACATATAATTATAGAATGGTTTGGGTTGGAAGGGACCTTTAAAGGTCTTCTAGTCCAACCCCCCTGCCATGGTCAGGGACACCTTTCACTAGATCAAGTTGCTCAAAGCCCCATCTAAACTGAGCTTGAACGTGTCCAAGGATGGGGCATCCACAACTTCTTAGGGCAACCTGTTCTAGTGTCTCACCACCCTCACAGTAAAAAAATTCTTCCTTATGTTCAATTTAAACCTACCCTCTTTTAGTTTAAAACCATTGTCCCTTGTCCTGTCACTACAGACTTTGGTAAAAGGTGTTTCTCCACCTTTCTCATAAGCCACCTATATGTATTGAAAGGCCTCACCAAGCCTTCTCTTCTCCACGCTAACCAACCCCAACTCTCCTAGCCTTTCATCATAGGAGAAGTGTACCATCTCTCTAATGATTTTTGTGGCCTTCCTCTAGACCCACTCTAATAGATCCATGTCTGTCTTGTGCTGCGGGCTCCAGGTGGGAGTCTCATGAGAGTAAAGTAGAGGGGGAGAACCACTTCCCCTGACCTGCTGGTCATGTTTCTTTTTATGCAGCCCAGGATGCAACTGGCTTTCTGGGTTACAAGCGCATGTTGCCACTTATGTCCAATTTTTCATCCACCAGTATCCCCAAGTGTTTCTCTGCAAGGCTGGTCTCAATCCATTCATCCCCTAGTCTATACAGATACTGGGGATTACCCTGACCCAGGTGCAGGACTTGGCCTCATTGAACTTCATGAGGTTCACATGGGCACACTACTTAAGCCAGTCAAGGTCCCTCTGAATGGCATCCCTTCCCTCTAGTGAATCAACTGCACCACTCAGTTTGGTGTCATCTGCAGACTTGCTGAGGGTGCACTCAAATCTCATTGTCTATGCCTTTGATGAAGATATTAAGTAGTATTGGTGCCAGTTTGGATCCTTGAGGGACACCACTTGTTACTGGTTCCCACTGGACATTGAGCCATTGACTATAACTCCTTGTACACAGCTGTTCAGCTACTTCCTTATTCATTTATCAGTCCATCCATCAAGCCCATATGTCTCCAATTTAGCAGCAAGGATGTTGTAGGGGACCATATCAAAGGCCTTACAGAAGTCTAGGTAGATGATGTCTGTAGCTCTTCCCTTGTCCACTGATACAGTCACTCTCGTAGAAGGCTACTAGATTAGTCAGGTATTCTTTTACATAGAGGGCATACACCTGGCCTTGCCCCTCTCTCCTTTCCTGTCCCTCCCGAACACCCTCCAGTCATGCAATTTCAGTGATAGCAATTAGATCGTAGTTTTCTAGCTGTACAATGGCTTCCAGCTTCTCCTGCTTGCTACCCATACTGCATGCATTGGTGTAGAGGCACTTCAACTGGGCTATTGACCATGTCACCTTTTTAGAGGAACACACCCTAAATCTTTTGAGGCACTTCCCAGGTTTTTCTCTGTTTGATCCTAATACACCAGCAGCCCCCGGGTGTCCTCTGTTGCTCAAAACTCCATCCCCTTCCCCTGTTAAGTCTAGTTTAAAGCTCTCCATATAAGTTTGGCCAGCTTGTTGACAAAGGGCCTCTTGCTCCACTTGGCCAGGTGAATCCCATCAGCTCCCAGCAGACCAGCTTCTCAAAGGAAGACCCATGATCACAGAAGCCAAAAAGTTGAGTGCAGCACCAGCCCCACAGCCAAGCAGTCACCTGTACAGTTTGTCTCTTCCTTCCTAAGTCCCTTCCTCTGACTGGGAGGTTAGAGGACAACACTACCTGTGCTCCAAGATCCTTTTAACATTGCTCCAAGGACCATACAGTCTCTTTTGATAGTTCTAAGTTGCCTCATTGCATAATCGTTGGACCCTATATGGACTAGTAGGAGTGAATGATAATCTGTAGGGTTCAGCAGGCTCATCAGCCTCTCAGTGACGTTGTGAAAGTGAGCTCCAGGTAGGAAGCAAATTTCTCTAGAGAAATTTTCTGGATGGCCAACAGGTGTTTCAGTGCCTCTCAGTAAGGACTCTACGATTACTAATACTTCACGTATTTTTCTGGTGGCATTGAGTTCTAATGCGGTTGGGCACTTGGACTTTGCATGGTTAGCTTCCCCTGGATCCTGTCTGTTACTCATGTGCCCACTCACTCCCCACCCCCAAAATGTTGTGTCTGTTACACAGGGCACTTTAGGGAAAGAAAGGAGGAAGGTTCTTCCTTCTGCCCCAAGCAGAGACAAGGGTCCAGTCTCCATCTCGTGGGTTACTTGTTTCAGCCAGCTTGAGGTTGAATTCAGGCTTAGTTTCCCATTGCACAGCCTTAAGGCAGGGTTGTCGCTTAGCCTGGGACAGTATGCAATACCATGTATCAATCTTGTGCTCGCATTCCCAGATACTGTGCTGCCTGTTGAACTTCTCTTGTACCACAGCTACTTGTTTGAAGAGTAGCTGGGCACACTAGCAGCTACAACATCCACCGCTGCCTTCAGGTGCTAGGGGCACATCAGGTGCTGGAGGTCCATGTAAAATGAGGTCTGGACAGCTATTTCATAATAATAGTATCTGCCTCGATGAATATATAAAAAATAATTTCCAAATATTTATATAATGAAAAATGACCTGTATGTATCTAAATGTGACTCCACTATCAGCAATGTAGTCTAACTGCATTACGTGCTAAATCAGCTTTTGATAACTAGCATCTTCAGTGCATGAAAGCAAAATATTTTGTTTCAGTTTTTGAACTAGTTATATTCAGTAACTAGTTTATTTAAATTTCAAAAAAAAAAAAATGGATGAAGAAAGCAAGAAGGCTTTTCCAGTGTATTAAAAAACCCTTTATGTGAGAAATCAAGATTTATTAGTTTTGAGTTCTTCAAGGAGGCAATGACCAGAAACAATCACTTCAGCACAGTAACTAAAGATAATAGTCTCTTTGTTTAATAACTTAGTTATTTTTAAATGCATGTAGGTATTGTTTATCCTAAAAGGCAATTAAAAAAATAGAAAATTATAGAAAACAATGACTCAGTCTTTCTTTAGAAAAATTGCTAAATAGTAAAAAAAAAAGTAGTAATTTTAAAATAAAGTTTTTCAGCTTGCTGATTTAAATAATGATTAAAATTGTTCATTTAAATCAGTGAATTTAAATCAAATTAATCTGTCCTACTTTAAAGTAATTATAAGATGAAAGACTCTTTGTAACAATGACATTAAACAGTATTAGTTAAAACGCTAGTTGTTCTACGACCCTCTTCCCAAACTGTTTACCAAAAAAGTCTTCTATACAGAAATTATGTAGGTTTATATGAAAGAAAGATTTTGTTATGTTTTGTTATTCCCCGAGGAGTTGTTTATTCATATATTATATTAGAAGCTGATTTTTTTCTAAACTTCATTTGGCTTTTATCAGCATTATATTCTTATTGTTGT
The DNA here is from genome assembly GCA_017639485.1 of Pluvialis apricaria. Classification (NCBI taxonomy): domain Eukaryota; kingdom Metazoa; phylum Chordata; class Aves; order Charadriiformes; family Charadriidae; genus Pluvialis; species Pluvialis apricaria. The sequence goes on from CM030007.1 coordinate 44,915,631, forward strand.
CTTTTAACCTACATCTTAAGCCAAACGTCAGGAGGCCTATCATCTCAGCAATGCACTCAGCAAAAGTTGAAGACCTTAAGAAGAACTTAAGACTTTTAACAAGGCAAAGCAATCAAGTAATCAATTGCTCATTTAATTAGATTTTTTTCCTAATTCAAGTAAAATTAATTAATACAATGCTATATCTTCTTCCTACAGTGTAGGGGGGGCTGTGAACTTATAGCCAAGAGAATTGCCTGATCAGGGCTTGAAACAGTTAGAGACTTCACCAGTCTCATGTGAGTGCAATTTTATGTTAAAAACTTCTTCTAACGTAAGGGAATTCAGAGATAAGAGGAGAGAAGTGGTGGGTCCAGAACCAGAATCAGTGTTTCCTGGGGAGACAGAAAAACTAAGAGGGGAAGGAGTGCACTGAGAAGACGTTTAACCTATCTCTGGGGACTATAGCTTACATAGTAATGACTGATTACTAAGGCTTTGAAGAGATGTCACTAGTTTCAGAAATTATATAGAGAGCCTGTAGGTTTCATATAGCTTAGGTGGGTAACACAGTTTGCCTGGAATTCCAGAGTATGTTAGGGACAGAAATTAAATTTCCTAAGCAAAACTGAGCCAAAATCATTGAAGACCCAAGAACTGGGATCTAATGTAAAATCTGTTGTCACATGGGAAGGACAAATATCAGATCAAGGGCTTCATTTCTCAAGAGTTTTTTGTCTAGAGTTACTTATTTGAAACAGCAGTTAGAAACATAAATAGTGATTTTGATCATTTTCATGTTTGTCGTGAAAAGGGCACCAGCCTAGAAATGCACTGGGAATACAGCAAGACAGGTCCTACCACCAACACACAGTTTCCCATTGCATCATTCCCATTACCTTGGATCTTCATAATAACTTCTATGGGAAAGATCATGTGTATAAACTTCATCTTTTGACGTGGACTTTTATTACAGAGAGGAAATGGAAATACTACTTCTGTCTTGGGTCACTATAATAGAAAAAAGAAAAAAAAAAGACCCAAATCCAATTTATACTTCCAGAGGGAAGTATAAATTTTCTCTTTCTCACCTTCAGATCAGAAGCCTAAACTGACTCTTAACTGCCATGAAAGAAAAGGGGAAAAAAAAAAGCAAAACAAAACATCAGACTGACCAGCTGTCAGTTCTAACAAGACTGCTATTCCTTATCAAATGACTGGTGAAAGTGTAGGAAATCATTTTACACTATTACACTATTATTATTAATAATTTTTGTAATTTCTGTGAGCATACCCAGAATGAACATCAATTCCAGATCTTACCCTTTGATTTGTCCTTTAAGATCTCACGAAAATTCTGATAATGAAGGTGGTATTAATTGGAAAAAGAATTTAATTTCTCAGCCTAGGCTACTTTTCTATGAAGACCTTTATGGAACTGCCTATAGAAAACAAACAGTTGGATTGCTTCATCTATCTGTGTAGTAGTTGGTCAAATATCCAAGTGGAACAAGACTTAAAAGATCAAATTTCTGAGTAACATAAATAATTGATTCCCTAAACACTTACTTGTACCAAAAAAAAAAAAAAGAAAAGAAAAGCCTATTCTTGATTTAATACTAAGTAACATATAGCTGTTGTCTTTGAACACTGTTTAAGAGAATGACTTAATGTATGTCCACATTCAATACGTTCTGGAGAGAAACTTTACCTAAATTTAGACAGTACACTTTAGGAAAAGGTTACAAAACATGAAGAAGCTTATCAAGAATGCCCTGAGATCAAAGGAGAAGAAATTAAAATCTGTGAAGTCTATTCAAAAACTATACCATGCAGTCACTGGCATGTATTTTCTTTTATATAAAATAGACATGGAAGGGCCAAGAAAAGCGTAATAAAGTTGTATAGGAAACCTATCAGTTCGCTGAAGTAGAAGGAAGTAATTGGAACAGAAGAAAGCATTATGTGTCAGGTGAACCATTTTACTTCATATGTTTTTCTACTGTAATGTTACTTACATATCCACCTTCCACAAATATATTTCAGATGTTAAAGAGCCAATACAAGAAGAGACCAGCGTGTCAAAACAGACTATATTTGAACAAAACTATACATTGATGAGTAAGTATTCACTGAGAGCATAGGCTACATCAGAAGAAGTAAGAATAATGTCATCAAACTGGTAACAAAAATACACAATTCATTTAATACATAGTTTTAGAAATGTAATCTAAACTTATATAATAAACTCTTAAAACAATTTAGGGGTATCCCATGACAGGATTGATCCAGTTTAAATAAATGAAGTTCATACTGATTTAGTTAAACTGATTCAACTTTTGTGTGGCCAAAATCAGTTCCATGGATTAGGAAAATATTAATGTTCTAGTTTTAAAATACGCTACCATGATAAAAGGAATGAAAATTAGGTTGCTTTTCTTTGGTGTCTGGAAAATTGTCTGGAATTTGCAGTCAGGGGAAATACAAAATTTAAATACAAAGAAAATAAAACCTTTTTCTTGACTCTGCGAGAGACATTAATTCAAGCAAAATGGATTAACATAATTCCAAGGGAAAGGGAAATGGGAAGGGAGAAAGGGGAAAGAGAAAAAAAAAAAGAGTACATGATAACTGATGTAATAAAATGGTAGTTTAAAGTTTTTCCAAACTGAATAGTTTGAGAGAGACTTAAAGTCAGGTCATTAGCAGCTGAAGTTTGCTAGAGTTCATCAGGAATTACCTGGTGTAGTGCTCATGAATGGAAACATGTTTTTCCCAAAATATTTCAAGAATACCCTTGGAAGTACCTCTACCGAAGGCAATTAAACTATCACAGTGACATACTGGAGTAAGACAGATGAGACGTAAAGGTTGCAAACTCTAAGACCAAGGTGAAGGTACCATGATCACTACATTTGAGAGTCCTATACCTTACCAAAAATATCAAGAAATCCATTGAGCAAAGAGCACTGTGTTCATCACTTTACGCTATTGATTGCAAGTAATTTAAAACATGTTGGTTTAAAGAATTATGGGAGGTTTTGGTAACAGAAGTTCAAACATCTGCCAGATTAAAAGACTCACACAGAAAATAAAAGTGAACTTAATACAAACCTTATGTCTGAGTCAGGAGAGAACAAATTGATGAGCATGGGAGAAGAGATAAAGATAAGGGGGCGGGGGGCGGAAGTACTATTTATTAGCTTTGAGAGTCAAAAAAAGCACAGTTAAACCAGCCTCAGGTGGGATTTCTAAAAGTATTTGCAGCTTTCAGAAATTAAAATATTTGTGCAACTGTAGATGATGTTTCTTGATTCTTAATTCCATTTTTCCAGAGAACGTGCAAGAGTAGTAGTCAGCTGGTCTTTACCAAAGGAACTCAGCTCATCTCTTTTTTTCATCATTTACTTTCAGAGATTGCAGAAATGCAGTATGTGGATGTGTAATTATGGAAGTTAGAGGAGTTTAATTGTGTGAATTCATTGTAATTGAACATAAATTCCTGAAAACAAGCACATTATTAATATGCAGAAAATGCAGGAGTGCATCAAAAATAGTGTATACAGAAATAAATATGGTAGGAAAGAGCTAAAGAGAATGATTTATTCTAGGTCACTCTTAAAGTCACTTGCCATCCACTCACTTAAGCAGGCATTTTTTCAAACAGTAACCTCTTCTCATGTATTTAATAAATTTCAGCTCTGGCAAAAGGTTCTACTCCAAAGGTTCCATAGATATGAGTAAAATGACAAAGTAAAGATTGAATGGGAAAACATAAAAATAAGAAAGATTGAAAGAAAGTATTTATTTAGGAGGAATATATCTGAAAGGGAGTCTGTATAAACTATATCAGTGAGAGATTCACACCCTTTAGTGAAAATACAGCAAAGCATTTTGTCCTGATCAACATTGCTCTTATCATGTCATTTCCAGAGTTTAGATGATATAATACCCTCTGCTTAGATGATGGCACAGAAGAATAGCTAAATCAGAAATAAAATAAAAATATCTGTTACACTGCTGCAATCATCTATGTATTTATCGTAGTCTATATGTATAAATAATATATATAGATAATTCATATTTCCATTATGCTTAAATCTCTGACCTCAAAGGAAAACAGAGATCAGTTTATTTGTTGGATATACCATTCTACTGCTTGCATAAATGAGAAAAATAATGCTTTGGTTGTGGGATTTTTGACATACGCATAAAATACTTTGTAAAGATCAAACCCAAAATCATATTTGCCTTCCAATGCACACCATGTTTCTTTTTAACTCATTCTCTTCTAATCCTTTCACTAGATTTCTCTTATTAAAATATGCCGATGCTTCAAAGCTACAAAGCTTCTGAATTCTTTCACTGATGGGTAGTAAAATAACACAGTCCTGGATCTGTTCCACTTATTCACATGGAATAGTAATCTATTCAGGGAGTAATTTCAATGATAACAATGTACTAGTCAGTGAATAAGTTTTATTTCTTTGTAGAAGTCTTTCATAGACTCTAGTACCGATGGAACCTTTTTCACTTTCAGAATAAAAGACATATCATTCTTACATGAACCTTTCCTGATCTCTGAAAAATGAATATTTCTCACACAAAGTACGAATCTCAGAAAACAAGACCCTTGGACTGTAAACACTGATTTAATACCTTTTCCTGTATACAGTAGTACTCAACATCTTGAGAAAGCTGAGTCTGAAATAAGAGTAGTTGCCCTATGCACCTGCCCCTGCTCATATACTTCTTTATTCTCACCTGTACCTTGGCTTTATGGCTTTGCAATTCATGAAACCTCCTGAACTCTGAAACACCTTCCATATTTTGAGGGAGCAAATGGAAATCTTTTGTGCTTATTTTATTTTTAATATCTGTTTTGCAGTTATCATTCCCCTTCTTACTTATGCACAGGATGTGAGTCTCTAGTGTGGGGCCTATGAAGATTCTGTGCATATCCATTATTCCTTAATAACATTTTCATGGAAATTGCGCTTGCATCTAAATAAAAAATGAAAATCCACATTCAGGTTTTTATACTTGCTTTTTCAGTTAGATGCAAATGCAGAAGACAAACCGTAATGTGGTAAATTAAAACATCCAGGGATATAAACCCAAAGTTCACATTATGTGTCTGATCTTCCTGGCTTACCAAGTTCAAATAAGCTTACTGTTTTATGGCAAGTCTTTTGATATTTAGTTTCTTCAAGCATAAACTACAAATTTTGCTCTTAAGGAAAGCCCAAAAATATAGTTTATTTCAAAATGTTTTAGAAAAAAATGCCTCAAATTTATTTTTTAATATGTCAATTGCCAAGGGAATCTCTTTGGTGCAGTAGTACCATTGTGCAAAGGTAATACTGGAAATTGAGCTAATATGAGTATTGTGTGCCTGTGACGTTAAGATAGCTAAAAGGTGAGAGTAAGAGGGACCTGCATCAACAATGTTCAACTGTAACCTTTGGGTGCTTTTCACCCTCAAGCCATCACATTCTGGCTCTCAGGAGAGATGATGTCAAGGAGAAAATTTGTGTACGTTTATGAGGTGAAAGTGTTCCATTAGCCTCCCCTTGGGATTTTCATAGTCAAGTATTTGAATCATGCTTACTGTTGAGGAGAGGCATTGAGGGTGGAGACTCTATTATAGCTCTATCCTTTTTTCACATTGACCAGAAAGGGTGTGAGCAGATGCTGTCCTTTCCTTGGTAGCACTGTCTCCCTGGTTTCTCTTTTGGTGGGTGGAGGGGAAGAAATAGAGGAAGTTACCTTAACTTTCCCTAAGCCACAGAAGCAGCTAGCAGAGGCAGGTTTTTTTAACAGCTATGAAAGAAAGACACATTAATAAGCAAAAGTGTTGACCCTTTCTCTCTTGTTTGTTGCTGTTATTTGGTCAGCTACATGGTTTGGTTGAGTTTTTATCTGACTCAGCTGAGACAGTTCAGATCAAAATTGTGAGCCATGCTATTTCACATCAGTTAGCAATAGTTTCCAGCTAATGACAACTGAAGGGTTAGTTCTCATCAGCCCACACAATTTTTCCAATAGACAGCAGGCTCTTCCCATCATCTGATGTGGGAAAGCACAGAAGGAACAGAGGGAGGAGGTAGAAAATCTCTCTTCTCTATGCGTATACCTTCAGAGAAATGATTCATTTTTAAGGAACTCTTCAACAGTGCCTCATGGAACATGGAAAATGAGCAGACCAAAAGAAATAAAAACCCCTTTTCCTAGGTCTTCATGACATTTTTTTCATGATGAAAAGCTGGCCAGCATTATGACCAAAGTCAAAAATAGTACTTCTGTGGGTAAGGAGAAATTTTCAGAAAGAGCACAAGGCCAAAAAGGCGATTAAACTTTCCATTTGTTTCCAAGCTCCAAAAACTGCACAAGCTGTTCCCTAGAAATAGATAGAAATTAGCAAAGCTCCACTCTTCATACAGTGGCCTACAAAGAAATATTTGCCTATTTTTGCAACCCTTACTTTGGTAAGACTTCCATATTTCAGTGAAGTCCTGAGACTAAAGGTAAAATAAATTCATAGTGGAAGAATTATCGTCCTCTAAGTTAAAAACGTTAAGATAATGGGAGCTGACAATGGATTATAATGCGTGAAAATATAAAATGAGACACATCTTCCCCCTTTAATAGCAAAACTTTTCAAACCGTCATGAAACCTTTTTTCTTCTTTTTTTTTTTCATACAGCAGTTCAGGGTATTATTGTTTAACAACTTGTAATTTACACAACAAAACAAATGTTAGCAGCCATGTCAGTATCCCACATCTGATAATCAAATGTTTTTGCATCAAGTGAGATTATACAGCTATGTGATTTGAATAATTAAATGTATTTATTTAAATAAACATAAAATAGATTTGGGGGGATGAAAAGGACAGCTGTAATGTCAGTGTATCAAAATAAAATGAGATCATTACCACAATATTCTGTAGGAATAGAGGAGGATGAAAACCAACAGTTCAGCCATAATGATTTCATTAGGATATATATGTGGAGAGATGAAAGGAAAAGATCACTAACAGATTGCTAGTGAAACAGAAAGAGTGTGAAAGCAGCTGAATGTGACAATACTTAGAGAAATGAAAGTAGAAATGCTTCAGAACATAAAAATAAACTAAATCTTTTTCTCTGTTTAAGGCAGGACATAAGCAAAAGATAAAATACACAATTTGTCGATTCACCTCAGAGTCATTGATCTCTTTTGAGCATTGAGCCTAATGAGGCAAGTAGGAGAAAATTGGAATGGGTCTTGCATGTGTGCATTGTTGGGCTTGGATTATTGTGTAGAACTAAATTGTATTTTCTATAGAAAAGTCTTTCAAAGAATGGCAGGATTCTACTACAAATTAGATTATGAATATTATTTTATAATGAAAAGTTCCTGAGCTGCTTTAGCTATAAATTATTATGCATTATGTCAACACCACAAACACACACACACTTTTTTTAAAGTAGCTACCTACATATTAGAGGATGAAGGAGAACAGTTTTGAACTGGAAGAAGGTAGATTTTGATTAGATATTAGCAAGAAATTTTTCACTCTGAGGGTGGTGGGGCACCAGAACAGGTTGCCCAGAGAAGCTGTGGATGCCCCATCCCTGGGGGTGTTCAAGGCCAGGCTGGATGGGGCATTTAGCAACCTGGTCTAGTGGGAGGTGTCCCTGCCCATGGCAGGGGGGTTGGAACTAGTAATTTTCAAAGTCCCTTCCAAACTGAACCATTCTATGATTCCATGGTTATGTATGTTTATCATTTCAGATAGATCATTTTGGGGACCATGTTTTATATAGACAATAAAAAGAAACTGGAGAGTTTTCCATCTTCTAAGCAACTGCTTATTACTTAATTTGGTGTTCTGCAGATCTAGATGAGATCTATTTCAGCATTGGCTAAAATATCTTCAAAAGGATTTATAATTTTATAATGTACATCTTTATAATGCATTTGGAAGCCTTCAGTAACAGGACTGTCGTGTAAAGTCAAGGAGTCTATATATATTATAATTATAAATGCCAAATTCTGTAATGTTTGCACACATTCGTGAACAAAAGTATTAGGTTATATAAATCAAGCAATGATGTTCTTTATATATTCAACAGTGTGTTTAAGATGCCTCTTAAAAAGCAAAACAAAAAGCACAGTATTGAGTGGGAAGTCACTTAGAGAATAGTAATTTGGCTTGGAAGGGTTTCTGGCAGAAATTATGGACAGGATCATTGTTTTGGGCAGGGAGAGGGCTGAACACAATATGAACACAAAGCATGTAGTACTACTCTTGGGCACAACCAAGCACCTTTCATGTCCTCATGCCAGAGTTCAAAACTTAGTGTATACAAATAAAAAAGTTTCCTGTATAAACCAAGTATTGCTAGTAAAAGTTTCCTTTTGTGTAGTCCCAGGCCTTATTCTTTTCAGGACATATTAACTGGGATTAATAGTTACAGCGTGATAATATCTCAGGGAACTTTTTAAGGCTTTTGTGCATATGTAACTGTAGCTGCATGAATATTCATGTCCAGGATGCCATGGTGTATGATGCTGGATGAACACTGCTAACAATCTCAGTTCCCTTGATATTTCAGTAGCCTATTGTTTCATTTTCTTCGGTTATACTCCTCAAACTATTGCTCAATGTCAATCAAAATTCTTTGGGAACCTTCAGCATTAACCTTGACAGACCTTTCTTTGGAAGTAGAAAATTAGAAGGTTTGTGTTTATCAGACTTACCTCATACCCACAAGACCTAGAATATTTGATTTTTTTAAGCAATACAATGGGAATGCAGCTAGTCATGCCAAGACTCTCCAGACTGCTTCTTTTGCACATCTTGTTTGTTCAAATCCTTTTTTTTCCACCTACATTTTCCCTGGCCACTTTGTCATTATGTCAATTACTAACTGACAGAGTGATATGTGTGACATAAATCTAGAACTATGTGCACTTCATTGTCTCTATTATTTTAATGTCAAAACGCAGGTACGAGAAAAACAGCAGCATGAAAGTTGGATTTTCATCCCCCCATAACCAAAAGGGAAAAAGTCAGAAGCACCTCCAAAAATTACTTCTTTTTAGATTATTTTTCCTCATATGAATAGGGAATTTCATTCAATAAGAAAGAAAATGTCTGTCATGTCTTTCTCATGTGACTTTATAGTGCCTGTAATTCCTTTATAATTTTGCAGTTGATTAAAAGGGAAACAGACACAACAGACTTCCTGTTGAAGCTTTTTATTACATTAATTGTGCTGCTTTGTCTGATTGCTCAGAACTTCTGCCTTACATACATACTTTCTATTAAAAGTAATTGATTTTAGATTGCTATTATTACTGAGACAAAATATACACTGATTAGGTGACAAATGTGCAGCTACATTTATTGGTGCATGTGAAAAAGCTGATAGTTTTATAATTTAGTGGCTAGTGTAACCTACCAGGCTCAGTGATTGGTGAATTGGGGTCTTCCAGAGATGTGATCCAAAGTGAGTTTAATATGTTGGTAAGACTAAGATTTTAATTTCTTTTTATCCAATACAGAGTGTCCTTTCAATCTGGCAGGGCTTGTTGGGACTCAAGGTGTATAAAATTAATAGAATTCTAATTTTCTTCACATACCTAAGTTGTCAAAGGAGCAAAACAACAGTGTTCTGGTATTATCTACTTAACAAGGGCAACAAAACAAATGAAGATGAGGGCATGTGCTTCAGCACATAGTAGCAATTTGCATAACGGCATACATAGAACAGGGAGCCTGTATCTTGGCCAATAGTAGATGTCAAGGCTTGGGCACCATGCCTGAAGTGCTATTATTAGATTGGGAAAACAGAGATTTACTGAACATGTTACAATCCTGTCTTCATTTCGCTACATGATCATATGTTATACAGTGTCGTGAAAAGGCTCTGATAAGGTTTGAATTACTCTAAATTATGAGAGATAAATATAGCTATCCAAATTGGACACCTGGCCAGAAGTGGCAGTACCCTAAACAGGCCAATAATGGCCCACAAAGTGTTTGAGCTCAGAATCCAACTAACCAAGGAACATTTACATGTCCCAGAACCCAAGAACTATATCTTCATGGATGTTAGAATTTCATTGTTACCTTATTAATAACCAGTGGGCGATATCTCAGCAGGGAATGGAGAAATCAAGGATGGTATTTGGAGCTGGAAAGACTGGATTAAAATGAAGAGTTAAGAAATATTCTGGTAAAAGTCAGTAAGGCATACAGTTGTGTTGGAAAAGGTAGTATTTGTCTACAGTTTAGGGAGCTGTATTACTATTGTAAGTTAGGATGCTGAGAATAAAACCTGGGCATGACTACCCCTTTGCCCTTTCTGAGTAAGAAGAAAGTCTCCTGCAACACCCCTCGACTCATGGTCGTTTGCCAAATCTTACTGCTTTGGGGTCAAGACATACTCCCAGCTGTTTTACATAAACAAACAGCAGCAGTAACTGAGAATGTTGTTCTTTCTTAGAAGAAGAATCTAATAGCCCATGTTCAGATTTTCTGCACTGGATTACTGTAATATGCTTCACTATCAGCTCCGAATCCATTTGGAAGATGTTGTTCAGCGGGGAGGGGGCAGGGGAGAAGTGAGTTCAATAGTATTTTAGATAACATTTTTAAGAGAATATAAAGAAACTAGTTTACAATTTTGCTGGCTGTGTCTTCTTTCCAAGAGGACACAAGGGTACTGCTTCTGACTTCTAAGGCTCCAAATGGCTTAGAGCAAGGCACTCAGGGGAGGCTCTTTTCCAATTCTACTATCAATCAGGAAAGAATTCCAAATCTCACAACAGGAGCAAAGAGAATGCTAACATTTAAATTTTCATAATGTTCCTGTAGCCATTTCCCTTCTTGTTCAAGAATATTCTAAATGTCTTGCTCTTCTCAGATTTTGCAAACCCAGTCATATTGAACAGATGCATGTAGAGTTGAGGTTTGTTGAGAAAGAGGCTTTTTTTGGGGACCCGGAAGGGCTGGCAGTTTTCATTGCCAATGGATGTTTGCTGATTGGTTATATTTTGGCTAAAATTTCTGTTGTCTTATGTAGATTTTGAAGGACCATTTCTGCACTGTAAATATAGAAATAATACCTGCTCATTCACACTATGCAATGCTCTGAGAGAAGGCTCATATCAGACTGAAGGGTAGAAGATTCACACATGTGAACTGCAACTAAAAGAGATCATTAAATTAAAGACTCCCTTGGCCCTGATATAACATTCCAAGTCACTTCCATGCTGTTCCCATGTTATAATTCTTAGGTATATTAATTGTAAGGGAGATGCTCCCTGTAGGCTATTGAAACTTCAAATTTAGGGGCCTAGTCAGGCAAATATCCTATAGATCTTCAAGGAAATTTTCCCAATTAGTTTTCTAACAAAGGTTCTCCTTCATATAAGCAAAAAATTCAGAAATATTTCTATATTATAATATATGCATTGTGAGATGAGATATCTGATCTCTCAATATATCAGTGCAATTCTGCTCACATTACACATGGCAATATCCAATTTAATTTCATTATTCAATAGATATTTTTCATTGACATCTGGAGATTAGGGCTAGTTCCTGAAAGTAGGAATTGTTCTTATGACCTTATACTTTGAATCTAATCACACACCAAGGCCAAGCCAAGCCATTACTGAAAGGTCTGTTGATTATGAATACACTTGATATTTTCGTTATTTTACCAGCACCTCAAACAATTTAGATATAGGAGGCAAACATGAAACTTCAACCATCAGTCTTTCCAATTTCATTAAATGCAAATAGAATAAACCCTGAAAGAGTCTATGGACTCAGTAAATATATTACACATAACAAAGGAAAAATAGGGGAAAAAAAAGATGGAAAGAATAGAAAATAATATTGCAAGGATGTAAGAGTCAATCTCAATCAGACTAGGCCAGTATTCTTTTACTGATGCTTGCCAGACTCTGACACTTCAGAGATGCTCTCTGGCTTGACCTGCAGTATCTAAAGGCCAATTCAAGTCACGGAGCTTTAAAATTTTTTCCCAAATTTTTGTTATTGTTTTTAACCCCTAACTGTGTCATTAACTCTGGATATTTCTACTATCCACAACAACTCTGAAGCTTGCTAAAATCTTGATTTTAAACTCTGTGGGATACCGGACAATTTATACAGCAATTTACAGACATGTCAAAATGGTACTCTAATTTAAAATCCCAGAAGAATGAGTATGGAAAGGTGGAGATGGATCACAAGCTCTGTATCCTGTTTCTTTCTTCTTTGTCTTTTCTTGATGAATATCTTCTACAATTGTGGGTATAGAGACATGTCCACAGAAAGAAAACAAACTCCAGTGAAATACAAAAGGGATGCCTAGGCCCACATACCTATGGGTTATTGTGACAGGCATAGCATCCCACGGTTTTCCTTTCCATTCTCCTATCCTGCCCCCCCCCGCCAAAAAATAGTTTATCAAGAAAAAAATGCAGTGGGTTATTCCAGATTCAAATACACCAACAGTGCTGTGATATAATTAGGAAAGCTTACATATTTTAAAATTACCTGGGTAACAGAGTGGATATACCCCCGTACAAGGAAGCCGAAAACCATGCATGGAAAAGTATTCTACATTGAATTATTTCCTTAAAATGATACATCAATTGTAATTTATTATTTGGACAATTATGTGAAGTACTTTCTAAGTATTTTTTTTTTTTACTGGAAATGCTCCTTAGAAATGTGAGATTTGTTATAAAATTAATGAAGTAAAAGGTCAGAATGGCACACATACACGTATATATATGTGTACACACAATGTATATATGTGAGAGTTATATATCTTAATCATATTTTTTCTGTCTCTGAATTTCAGACATCTTATTTTCTGCTGACTGCAAGGTTTTTGGATAATGTCATTTTTTGCTTTGTGACTCAAAAATATACCCAAGGATTTTTTTACTGGGGGCTTTAACAATTAAAGTCTGAAAAAAATATTTGTATAAAAGTTTGTTGATCTTTTCATCACACTCCTTTTCACTGCTTCACTGTATATGATTTGGTGATGTAAAAATATAATGACCTTACAGTCTAAGTGACTTTTCTGAGCAGTGAAACTAGTGATTTCATGGGATGACTAAGTTCAAGATTCTATCTCCTTGAAATTTGTTTCCAGGATGTTAACTGCAAAGCAAGTTATATATAGCAGTAAATGCATGCTTAATTTGTGCAGAAATCATGGTGTGATGAATACAATTAAGAGCCTCGGAGGGAATAATTATATTACTGCATAAAGCTGGTGGATCTCAAATTGCTTGGTGCCTGGACTTTAAATTGGCCTGCGTTCCTGTTGTGAAAGTCATTCATAGTAGTAACAAAACTGCAGTCAGAAATGAGGTAGTTTCAAAGTCATATAAGTATATTTACTCATTTGCTGCAAATGACAGAGCCTACAAAATGGAAGCAGCATTTAGAATTAAATGAACAAAAAGTTAATTCCATTAAAAATATGTGCAATCAATTATGAAAATAAAATATAATAAACAGTGTACATCAAAGCAGTGTTTCATGCAAAGGAAAATCTTATAGAAATTATAAAATCTTAATGATTGCGTTTTCTTTCATATATACACAAATAGCATGATGTAGTTCTTACTTGGTCTTTCCAGTCCATTATAGGTACTACTAAGGTGCTTTAATGAAGATCTGTAATTGAATTAAAAGCCACAAACATAGCATAAGTCTAAAATTTAACTAGTAGAAAATTGCCCCATATCAGAGGGTCAGATTCCTCATCTACAGTGTGTTGTAAACAAGGCCAAGAATTACAGGACTGGATTCTATCATCTTAACATCCAAACACAACTAAATGGGTTGACATAGGGTCATATGACCTAAAGTATTTTTCATAATGAAGAAAATTTTGTAGCATTGCACAGCTAGTTGTTCAACCTTTTTTTTTTTCCTCAAATATTGAGCATCAAGCTATAGTCTTACAAGAGGTTCAGTTGACTCTGTGACCTAAAACAGAAATTCCTCAGCACAGGATACATCAGCTGATGTAGCCTATTTAAGGTTTGAGGCTTCTAAATTTATTCAACTTCTTTCAGCATTTGGGAACCATTTTCTTATTTTTCTACTTCTTTTTATGCTTGTCAAAAACACTACAGGAAATACGAAATTGTGTGTGTTGCACTAGAAAAAAAAAGAAGCAAGTAAATAGTGACTGATTCTAAGGTCAATAGCTGTAAAATATTACCAAAGGGAGAAATAAAAATTACTGAGATCAGAAACTGTGATTATGATGTGAAAATAAAGGCTAGTGGCATTATTCCTGAACTGTGGTAAATTTTCTTTTCCCTGGGCAGTATTCTATAAAACTCTTACTTGGAAACTAGACATTATTTACTCTTGATACATTTCTATTAGTTTGAAAAAAGGTAACAGTACAGTGTCTGCTTCATCGGGCACCCTCTTTATGTGAAAAGATATATGAATAATTTTAAGAGCTATTATTTTTTGGATAATGATATATAACAAGCATTAGTAGTCTAGAGGTAAAACTAGAGCCATAAGAGATATGGCTCAAGGTTTGTGTATCCTAAGACATCATGGTAATGCTGGTGACACCACAATAACAATGAGAATGGAGTATGACTCTTAGTTATACCTGGATTTCATAGTGGTGTCTATTGTCACTATTCAGAGTTATTCCCACATAAAATCAATAGTGAAATAGATGTTGGCTATGGACTTCAGGTTAGAACTTTTCCTTTGACAGGTCAGATTTGTTCTTTATTTGAATTTCATGTTTCTGTAAAAGTTTTATTCAAAGTGTGTGTTGTAGTAATGGAAAACCTGTCTCAATTTTTCTAAACCGTTCTTTTAACACACTAGAAATTTCAAGTATATAGGCACCCCATTGAAAAAAATCCTTATTCAGATTAGTTATATCATAAGGTGCTTTTTCTGTCTGATTATATTTTAATATTTTAGAAAGAGGAACTGTGATAAGTATACACTATATGCTTATTTTTTATCACCATTAACAATGTTGGTGCTTTAGATAATATTTATCACCCTGCCTGAGGGTGGATGGGCAATATTACCCATAAGACTACCCTTAGTGGACAAAAAAAAAAAAAAAAGAATATTTGCTGATAAAAGTAGAACAGGAAATTTCCAAGAAAAGGATTTTTAATATGAATTCAGCAAGCTTCATTCTCATGAAAAGTCCCATTTAAATTTTTACATTTCCAAAAATTATTTTCATACAGTGAAAAAAAAAAGGAGAGTGGGATTGATAAAAGGGTGTGTTTAATTATTTCCGTTGACTAAATTAGCCATAGTCTTACTACCTCCATTTTTCGTGCTTACATTGTTCTAGTCCAATCTGAAGTCCAATCCAACACTTTTACATGGATAAAGCTTACATCTAATGGGACTGCTAGGAAACAATGATCTCCAGATGAGCTGTAGAAGCTGCATAACATCGCAAGTAAACCCATGCTTGCAACAAAAACTTCCTTTAAAGTCAAATAGAATCAAAATGACACCCACACATTAGCTGCCATATTGATTACAAGACTCCTATCAACCACTCTTGTTAATTCAAAATGAGCACAAGGGCTGCTTTAACATATTTTCTAGAGGATACATTTCTATTTTCCTTCTCTTTTTAAATAAATTCAGCTACAAGTAAATACCTTCTAATGACTTTTTTCTTTTTAAAGTGGCAGGTATCTGGTAGTAATATGTATTTTAATAAACATTCTCTGTATCTCAGTATAGGATAGTTCTTGTCTTCAGTTCTGAAAGGTATTCACAGTGCCCAGGTGTTAAACCATAGAAATTTCTTTTCCAATCTGGCTCATTGGCAGTCTCGGCTTGCTGTTTTGTTGGCTTCACTGCAGTTGTCTTTAGGCTGAGAAATGATTAGGAAACTGATGTGATATCTTATTCACTAGAATCCCATTGCTTTTAGCTAACTCATGATTTCTGTTCTGTAGCATTTCCAAAAAAATCTAAATAACAACAAAATTCCTCTCAAAGATCTCTGTACGAGCTGAAAGCAATGGGGGAAAAGTCCAAATGATTTCTCCAAGGATACAGCAAAATGAGTACTTTTCAGAACAACCTGGGAAAGGTATGAAAAAAAATGTAATGGCTAATAGATATTTTATTACTATGATGTGATTCAGATTTCCATTATATTACATTTCTTTTTGAAGAAATTGTTGATAAATTGCTTTATTTTCTCCTCAAACAGTAATCACTGCACTTATAAGATGAAAGTTAGGATCTTCCTTATATCCTACTTCTAGAAATACCTTATAAAATATATGAAGTATTAGAACATAAATGTTGGATGAAGCTCTACCATCAGGTACCATATAAACATAACAGAAAGGATATCAAATTTTAGAATTGCATGCAATATGTTTTGAGAAGACAAGCAAGAATGCAGAAAAATTTATTAGCTACATTTATGAGCTACATTTTAAAGTAAATTGCCAGCCATGTAGGGGTATGGGTATGGATTGGAGTTTTGACCCAGTCTTCCTTTTGTATATACTGTTTTTTTTGCGTGCTTATATGGCTCTTTGAGGCTGAACTTCAAAGTAGAGTCCTTTAAATGACTGGTTGATTGTTATCCAGTGATTTTATGAAAAATGTTTTGTTAGTCACTCAATTTCCAAGATGATACCATGCCATATAGTTTAAAAAATATTGGAATAGTTACAGAGCAATGATGTTCTCGATTTTGTTTGTGGGGTGAGAAGAGTTCGGTTCCTAACAGTGATATAAAGAATCTTTTTTACCTTTGAGAAGTTTTCCTCTAGGTCCCATTTAATCTATGAACATCTCTTTCAGTTATTTTGGTATCTTGTGGAAAACAGTATTTGCTTTCTTATTTATAAATACACATACAAACTGTAGATTTAGATATCAATACTGTCTTCTTTTTGGATTTTCATAAACTTAATATTGGCTTTTATTTTAAACAATGAAAAAATATTTTCTGAAGCTGGAAAATATGAAAATTCTGTGATTCTCGGATTGCATTTAAGACCCAAATTGCCTCTATTATATAATAACAGAAAAGATGGAGCCAATATATGTAAAGCAGACAGCAAAAGGTGCCTGCTGACCAAACAGGAGCAGCTCATCTGTAATAGACAATCTCAATTGGCATTGCTCACATCAGCTGTTTTTGATGTTACTGTATGTCATTTAATGCCTAGGAGATGTACAGCTTTCTTTGACACCTTTAACATAATACTGTTGAGATGTTGAAATATCTGTTTTATATTTTTGCATTGAGTTTATATATGTCACCCCACTACTTAAAAAATTAATGTGGTTGGAGATATTTTACTTTAAATCAAACATGCATCCTTTTGTAAAGATACAAGACCATTACTTGATATATATCCAATTTGCCTTCTAATTTATGAAAGTATAATGATATTGTATTATTGTTATAAAGTTAATCAAGACTTTAATGGGACAGCTATGTTACTATTGAGTAGTTTTTTTCTTTTACTATAATACATGTCTTCAATGAGCTGATTATGCAGCGTAACAATGAATTCACTAATTAGAAAGTTATTACTACATCTATAATGGGTAGGAATTCTAGCTTTGTAAGTTGCATTTTGAGATGCTTTCAAATAGAAGATAGAAATAAAATTTTTTTAAAATACTCATCAGTAGTCACAGCAGGGTGTTTAATCCATGGCCACTTGGTCTGTTTTACTTTCCAGTTTTTTTTCACCTGATGATGCATATTTCCATGTATGCAAAGTACATACAAGATGGCTTCACATAATATCTTTGTGATTTGATCACTTCTTTTACTTGATTTGCATATATGTGAGAAGCTCGTGACAAGGACCAAGAAAAATTGTGGGTTTTGTTTTGAATAAGACGACAATTTGTTGCACATTTTTAACCTTGTTTCTGCTTTGAATTTCACATGGGGATTAAAATCATATTTCTGCTCAAAGCAAAAGCAGAAAAGACCATATGATTAAGAAAAAGAAATACATTTAATATTAGGAAGTCCAAATGTTAACCACATTAGAAGTGATGATTTCTTTCTTTTTTTTTTTTTTTCTTTACCTTTAATTGGAATGCTAATTGAATCCTGGTTATCAAAAAACAAGTTTTCTTCAAGTTAAATGAGAGCAATGCCTTCAACCAGAAACTGAATCTAAGTGATATTCTACTTGTAGTCTGGAGCTTCTAGTCTCAAAACTATTCATATAATTCATTCTTCCTTGGTTTATCTCGCCATACACATAAAAGGTCTAAGAATTCTTAATAACATTCCAGGCACAGAATGACAAATAGATTAAAAATACCTTCTACGTTAGACTTAAAGTCTAGTACCATGAAAGCGAGACAGCCAAGGTTTAAGTCTCTAATTTTGTCCAGGCTCTAGCATCACTAAAATAATTATAAGTGAGACCTACCTAGTTTACAATTTAGCATCTGCAATACCTAAAAAAATTAAGCGCTTCACCCAGGACTGCATCTCTGTGAACTCAAGACTGCCAGTCCTGGATCCAGCCTCAAGATCATTGATTGGAGATCCAGTTTCTGCATTATTTCTCTTTTTTATTAAATTAACATTTAATGCAAAATGCATAAAAGCATTGGGAGGGGGAAGATTATCAAGGCGTGCCTTCTTTACAGCTTAGTGACTGAAAATTAGGATGCTGATTCTTTGTCTTATTCGCTGAAAACTGATTCTTTGTTATTCTCTCTGCAAAGCCATGGAAAGACCACAGATAACTAACAAAAATATAGGATAAAACTAAAAAAGACTGCCACAGCTAGACTAACAGTGTGACCCTAGAGAAAAATGGGTATCAACAAGCTGTTGGTAAAATGCTGATTTAAAGAAGCTTGGAGTTGTGAGTACAGCATTATCTGGAATTATTTGACTCTTCTTGTGAGGAGGATAGTAAGACTTTACTAATGAAGAGCATAGAAATACAATCACATCAGCTATATCTCTTCTCTTTATCAAATTACTTAAAGAAACAACATCTTTTTTTTTCCACTTCAGAGAGAGAGGTGAAGAAAAAAATTGGTTTTATGAGTAGAATGGGGTTCATTTCCAGATTGTAGACACCTAAATTTAAATGCATAAATTTAGATCTTTGTATCTGAACAAGATATTCAGATGTCTATGATAGGTAACACAGATATACTTAGTACATGAAAAGCTTTTGTATTACGACTTAACCCACCTTGAAATAGATCTATACATTTGGTCTTCTCTAGTGTCCAACTTAAGAATTACATTCAGGTGTCTGGTGCTGTTTGTGGTACCTGAGATATTTGTATGAAATAAGCAAATAAGAGAGAGTCTGCATGAAGTCTGAGTCTTTTTAGACCTCTAGTTTTGGGTCAAATGGGATATATTAGAATTGCTTGTCATGTGGAATAGGTGCTGTATATACTATCTGTTTTCTTACAATAAGCACGAGCTTACTATAGGGTAAAGAGTCCTTGCTATCAGTGAAGGCCAGTCAATTGCTCATTTAATTACTGAGTATAGGCTACAGCAAGCTAACTAAGAGGGTACCTTTTAGATCTACATAGTACCAAATTCCACTAAGAATATGATAAAGCGTTAAGATCTTTTTCAGTAAAATGTCCTGTATGTGTACAGTATCTCCATTATATGCATTACAAGGGTCATATTTTTCATTTAATATTTTATATAGGTACAAAAACTAGGAATTACATTGCTGCAGGTTATCTGTGTGCTTTTGACTTATTGAAATCTTCTCTAATATTAAAATAATTTTGCAGGGTTTTACAAACGCCAGAATAAAGGTGGAAAAAGGTATCAGCAGGCTCTAAGGTCTAACTACCATTAGCATGCACTCTGAACTAGGAAGCAAACTTTAAGGGGGTGGGGGGATAAAATACTTTCTTTTTGTTCCTAATCTCAGCCCACATATAGTTGGGAGCTCCAAAATCACCTGTCATATCTTGTATCATAAAAACAAGAAAACAAATAAAATCCAAAATCTTTGAGCACATCCTTTATTTTTCTGGATGGTATATTTGGGGGGTGGAGGGGTGGGGGGTGTTTGTTTGTTTAGGGAAGAACCTAGCTGTGAGTCATACTATTGTAAGGACTTACTGTCTTGTTTTGGCAGAGAGCAGCAATTCTGCACTGCTGTTCTTTGGAAAATGTTATTATAACAGACATTACTCCAGTGAATTTGGCAAGCAGAACAAGTTGAGAGAGATGCTGCTGCATCTTTTGGCACTAGCTTGCAGCTTACATTTTCAGTCCCCTGATGACTCTCCCCCTGCCCCCCTTTCCTTTCTTTTTTCCCCAACAACCTCCCCCGCCCCACCCTATTATTATGAAAAACACAAATTAAGATGCTTTGGATCCATGGTCCCAATCTAAATTTTTCTTGTCCTTGAAAAACGAACAATATTCTTGAGCTTGTTCCTTGAGGCCAGGGAAGGGTTGCTCAAAACAGTTCAATACATTCCTAGCAGAGAGTCTGAAGGAAATAGAGCTTGTTCTGCTCCTGCGACTGCTTTCAGGAACCTCCCGTTTATCCCAGAGTTTCACCCTGACATCTCTTTGGATAAATAAACAAAATATTAGAGAAAATAAAAATCAGACTCTTTTGACAATTGTTTAGCCAGATTTCATCTTTCACTTTTTTTATGATAATAAAATATCCTTCCAAATATTATTAACAAAATTGTCACTTTTGCACCTCTCCTTTTCACTTCCCTCAAACACTCTTCATCAAAACCAAGCAGAAATGAACATTTGAAGTAAAAAAAGGGTTAAAAAGAGTATCGTATGTTTCACTCATTACACGTTTATTTTCCCCTGTAATTATAACTATGATGAATGTAAACTGTGTATCTGTAAAATTCTGAAAAATAAAAAATCTGTGTGTATATTTCTTAGTAAATTAATACTACGGGCCTTCAGATTTTCTTATTTCCAAAGTAGACATCATAAAGAATCATCATTATTCAGACCTAACATATGGCTGCAGTCTGAGCACCTGCGAAAATTTGTCATGCAGAGGCTCCTCAGAGAGAAAAAATAATATTTTTTCTGTTTCTGATAAGGAAGAGTTTTGGTGACATATGAGAGAGTACCGAACTTATTTCTCTTCTCTCCTCTAATTTCTTACATAAGACATCAGGGTTACACATGTTTATCGAAACACTGGAGATGTAAACAGTCCAAAGCCATATTCTCAAAAGTGAATTGTAACACAAACAGTAGGTTATAAATGAGCTTAGTGCTTGCACAGATTTCAGTCCCTAAATATCTCACATTTATCTAGCTTTATGCATTTTATACAGCAGCAAAACTGTCCCTCAATCTCAATAATCACATAACACAGACCATGCTATATGCCCTAGAAACAATACATCTGTATAAGATTTCCCATTGTGTTTACACACACAAGTGTTTGAACATACTAGTGAATGAGGTGGAAAAGGTAGATACAACCAGATGAAGCATAATACCACAAATCAAAATAATTCTTTGTTATATTTTGAAGGTTCTGTTTTCATGTTCCTTATTGAACCTTTTGATTTTGTTGATAATTTGAAGAAGGATTTTATGCAAAGGCATTATTTTTCTGAAGGAAGCTTTTCTCGCAGTGTGTCATTTTGGTTATGTCACCTGTTGGACCCTTGAGCTCACTTCCAAACAAAAGCGTAGCTCTATAGGACTTACAAAAAAAGGAAGCATTTCAAGGAATTTCATAGTCAAGGAACTTTGTGTTTACTGAGTGTGTGAAAACATGAGAAAGCCTGGCAGGCTCTAGTATTAAGCAGTAGCTGACACCTGTTAAGGAATATAGAAATAAGTAGGTACCTAAAAGGGTTATATTTTTTTGCTTGTTTGTTCTTTAAGGTTATGTCCTTACACAAGTATTTTATTGGTGTTGAACCTCCTATCACATTCTGTTACTCAACAGCTGGTACTCTGCTCCCCGGAGCAGAGGTGTAAAAAAATCACCTGGAACATAGATGCATTTCACTGAACAACTCTTTTATCTCTAAAATTAATTAGAAAGAAATACTGTGTCCATGAAAAAGAAATATTTTCTCAAAAATTATTTTAAAAAATCACCATTTTCTACAGTGTAGAAGCAAATTAAGCAAGCAGTTCATCACAAAGAATGGCAAAGGCTGTCAGATTTCAGAGTTTTGTGATACCACTTTCTGCAGTTAGCTGAACTGAGAATTTGATGCCCAGAGCTCCTGAGGCTTCATTTTCTTCTCAGGTGTTTAGGCATTTCAGACTGACTGAAGGCATTTCAATGGGATTTGTCTGGATTTAAATGTAACTCAAACTGGACCAAGGACAAAGAACTACAGCAGAGATTCACACCATGCACAGATATTCTAAAACTGACACTAAAGGATCATAAGAGTATGCCTGAGATAGAAAATATGATGTTGAAAAGCATTCAAAGAGTATTATGTTTTCCTTTCTGGGAAGAATAGGTTCTCTAAAATATTGGGCAGCGTCCACTAAAACAGCAGAGGAATCAATCTAGGAAATTACAGAACAGCAAGTTTAAATTCAATAGCTAGTAAATTGCTAGAACATTTATTAAAGTAGTCAGTGTGTAAGCACCTAGAGGAAAGCAAGGTGATAAAAAGTAGGCATGGTATAGTAGTTACAGAGAAATCATGCCAACCTAACAATGTCTTCCTTTTATAAGCCTTAGCAAATTAAGGAAATGTTGGCAACACACAGTAGATCTCAAAGTAAAATCCTGCACAGTATTCTCACATGGCAATTAAAACACAAAGAGGTTGAAATACTGCGTTATGAACATACAACCAACATTAAGATTGACATAGACAAATAACGATTACACTTCATTCCTAGATGGAAGGACTGCTTACGGAATCATTCTCTCAGGAGAGCTATTTTGATTTTTTTTTTTATATCCTATCTAATTCTTTTTAAAGTTTTCCTCATTATTTACTAATAACTGGAAAAGGATGAGTATTTGCATTCAGTGGGAAACCCTTTATACACACAACTATTTTCTGTTTGCTTTAGCTGAAAAAAAGACAAAATTTAATCTTTATCTCCAGTTTCCTCTCACTTGGAAGAGAAATAACTATCATTCATATTGTACAGAGAACAGAGGCAAAATCAACTCACAAACTGCTTTGTAATATTGCTAGCACAGAGCTGGGACACCTGCCCAGCTCACTGTCACCACATACACCAGGTACAACTAACTGTTTTCCCACAGAACCAAATCAGAGTTTAGAAATAAAAATGTCCTGTCCCAATTGTTGATTGTCTATGAATTGGAAAGGCTTTTCACAGTTTTAATAAAGGCAGGTAAAGGATGTATGGTCCTTGGGCATTGTGAGACCAATAAAATACACAGGTGTGTGTTGCAGCCCACCTCCTTTGTACCGCTCTGCAATATCTACACCAAATTTCTAGAAACAAGAATTTAGTGAAGAGACAATCCAGATTTCTACACAGAGCTGACAAGTTTTATTATTTCTGCATATGCTGGACTTGAGCTGAGCCATTTATTCCAAACCCTTTCCTTTACATTTAAATTCTGGGCATTTTAGTTAGTTGAGAAGGTTTATAACTCAATCTTAGCATTGTGCCAGTGTAATAAACTATCACATCAAAATGCTCAAAAACACAGTGTAGCAACACCCATTGTGCCAGGTAAAATCTAGCATAAAACTGAGAAGACCAGTCCCAAGCTGGAGGTAATAAGGCTAGCTAGAAAATACCAGAAGGCTTATTAGTTTTCATATAGTTCCAGGCCTGACCTGTCTCTATGTGTTAAACTCAAACTGTGCTGAAGTTAATATCCAGGCACTAGATCACTGCAGGGTGCAGGAGTCAAGAGAGACTCAGCAAAATGCGCTGGATATATATGATTTAACTGTAGACTGTAGGGAAGGACATCTTTCCAAATTGTAAATAAGTTTGTTTACATACAGTTATCTAAATGATGGTGACTACATGTGGTACATGCTTTCACTATAATCAATGGAGATACAGTCAAAGGAGATACAGTCACTGCAATCAATGTACAATGCACAGCCTAAAGCAAAGACCCATAGGTAGTTAAGTAGTCTCCCAACGCTATCAACTAAAATGAATATGAGCACAATTCAGGAGTAGCAACTGAAACTAATCTAGCATAGAAACGGTACTAAAATGCCTATGCTTGGACAGCAAAATCCCCCCCCCTTACAGGGAAGTGGACTATAATGAGGGCTTAGAAATGGAGCCCTCAGCAAGGCATTCACATTCAGATGCCTACATATGGGTGTCTACAATCCTGAGTTTTCATTTGCTCACATTCACACTGTGAAGCTTGATTCACTTTTACAACAGAGGCAAATAATACCAGCTGAGATGCTCTAGATCTTCCATCTGGCCTATGGCTACCACAGCAGAAGGCGACTGGCTCTTCTAGGTCGTGTCTCACATCTGTGAATTGTTGGCTCAGATACTCTAGTGTGTCTCAAATGGCATAAGTCCTTTCTGCATGCAAATGAATCAAGCCAGATATGGCTTCATAAGAGTTCACCTATACTCCAAGGAAATAAATAGGCACTCTAGGGTACAATTCATCTCTTCTGAGTTAGACATCTAAATACATCAGACAAATTGTACCTCAGTATTTCCTATTTCTTTCCACTTAGAACTTATTTTTATCACATTCCTCAGAGCCTCGTAGCAGCACTTTTAATGCAGTACTCCCAACTCACCTTTGCCTCAGAAAATGCAAAGTTTGCTACGGGCTATAATACATTTGGTTTCTGAACTGACAGTTTAGAAATACTAGCTTTCCAGAGCTGGTTTGGGCATCCATCCAGCAGTTCATCACATGGTATAGATGTACCTGACCTGCTGAAGGTATTTTGTATTCACATCATTTAATCACATTTTGTTTTAAGTAAATTAGCCCACTGGTCCCTCACATGTTATATCCATTACCTAGATTCATCTTGTGATGTTAGTGCTGTTAAATTGCCAGTAGCTGCTCTTATTCTCTTTGAGGTTATTAGGACTTAGACAGCAATTAAGCAACATGTCGACTGCGCTAGTGTTTCAACATCTTGTGTAAGAGTTTATAAGATTGAGTGTAGCTCCTGTCTAATGGTTAAAGCATGTGGCTACATATTCTGTCATAGATGCCAGCAAATAAAATCATTTTCCCAGGACAATAATATAAATAAGGTAGAATATGATTTGAAAAAACTTCAGAGAATGTACTGCAAATATTTTGTTTTAAATTTTGCCATGAAAATTCATTCATTAGGCAATTAGGACCAGAACCAATGCCATTTACATGTCTTCTCAGGTAAAGTTCATTGTCTTTCCTCTCTTTAGGTGATACAATTACTGCACCAAAAGCAGGATTCTGCATTAAGAGAAACACTAATGCCATGAGCTTGTTTCATATGAAGAGAGTGGATAGAGAAGCTGGGTTAACCTGTGAGGAGACTGCCAGGGAAGCTGGACAGGGATAGGAAATGATAGGAAATGTTTGCAAAGTTGATAGCTAAACTGGGGGGAGGGTAATAACTGAATACCTGATGAGAGGTTGGAAAAACTGGAAGACAGATACATTTTGGAGATAACTGGATACTCTGAGAGAGAAGCTGTTGAGAGAGAAGCTGTGAATCACTGTATTTGTGAGGAGTTCGTATCTTAGAATCATTTAGGTTGGGAAAGACCTTTAAGATCATTGAGTCCAACCGTAAACCTAGCACTGCCAAGGCCACTGTTAAACACTGTCCCTAAGTGCCACGTCCACTCATCTTAAATACTTCCAGTGATGGTCACCCAACCACTTCCCCAGACAGCCTGTTCCAATGCTTGACAACTCTTTTAGTGAAGATATTTTTCCTAATATCCAATCTAAACGTCCCCTGGCAAACCTTGAGGCCATTTCCTCTGGTCCTGTCACTTATTACTCTGGAAAAGAAACTGGCACCCTTCTTGCTACAACCTCCTTTCAGGTAGCTGTAGAGAGCAGTAAGGTCTCCCCTCAGCCTCCTTTTTTCCAGCCTAAACAACCTCAGTTCCTTCAGCTGCTCCTCACAGGACTTGTTCTCTAGACCCTTCACCAGCTTTGTTGCTCTTCTTTGGATGCATTCCAGCACCTCAAAGCATTATTCAAAGAGTTATTCAAAGGGACCTGGGCAAGAAGTTTTGTGGCATCTGGATGGAAGATGAGGAGAAATGAAAGGATTTTACAATAATACATTTGTGCGCTGAGAAAAAAAAGTTTCCTTAGGGAAAGGAATAATATGTTATTCATGATGGGAGAATGTGGAACCAGTTAGGTCCCATAAAGTTCTTTATTTTATTTTATTTTATTTTATTTTATTTTATTTTATCTTATTTTTGGTTTGGTTTGATTTAATGTTATTTCTTTTTTGTCGTTCATCTATTTCTTTAGATTCAGTGGAGGTGGCTGACATAAAAAAGCCTAAGCCACAGGCCTCGAACCAAAATTGGCTTCGGAATGAACCTAGAAGTTGACTTCTGAGTGAACCTTCCAACCAGCATCATATCAGCATGAAATACAACCATGGAAAAAAACCCTGGAAACCATGAAGGATAGGAATAGAAACCTTTAAACCTAAGCCAGGAGACAGGAGCTCCTTGGATGCACCTGGGATCCTGGCCAGATCCTGGACGTGCCCGAGTGAGGCAAGCCAATCTGCCATATGTTTCCATGCATTTTGACATACAGATTTGTTTGTTAAACTGTATATAAGCAGGACCCTCTCACAGCAAAGATGGAGACCTCACGTACGAGTGGACGCACTGCGTAGGATTTCCCAATTGCCAGGAACAGTTCTCCCATCCTTCGCTGTGACGGGGCTCCCCAGCTGAAGCACAGGTCTGGATGATGGTAAAGTATAAGGGCAATTGGTGATGTATCTTTCTTAATCACTATAGTTAACTCCATGTAGTAATGATTAGGTGCATTATCTTGCTTATTCTTTATGCTGCTTTTAACTAAAGTAAAATAAGCTTATCTTTTTAACTTGGTGTCTGTGTCCTTTCTGCTGACCCTGTCTATTGGCAAAACAGTGGCATAGAAAGAGTATTGGTTGGTGACTTATGCCACCACAAGTACAGCTGCATTATCAGCCAGCCACTTGAAGCTGGACATGACATTCTGTCAAGTCTGTGGGAATGCGCACTCTACAGCTATGTATCTGTCACATAAATGTAAATACACTACAATTGACCTTAAAGAAATATTTGGTAAGCAATTCTAATGGTGGGTGTTCCTTTACTGTGAACCTTGATTAGCTATGTACAAAAAGCGATAGTAAATTTGGGCTGTGTTTGATAACCTGTGCTCTGATCATTTTGGCCCATGAGGGTCATTGTTGCTAGTCAGATAAACCAAATAGTGTTGCTGTTTAACTTCTAATTACCAGGGAAATATTAATGGAATATTCAAAGGACAGTGAAAAAGTAAGCTTGACTGTACAAACACAAAATACATTTAATTTGTTCAGAAAATGCTTTGCAGTTCTATCAGCTCTTCCACAAATTTAGTCACGTGATAGTTCATAATAGCATGATTCAGTTGCCTAATCATGAGTACCATCTTAGATCACTAGAGTGTCCTACCTGAATTTTAGCTACCATTTTGGAAGGTTACAGGTTCTCTGCAGGTACTGTCATATCTGCCAGCCTCACATGAATTTTTAGTAGGAAAAAAAAAATGTACTGTGATTAATATAGCCTATTAGAGACTTTAAAGGAATAGAAGGGGAATAAATCCACTCATAAAAATGTTGACATAGATATAGGTTGCTATTAAGCTTTGTAGTTCACTATTAACTATTTGATATCTAGCTTTCTCTTGAAAGAGAATAAACTTTATATTATGCAATTTTAACTTTAGTCACATATTAACAACTTATTCAATAATATGCGTTTGTCCAACATGCCATACCATTACTGACATTGTAAGTGTGGACTGGATTTTCACAATACTTTCAAGACAGTAAGATGAAAATAACTTGAACAATATTAATTTGGCCTAATAATATCTCTGGCATAGAAAGATATTATTTTTCCCTATTTAAAAGAGCCATTAAGAAATCCCTCACTCGTGGGAAGAGATTAATCTCACCTAAATTAAGCCATCTGAAATCTAAGTGTGTAGCCTAAGCTAGTTTTCCTGGCTCCCTCTGCAGACAATGGAGAGCCATTCTTCATATCTGTTTTAAAAGCAAACTTGTGCTCTGGAGGATCCCATTTCTCTCCGTGACTGTAGAGAGATTCTGGATGATCAACTCACACTAACTCTTAGACAGACAAAGTGAATGGCAGAGACATCATACTTAATGCCCATATTCTTCTCCGTAAGACTGAAAACAAATTGAGATCCCCAGACCTGTATCACTAAACTTAGGTCCTTGTATCACTAACCTTAGGGTGCTGTGGAGTAGCAATATTGAAAGAATATTTTCTTTCAAGTCTGTACTTAGGAAATAGCACTAGGACATAGTGTGCTCTCACTGTAATAATGAGGAATGAGCCTTGAAGAAGAAGAATAAAAGCTGTATATGTACATAGCTATATATATACACATATATATATACATACACACAAATATACAAAATGTATACTATATGTGTAATTTGTGTAAACTAAATGTGTAATCATTTTTTCTTTTCTTTGAGATATTATTTTAAGTATATCAGGTGTTTAATGACTTGTTTAATAGTGAAATATTGTTAATCTTGAGATTGAGAACAAGAAAGACCACAAAAAATAAATACAAATATCAGAAATAAATACTCTTATGGGACTAAAGTTCAGACAAAGTCATTGCTAGTAGGTAAGAAGTCCACGCTGCACAGCTGTCAAATAAATGTTCTGTTGTGAATATAGGTGTTGAATTTCTCTCTTAAAGGTTGTCAGACCACACTATTTTATTGTCACAGTTTTACATACGGAACTGCAAAAATGAGGATTTTTTGAAACGCTGAAAATATGGTTGAAAAACGAGATCTTGAGGATAATGAACCTTTAATTTATGTGTTAGTGTTATAGACCCCAGTGTTTTCTGTCCAATGATGCATACTGTATGGATAATATATTCTATAGCAAATCAGGGTGCAGACTGTCCTTAGAAGCTGGCCTGATCTTTCACTACTGTGTTAAAAGACAGACACTATTTGACGTACTCACAGTGTTGAGAAAAAAAATGTTACAACAACCCCATTAGTTAGTTAAGAATTATGAAATTAAGTGAAGTCAATCACTATTCAGAAGATAGAATAGACATTTTCTGATAATTTTATAAAGGAAGATACAGATAAACCAACAAGAAGTCTAAAAAACAATCTTGAAGTGTCCTTCCTTTGGGAAGAGAAAATAAATTCCTGTGTTGCTCTATTACAAAGGAGGAAGTGAATATTGTTATTAGAATTCTAAGGCAGTTTGCCCAAAGTTTTTACAGTCAGCCTTCACAGAGCTCTAAAACAATTTTTAACTCCTATGGAAACAGACTTACTTAATGAGATCACACAATGAGAAGTTGTCTTTTCTTAGAAAGAAGGAAAGAGAATTGTCACAGCTAAAAAAGAGAGACACTGGGCTACTTGCCAAGCAGACTTGTAACAATAGGGATATATTGGACCTCAGATATAGCATGTAAAAACACAAGAGGTTCTGATACATAAAAATGTGCTTGACAAGACAGAAAAGGTATATTTAGGCACTCTGCAAGAAAAACTGGTCTAAGTTAAACTGAGGATTTGCATATCTGCTCTTTTATTAAAAACTTAAAACAACTGTACCATGTAAGTCCAAAAAAGGAAACAATCAGAAATAGTCATTGTGGGCACTGCTGCTTTCTCTAGCTATGGACCCTCCATCAACAATTAAAGACAAAAAGAATAATCATGAATGAGAGTTCAACCATAAGATTGGTCCTCATGTTAACTTAAGTATTCAGAGGGGTGTTTGAATAGATATTCAACAAAAGACCACAAAAAGTTTTAAAACTACTGGTGTAGTATTCTGGTTTTAAATAGAGAAACCCTGTGGAATGGATAAGGAAAGAGATTTCTTGGGTGGCTAAAAGAGTTACAAGTAAAACAAATTAACTTACCAAATTTTTTTTTTTTTCATTTCAAGTTTTCCATTACAGTTATCCCATAGTATTAGAGACTGAGCCTGATAATTTTGTAACTGTCCTTTAAAATGGGAGGTTTGGGATTATTAAGCACCCTAGAGAAAAACACAAATTAGTGTATGAAACCTTGAACAAGGTACGGATTGATATCTAATGAGATTAAGGAAGAAAATTAGTTCTTAGACACGTAATGGATAAAGACAGTTGCACCCCCTTCTCACAAAAAATTGTCACTACTTTATCCAAGTTATCCTCAGATCCCTAGAAAAATATGAGAAGTTCCTGTACTAAATCTTGTCCCTGATAAACTTGTTAAAAATTAGTCTTCTTCCTTTTACTTAATCAAATGTGTTTCTTCTTTTCTTTCTCTTTTTTTGGAAACTTGTTTCTCAGTGTCTAGATGGGCAAAGTGTGAGTTTACATGGTATATCCCAAACATGAACAAAAAACATTTGGCAATCCTGAAAAAGTTCCCTTGTCACAATATCTTTTTTATAAACCATATACTCATTAATATGAAAAAAATCAACAGATCACTAATACCACTTTGAGTATCCATTTCTAAAATGTACACGAAAGTAACATTTAAACCATTTGCATAAATAAAAAGAGATGAATGAGGCTTGAACTACACAGTTGGAAAAATAGAACTAGAAAAAGAAAGAGAGAAAGAAGGGTTTTTTTCTCTCTGACCTCTTCTCTGTGTATTTTATGTGAATGAAGTTTACGAAATACTGTACTATACTACTACTATACTACGAAATACTGAAATCAGTGTTTGTTAGACCCATATGTATTCCACAGAGACCATGGGAAAAAGCTCCCTCCATATTTAGCCTCCTTTGTTTAAATACAGAGACCCAAATATTTCTGATGGTACTACATAGAATGATAGCCCAGTTAGTTGATGGCGGTGTCCACTTGGACCTCTCGCTTTTCCAGGTAAGTGATGACTTTTTGAGAAGTGAAGAATGGATTTTCTTCTAACTATTAGGTATTAAATGCTTAAATGTGTGAGCAATTATCCACAGGCTCACCTCTTTCAGAAACCTGACATGCTAACACATCCTTTGTAATAGAGCAATTCCACAAAACTAGATTGTTACTGCAAATTCGAAGACAGTTATCTAAAACCAAACATCCCTTCACACTCAGAAACAAAATTTGACAAGCAAGTAAGCATGAGGCTTTGTATAGATTGTCTCAGTATTAATAAATAAATGCAGAATATACCACTAGATGATTTCTCTTTTCCTTTATAATAAAATCCATAAAATTTAGGTACTTATTTTGCTGCTCAGTTTCATCCTTATAGCTTATCCTTATAACCTCAGATTGTCTGGATTGTTTCTAGTAACAAACGAAACACCTGTTGGGCTGCATATAATAAAGGGAAAACGAAGTGCATTCTTTCTTCTGTAAGTTAGATGCAAACAGAGTGTTGGATATTTGTTAATGTCTACCATCTGGTACACAACTTTGGTGTTCCCCTTTCAATAACAAAAGTTCCTTTTATAAAATGAACATAGTCATAACATCTTCTTTTCAAAGCACCAGCGTTGTTTCAAGAGCCATGGGGTTACCTGCCTGTCATACCTGCTGTAGGAATTGCAACCCTGAGATAGCAGCAAACTCTGTACACTCCTACACAGGTAATATTTATGATTATTTGACATTCTGTGCTGCAACCAAGCAGCAAGACACAATTATTACTGACAAACACAAGACCCTATTCCACATATACAGTAAAAGACACGTTATCTGGAGATGGAAAGTAAAGCTAAAACCACATCCTGCAGCACTGGTGCAGTGCAGCTCAAATATAGAAGGAAAAGGAACTTAAACTGTCTGCCTAGGGAAAAAAATTCATTTGATAGCTCAGTAGAGGATTGAAGCACCTATACTGAGAGAATGTAAGAGTATAAAGTCAATAATTATATTAGTGATAAGAAAAAGGTAGTACTTTTATTGAGTTTAGGAAGGGCTAAACCTATAAATTGTTGCATATCTTCTGCTGCTTCACAAAACCACAGCAATAAGCAAATGCTGACATTGTAGAAATTCTAGAAATTTACCTTACTTCAGAAGTTGCCGGTGACTCTAGAGTGTTTACAGGCTAGTTAAAGAAAACAACAAAAAACTCAAACATTAATGAGTGGCTGAATTAAAGAAATGTATTGCCAGTGCATAGGTGATTTCAATGACGAGTTAAAGGACAATTCTCAATTCTAAAGGGACATACAATATGTAGTATGCAAAACTAAGAAAGCACAAATCAGCTATTGATTGTGGTTGCTTTCACCACAAAATCTCTATTAGATACTACTATTTTAATTTGGACTCCTACTGAGGATGGCTAGGGGTCACAACAGTTTCAGAAAATCTGTTTATCAAAAAATACACCAGGAGAAGAGCAGGAAGGACAGTGTAGGGAACACTTACAGACTGTATATTTTTATTATGAAACACAGTCTCACAGTGCCAATTATTGCTGGTTCAAGGACAAACACTGCAAAGAAACTGGGACATACACAGAAAAGATGTACAGGTCAGTGCAAAAAGCACCTCATGGGGACAATACCTGAGAATTCCAGAATCATCAGCTTGCAGGCGACAGCACAGAGTCCACAGAGAATACCTTAACATCTCTACAGCTGTTTAATTTAGAAGTTATTATTTGAGTTCCTTTGCAAGTGAAAGCAATGCAATATAAAATTGAGCTTGATCCAGAGTCCGCTGCTTCTGTAATCTCATGGCAGGTTTGTCAGAGGCTACTTAAGAAGGTGAAATTGCAGAAAACTTCAGTGTTTCTAAAACATATACTTGGAAAATCCTCACTCCCCTGAGGGTTGTAATGGTGAAGGTAACATATAACTGTAAACAACATATGTTAAATCCTTATGTTGTGAAACGAGGAGGTCATGCATTATTTGGTAGAGGATGGCTGAGAAAGATTCAGTTGGATTGGCAAAGCGTAATGTGTTTGCAGGCTTGAAAATAATTATGGACTCCAGCCCAAAACAAAAATAACTGTTCTGAGTGTTTATACAATGAAAATGTCTTTAGAATGCTATCAGAACCATAGGCATAACTAAGAGCCATCAGCATAGTATAGCTGTGAAAAAAGGCAAACAGGATAGATAGGGTGTACTAAACAAAGTGCCAGCAGCAATAGAAAAGTATTAATGTCATCATTCAAGGCAATCTTGAGGTCTCCCCGTGCCATAAAATGTGTACAGATTTACTTTTTTTTCTGATTAAAAAAAAGTTACAAGTGTTCCTATCCTTCCTAAATGACACATTTTAGTAATAAGAATGGATGTGTATTTTAAGTGTAATAAACATTACTGTTGTCAAAACCGTTGTTGAACTGGTGTTCAGAAAATGTCTTTTTCATCTTTTTTATTTTTTATTTCTACTTTGTAAGACAAAATGTTGTTGCTATCCAGGTTTCCATCAATTATGACCAGGATTTCTTACAGGCTAATTAAACTATCACAAGTTTGTCATCACAGACAAATTCATGCAATCTAAGAAATTTTCACTCCTCAGAAACTAGTTATTGCCCTTTTGCCTGAAGTGTAGTAATTGATCCAATGGATACTTAGCCTCTTTCAGCGCAAAGCCAAGTACAGTAGCTTAAATTACCACCAGAGCTAAGACCATAGTATGCAGTATCACTTTGTCAGTGACTAATGATATTTTAATGAATCTCATATCCCCATTTCTTCTCCAAGCTACTCCGGCACATGAAAGTGCAAAGGCTTTGCTGGTATAGTCACATCAGGAAGAAGAAGGCAGTATTTTCTTACATTTGTAATGACATGATTTTGGCATAGTCGTTTTTAGGAAATTTTGCAGCAGAGCTGTGGGGGACTTTCAGGGAAAGTTTACTGACCCCATTTACTTCACATTTGCACTATGTAACAGCAATCTGAAATTTCATTTCCCCATTCAGTCATGAAGGCTTGCATTTTAAGGGCTAACATACCCCTTCTTCCTTATATGTAATTATCCATAGAGAAACTACATTTCCCATGAGACTTTGTGATCTTCCTCATTGGTGGAAATTCTTCACCTTCACAGTTCCTGTGACTGATGGCACAAAATGTACTCCAGGTAGGAGGTATAAACCAGCTTAGTCTGCAGCATATTCTGTATCACGATGCAGAAATGCTGGCAGTAATGGATTTGTAATTTTTGTGTGGCATTTACATGAAAGTGGTAAGACTAATGTGTAAGAACTAGATTGGTTCAAAGGGTATGCTGAAGGCATCCTTGAGACTTGCC
This sequence comes from Pluvialis apricaria, assembly GCA_017639485.1. Classification (NCBI taxonomy): domain Eukaryota; kingdom Metazoa; phylum Chordata; class Aves; order Charadriiformes; family Charadriidae; genus Pluvialis; species Pluvialis apricaria. Next base: position 44,950,107 of record CM030007.1, read on the forward strand.
TGGTTTCTGTTATTGTAGCCATTTAGGACCCTACTAGAGCCATAACATATAAATAGATAGGTTTTGCATACTCCTAACCTGTGAATAAATACAGCTAGTATTGATACAGCTATCTTCCTGTGACTTGTCTTCGTGTTGTGAAAAAGCCAAAGTATCTTCGTCCTTGTTTCACAGTCAGAAAGTTAAGCCATAGCGGTATCAAGGTCTTGGACCAGATCTAGACTCATTCCTGTACTCCAGTGTCCCATTCCTCTCACTTTGAGACTGGCTAGGTTTTGGAGTAGGCCATGTATACCATCTGATCAATGCCTCAGAATTTATTCTTTGTGGAAGCTGGATAAAAACAACAAACAGAAAAACAACAACAACAATAAAAGAAAACAGTGAAATACACCTAGGTCTCACCTAACATAGGCTTAGGATGAAGCCAGTATGTACATATAATCATGGGACACAAGAAACACTTTCAGGTTCCTTAGCCTAGACATAGCCACAAAAACATGTTGAGAGACCAGGAAAACCGGTTTCCTGAGAAACAAACTGCTTGTCTGAATCACACCACCATCTTTCAAGCTTGTCTTCTAAACACGTTTTGCAAATGGCTATTACATTCTTATTGGTGCAGACTGAATAAATTGCAAAGACTAATTTATCCCTTGTGGGGGAGAAGTACTGTATGTGTATATAAAGGGAGACACAATTTTCTTAATCATAGCATGAAGTGCTGTGAGAGTTCCAGAGCTAGGGCAACAGTCTTTAGGAGTCTGTTTTTCTACTAAATAAAACCTACATTACTTGATTTTCTTTTATTTATATGATAAATATTTTAGCATTTGTAGTGTAGCTGTCATATGATTCTAACAGTAATAGCTGCAGAATATCTTACTTTTTAAACCAAGATAAGTAAGCATGTGATTTTCTTGTAATTATATTGTATTTACTATGCAATTACATAGTAAATAAGTTGTGAATAAAAAATAATTATATATCTGTTTTCAGTCTATCCAATCCAAATCTGAGACATGAAAGAGTGACAGAATTCAAAGCACCTCAAGGATTATCAGATGTCAGCTGCTTTCTTGCAACTATAAGAGTGCGAAGCAATTGAGCTCTCGATTTGAAGTCATTACATATTAGAAATATTGTAATTGTAATGAATAGAGATGATAACAGTAAAAAAGTCCAAATGTTTTTGGTATAAAGGCAGTCTGGACATTTTATGTGTTAATATCTTCAATAAATATTTTTACAGTTAAATCTAATGTGAATTTAGGATAATTGCCCCTCTATATTTCAAGGTAAGGGATTATCATTTTGAAAATGCATGGTTAAAAAATTACATACTCTTGCCTAGCATCAAACTGTTTTATATGGCTCTAAAAACCAAACCAAACCAAACCAAACCAACTAAACAAATCAGCAATGTAAGCACATGCTTATCTTTAAACAAAAAGTGATACAATTAAGTCAGAAGGAATGTCAACATGCTTAAAGATAAGCTCAAAAGCTATTTTCTCAGTTAGGGTTTGGATGGAACAAAACATTCCTTAAATCTTCCTCTGCTTAGTTCAAGATTTCTTATGAAAGAGAGATTGGTTAACTTGTGTCAAGCAAATGCGGTAACTTTCCTGGTGAGACTGCCTTGCTGGACATAGAGCAGGCTCTTGTGCTGGCTTCTAACTTAGACCCTGGTCATCCTTAATTTCCTTGAGTCCTAACAGAATCCAGACAATTTTACTTTTTACTTACTGGGGTGTTTATAAGCACTCTCCAAATCCCTGGAATTCATTTCACCTAATTTGAAATATTTAACACATAGTATACTAAGGCTAAAGTAATCATCTTGGTTTCCTTTTCCAGTCAGTGGAAAGAAATAAGGTATTCAGAAGCATGTTTCACTTCACGTATTTTGCAAACCCGTTTAAAGATTAGATATAGTGTCCTTTGGATGTTTTTCCCATTTATTATGTATGGGTGACCTGATTAGACTTAGAAAACTAGCAACGACCCTACAGATACTGAACTTAACATGAAATGAATCCCTACTTTTCTCTCTAGTGCACTTCCCTGAGAGCTGAGGTGCTGCAGCCTGGCCTCTTCAGCCAGTACTGGTCCTTTAGATATACACACAGCAAGACAAATTAATAAACCTTCTAGATGTTTCCCCAAATGGTTTCTTCACTATATCAGAGCACTTGTGTAGTATAAGTCACCGTATTGTGCTGTCCAGGATTCCTCTCTGTAATTCAAGGCATTTCTTCTGAAATGCAGAATTTTTCTTCCATGTATCTTAAATTCCTTATACTCACCTCAACTATTTTGTTCTGTTCGTTCCTTTTAATCTGGGTTTATTTCCCTATTAAAGACAGTCACCTCTTCTGAAAAGTTTTGGGTTCCCTCCCTCCCACCTGTTTTTTCCTGTTTATGTTCAGGTTGAATAGGGACCATCCTTGAGCCTGATCCAAAGCCCACGAAAGTCAATGTAGAGGTTTCCATAGATTTTTAAGGTACGTTTAGCTTTTTTTCATTTTATTTATTTATAAGAAATCCCATTGAAATCATAGGCATGACTTGTTGAATAAGATACCATGAATGAGAGTAGCAGAATCTGTCCTTCCGTAAAATTTCTCCAAGAAATCTTTGAGGTTTTTCACTAACACTTTAAAAACAAAGTATTGAACATAATGTATTATAATGTAAATTCTATCAAACACTGTGTCATTAACATTTAGCAATCTTGTTTATTCAAGTCAATCCGTCTGTATACACAAATCTGATATTTGCCTTTTTAAAAATTTAACATGTGTAAGTGCCCATAAATCAGTTATGACAATCATTGTTAAAACAATCAATAGTAAGGAATATGCATTAATTCAAATAATATTGATAGCCACATGAACCTGCATCAGTCTTCTGTGAAATAAGAAAAATGAGACATCTTCTTAAAATCAATATTTTCCTTTTTATGTCATTCATTTGAAGAGTATCAATAATACATTACTTTATACCTTATGTGTCAGTGGCCCTACTTCTAAATGTAGAGATATCTTGAAAAAATATTGAAGTGAGGCAAAAGAAAAAAAGTCATCAAAGCAATGACCTGCTAAAAAGCTTGCATTCATCCACTGTATTGTGGGTATTCATCTGAACTAAAATATGTATGGGCAGCATTACGGGTTGGATATATTATTTATAACTCAGACCTCTCTAACAGATGCTTGTACACTACATTTGTCCTGGAGTTAAAGAGCAAGAGGAACAGTAAAAGAACTCAGTATTGCCTTTATCTATCCTCAGACTTCAGAACCAGGAAGTTAGGCAGGTGTGCAGACCAAAGTGGAAATACAAGATGTGGAATTACAACATCCATTCATCACAAAAGAAACATTTTAATTGGTTATATGTGGAAAATATCTACTTGACAGTCAGTTTCTCACTTTTCACATAAGTGCTTTGCTGCTTGGATGCCTAATCTTGTTTAGTATAGGGAAAGTAATTTGACATGAAAGTACCTAGATGGCTGCTGAAAATTAATTGCCAATTAAAAAAGAAAAATGTTTGTGCTACTCTATAAACAAGCCAACATATAAACCTTTCAGTCTTTTTGCTTTATTTATGTCTTTGTAGATCTGGTTTCAAGCTATTTGCATACAATTTACAAATTCATATTATAATTCTCCAGTATATTTATGATTTTATAGTTGTATATATTTTACCTCTATGAAAAATATTTATTTCTTTATGCTTCTGTTGCTTATTATTTAACAAAAACATTTCATTACATTTGATAGTTTATGTCTCTTCCTTAGAATGAGGCATTTTTATTTGTAGGGCTCAAAGAGAGAGGTTTATTTCTCCCCCACATTTAAAAAAAAAATAGCCAAACCTCAAAACGATGAACTCCTGCCTCTAACTTTCCATAGCTTCCTCAGTCTTCTTTCAAGTGAGGATGAATACCCCAATGATTCAAAGTACAAAGGTTAATCTGAGTGGAAAATGAAGGCTTTAACAGGATTGTAAAGCTTAAGGACTCCTTTCAGCACTAAAGAGACTTTTGAAAGTGACTGAGCCATAGAAGTTTCACGAGTACCATAGAATGGTCCCCTTAGATCCAAAATGCAATTCAAATGGCACAGCTGGCTGAATCCACTGGTAGAAATGGATATTGACTTCCATTTTCTTCCTTCTTCTCCTCCCAGAATTCTTTCTACACATGTCAGATAGATAGTGTGAATCAACGTTATTTCCACATAAACTTTAACAATTATGTGTAGAATAGATTACTGAGTATCGTAAATTTAAAGTAGTAGTAGAAAATTATTAGAATGTCAATGCTTGTATGGTTTTTAAATAGTAACATAAGTATATCTCTTTTACATTTTAAAAGTTGGGGTAGTTTTTGGTTGTTTGCTTTTTGTTTTTGTTTTTGTTTTTAAATTGAAATATGTTCTCTGTGGGTGAAATTCAGTCACTTTACCTTTCATTAATAAAGAATTGGGAATATCTATGGTTATTCAAAGATATTACTCCTTATATTACTTTTTATTCAGATGTCAAGTCCAAACGAGCGAGGCAAGCCAGGGCTTATTTGCTAAAGCCAATCCAAAAGCCAGATGTTAATGGAGGGAAAAAACTCAAATAAAACAAATGAAGAAACCCAAGAACAAGCCCACAAAGTTTTCAAAAGCAAGTTTTGATGATTGTGAATCTCTTGGCAAAATATGGGTCCAAGACACCTGATCCACAGATTTAACCAGCATGACAGGTTGACTACAAATCATTTCTGGGTTAAAACTATCCTATAAGAAACTTCTGTGCACACTTACACACTGCTTAGTTTTCTCACAAAGCCTATGGTTCCACGCAAAACATCAATAGTGTGGAGATAATGTCAGGGTCACTTATTCTGACTGTGCCAAACAGCTCCAGAATCCTCAAAAGACAGACAGGTTACGTACAATAGCTGCCATTCAAGGCATGAATGTGCAAACAGTGACCTATCTTATTTTCCTTTTCTCTTTTAATTAGAATAATAAGAATAAAAATAATAAGAAATCATATGTAGATTTTTTACTGGGGAAGAAAGTTAATAAAAGAACGTAACTGTAACATTAACTTCTGAATCCTAATGAAAAATAATATGTAATATTTCTTTATATTTAAGATTTTCAAGTTTTTGTTGTTGTTATCCTCATTTTCTAATTTACATTTGTAGGCCTTTAAAAGGTAAAGAATAGTAAAGATCACAACATGCCAAAATTACCATGTGAATAGATAAGCATGGCCTATCAATCTGCAAAGTGATCACAAACCTCAGAGAAACTTGTGTTCAATTAAGCTCTCTTAAACTTAAGTAACATTCAACTTAGAGTGCATTCACCATTATAATGGCTTCCAAAAATTTCATTTGAAGTTAAATATTTTATGAATCTTTAGTTCAGGACCCTATTTGATCTTCTTTAAAACTTGTGATAAAAATAATTCCTAATACAAGCTTTTAATCACTTACTGTTCTATAACCATGGGATCTGATGAGATGCATCCACAGGTCCTGAAGGAACTAGTGGATTAAGTTGCTAAACCACTATCCACCATATTTGAGAAGTCATGGTAGTCCGGTGAAGTTCCTGCTGAATAGAAAAGGGGGAAAAAAAAAATATTTTTAAAAAGGGAAAAAAGGAAGACCTGGGGAACTACAGGCCAGTCAGTCTCACCTCTGTGCCCAGCAAGATCATGGAGCAGATCTTCCTGGACACTATGCTAAGACACATGGAAAATAAGGAGGTGATTGATGACAGCTAACATGGCTTCACTAAGGGCAAATCACGCCTGACAAATTTGGTGGCTTTCTGTGATGGGGTTACAGCGTTGGTGGGTAAGGGAAGAGCAATTGAGATCATCTGCCTGGACTTGTGCAAAGCATTTGACACTGTCCCATGTGACATCCTTGTCCGTAAATTGGAGAGACATGGATTTGACAGATGGGTCACTTGGTGGATAAGGAACTGGCTGGATGGTTGCACTCAAAAAGCTGTGGTCAACGGGTCACCATCCAAGTGGCAATCAGTGACTAGTGGCATTTCAAAGGGTTCAGTACTGGGACTGGCACTGTTTAACATCTTTGTTGGCAGCATTGACAGTGGGATTGAGTGCACCCTCAGCAAGTGTGCTGATGACTCCAAGATGTGTGGTGCACTCAACACGCTGGAAGGAAGGGATGCCATCCGGACAGACCTGGACACCCTTGAGAGGTAGGCCTGTGCAAACCTCATGGAATTCAACAAGGCCAAGTGCCAGATCCTGCAGGTGGATCAGGGCAATCCCAAGAACAAATGCAGGCTGGGCGGAGACTGGATTGAGAGCAGCCCTGAGGAGAAGAACTTCGGGGTGTTGGTTGATGAGAAGCTCAACATGACCCAGCGGTATACGCTCACAGCCCAGAAAGCCATATATTGGGCTGCATCAAAAGAAGCGTCGCCAGCGGGTCAAGGGAGGTGATTCTCCACTCTCGTGAGACCCCCATGCATTCAGCTCTGGAGCCCCCAACATAAGAAGGACATGGACCTGCTGGAGAGAGTCCAGAGGAGGGCCACGAAAACGATCAGAGGGCTGGAGCACCTCTCCTGTGAAGACAGGCTAAGAGAGTTAGGGTTGTTCCACCTGGAGAAGAAAAGGCTCTGGGGAGACATTATAGCCCCTTCCAGTACATAAAGGGGGCCTACAGGAAAGATGGGGAGGGACTCTTTATTAGGGAGTGTAGTGATAGGACAAGAGGTAATGGTTTTAAATTGAAAGAAGGTAGATTTAGATTAGATATTAGCAAGGAATTATTTACTCTGGGGGCAGTGAGACACTGGAACAGGTTGCCCAGAGAAGTTGTGGATGCCCCATCCCTAGCAGTGTTCAAGGCCAGGTTAAATGGGGCTTTGATCAACTTGGTCTAGTGGAAGGTGGCTGTGGCCATGGCAGTGGGGTTGGAACTAGATGATCTTTAAGGTCCCTTCCAACTCTAACCATTCTATGATTCTATGATTCTATATTATGTATCTCTTTGGAAGTATTGAGTAATATTGTAGCTGCTTTTCCTTTTCTACTGTGTGACGCCAGAGAAGCCAGAAAAAATGGCAAGTCAGCTGCAAAAATCTTGGATCAGTTGATATATATGCAATCATACTTAAAGAAGTAGAGACCTACATGTTCTTTAGTAGGTTACTGCTTTTGTCTGTGAGCAAGTGATAAGTGCAGTAATATTTCTGTGTAATATTCCATTACATTAGGTATTTTGCACTCAAATTTTTATATGACTCCCCCAGTTGATTGTAAGAGGAGATCTGGTATTTTGCATTATTTCCTTCTTAAGTTAAATACGGTTGGCTATGGGTTGTTGTTCTTTTCTGTATCACAAGTATTACAAGACCTTCATGTTATTTATCACAAGATACATACAAAAAGTTTGTGGGACATCAAGAGGTGAAACACAAACTCCATGTTTCTTCATTTCAGGTATCTACTGCAGCTTTTTAGTCATTCGTTGAAATCAACAGGATAGTGAGGTAGCTATAGCTGAAAGTAGGAATAGCATTTGAAAGAGAGTCTTCTCTATGATAATCCCTTCTGCTGAGGGCGTTATTAAGTCAGTTTACAGTCTTGTGATCTTTTTAGTTTCCTTAGTTCTGTAAGGAGTTGCATCAACCATTGTAATAAAAACAGACAAACACAAAGTCTTTACCCCTTACATTCTTAAGAGATTACTGTGCTCTGTGCTTTTGGACACAGATCTAGACACAAGATTTATACTTAATTGTTTTAGCTTCCCTCTAGCAACTGAGACACACATCCTGAAAAGCTCCAATTACTTGCAAATAAACACCAGAATTCTCTTAGCAATGTAGGTCACCACAAACCCATCACTTGCTCTTAACTAACTATAGGAGTATTTCAAAGTCCTCTGTGACTGACCTGCTTAAGATATTGTGCCTTCCTGTGGCCCATACTATTCTGTTAGGTTGCTTTCCACTGGAACAATAAAATAGTATATTGCAAAGGAGATCTTGTGAGAGTAGTGAATCTTCCCATGAAGGGGAAATAGGTGATAAACCTCACCTGTGAATTCATTTGTGCGCTACTTAGGAATTTGCCACTTTCATCTCAAAAACTTTTTCTTTTACTTCGTAAGCAAGAACCTATCCATCTTCATCTGTACCTATACAAACAAAGGAACAAGTGAACAAAAAAATGAAAATATCCTGCCAACATGGTAAACACAGTCCCTTCCTAGGATGGAAAAGAAACAAGAGAAAGATAGTTTTATTGTCACACAAGTATTTAACCAAGACATTGACATACCTCAACAAATACCATCTCAGTAAAAAAAGTCTGTTGTAGTTTAACCCCAGCGACTAAGCACCACACAGCCACTCGCTTACTCTCCCCCGCAGTGGGATGGGGGAGAGAATCAGAAGGGTAAACATGAGAAAACTCGTGGGTTGAGATAAAGACAGTTTAATAAGTAAAGGAAAAGCTGCGCGCACAAGCAAAGCAAAACAAGGAATTCATTCACTGCTTCACATTGGCAAGCAGGTGTTCAGCCATCTCCAGGAAATCAGGGCTCTATCACATGTAATGGTTACTTGGGAAGACAAATGCCATCACTCCAGTCATGCCCTCCTTTCCTTCTTCGGCTCCCAGCTTTACATGCTGAGCATGACATCATGTGGCATGGAATATTCCTTTGGTCAGTTGTTGTTAGCTGTCCCAACTGTGTCTCCTCCTAACTTACCTCTTTCACTTACCTTTCTAGTGGAACAATACCTGTTTTTCGATGAAGTAAATAAGCTCACAAGGTTATTTCATTGCTCCGTCCCACACCAGCTATCAGAATTAGCAGCAGTAAAGGTGGAACAGTTAATATCTGAATTACCTTTTTTATTTATTCCTGAAGTTTTTACAAAGGAAGAGAAGTCTCAAAGTCTTACTTAAGTAAAAGGAAAACTAAGTGACTTGTGACCACAGTGAAATAATCTTCAGGCCTGGGATATTCCCATCATGGAATCCACAGATATCTCTTAGCATTTCCATTTGCCATGTTTCCGAAGTTGTGATACCCACCTGAAATAACATTTTGAAGTGAGATAATTAATTTTTATTTATGGATAAATTATGTCCACAAAAGAGAGAAATCAGGAACTGTCCATTTTAAGAATAGCTTTACTGATACATAGATCACTTTTTTTTCTTTTCCCTAAGAAACTCTGTGACCTAGCAAATAAGGTAGAGATAGAGGTATTGTTTCCACCTTTATCATAGCTTTCAAACAAGCCACTTAGTGTCTCTGTCTGTTACACAGTAAATGGGAGAAATTATATTGGTCTACCCCCTAGGCCTTCTCCATTAAACCTGACTAAAGGAGAACTCCAAAATATAGAAAATTAATACAGTCAGACAGTAAAGTATTTTAACAAACATTTAGAAATTCCAGATGATATCTGTAATGACGAAGAATGGGTAAAAGGACAAATCTTGTTTATAAAAAACTTTGTTTTAAAAAAGCATGAATTCAGGGATCGCAAACAATGTAACACAGCAGAATTATTCGTACAAGCCTTTAGAAAATTCCTTGCTAGGACCAGTATAGCCACACTCGTGCAGAGCTCCATGTAGCCTCATCACTTGTGCTGAGCTGTAGGGTTTGCAAGTTTAGGCATAGCACCATCTCCATGGCTATACTGTTTCTCCTGGTCCCAAACCTGATTGTTCATAGTTGATACCAGCAATTCCAATGCTGCTTTGGGTAGTGATAGAGATGTAGTCTTAGAAACACACTGATTGTCTAAAGCTCTCCCCCCCCAACAGAAAGGCATCTAGTGAAACTTCTGACAATATCTGGTAGATAGCGTTGGCTGTCATGACTGCATCAATCCTCCTCTTAGAAAAAGCAGCACATGGCTGTGATGTTGTTTTAATAAACAGAGGTGAAATCCAAGTCATTATATAACTTTTTTTTTTGCAGAGCAGTCTGACTTTGTTCTAGATAGTAATGTGACCAAAGTGAAAAAAACTAGTTTTTAATGAGCTGTCTCAATAGTATTCATCAAAAAGCAAGCGCAGAATTCATCAAAATCAAACATGTTTATTTGTGTAAGCTGTGGTATTAAGTGGAGCACTTCATGCCTTAGTACACAACTGATGAGAAATTGTGAAATAAGAATATATTTCTGATGCAAAATGTCTGACGTGGCAAGTCCCAGCTCAGGTGTAAGGTGCAATTTGGAATACTGTTTTACATTTAATCTATATAGCATTCTTCCATACTGTTTGTCTCTTACATTACTATTCACTCTTTTTTACTTAAGCAGCTTTTCCTATTGCTGTACAAAGTATGCCTTTTGTGATGAAGAATATTTATTTATGTATCATATTAGTCACTTGTGAAGTAAATACACAATTTTCTTCTCTTATGAGTTGTTTGAAATTCAATACTTCTAAAATATAGCCTCCTTATTTCTAATAGCAATCCCTAAAGATGTGCTTTTTCCACATCCTAACTTAACTGTAGAGAACTTCCTGCTAGTTCTTCAACACATTTTGGAGAAGATCCACACAAATATTTCAGGGACTAAAATGAAAATTTTATTGAAACTATTGATGACCACGTATTTTGATATTAAATTTTTCCCCATGCACCTTACCTTCTTATACTAGATAGGTCATTGTCTGCTGTATATCTCAACTATGTGGCACCTGGACAACTCAGTCTAATTAACAATCTCAGAGCTCTTATAACACATCAGGAGCCAGTCTTAATATTGCCGTAACAGTTGAAGCATTCACCTCTGCCTCGGTTTCTAACAGACAAGTTTCCGGCAGATCCACCTTGATGAGCAGGTTAAGGTCTCTTCTTAAAAAGAAAATTGAATGTTATTGTGATTCTCCCAGCACCCTCCATTGGAAATGTTAATAATTTTATATGAGTACAATCACCAGGTAGAGAATAGATGCAATTTCTATAACCAATTTAGTAGATGCTACCTATGTTTGAGTCCTTCCTCTGTGCTTTTACAGTTATCATCCAGCAGTGCTCATCTCTCCCTTTGTAAATATCCTATCCACTTATTCACATTTATTTGAAAGAATATTAAATTATTTTAGACTAACTAGGATAAACTGTGCATTCTTCCTTTTCACCATATATTAGAAAATATTCTGCAGAAAAGGTCAAGTTCACAACAGGTGAGAAATATGTAAACCTCTTCAGGCAGAAAAGGAGCTGAATCCTGGATTCTCACAATCTGGAGGAAAATGTTAACCACTGAACTGCTGGATAAAAGCACAAAGCTTATATTTCTTTAAAAAATTAACTTAGTCTCCTAATGTCACAAGAGGATTAAGGAAAAAGAATCCTATTTGGAAATGCTTAGGCTCTACAGAAGGCAAGATTTCATTTGTAGACACTTTCTCCTCAACATCTCTTACTTGCCATCTAAAAAGACAGAAGCGTTACTCAATCTAGCAGTTTCCTTTCTTCCTTCTCTTCATCATGTTACTCTTGAGTCGTATAAAGATGCTAGTTAGTAGTTTATTTAGCTATTGTAACTAGCTGCTATGAAGCTGATCTTTTTCTTACCTCGATGCTTCCTTGCAAACATGCAAAAATATACCAGACTTGATTTCAGTCACTTGAAATGATAATTTCTCATCAGCATTTGTAAATCATAAAAGTAGAGCAAGTATAAAGTCCTAAACTTACATGTACGCAATTGTTAATATGGAAGGAGTATTACCAATATTTTGGATTCAGTCAACCGTGTCATAATATCCTTCCTCATAAATTTTGATAATTGTGTTTCAATCAGTATGCTGCTTCTCCAAGGCGTAAAGAGCATTATGGGCTTCTATTAGAATGGCTTGTTGGCTGTTCTGTAGCATCATCTAAAGTCTGCAGGATTTATATGAAGTGCAGCCATATAACCTTGGGCTGTGATCTTGTCAGCTTTTACAAGCTAAACAGCATGAAATCTGGTCAATACCTGGATGGCAGACTTCCAAGAAAAAAAGAAAAAAAAAAACAAACAAAAAAAGGCCTGCTGTAGGAAGCAGTGTTGATCATCCTTCAAGTATCAAGCTTCTCTGTGAGTCACTACTCAACCAGCATTGCAGCATTTTGTCAGGATGGCTGGTATCAGGCATATCACAAAAAACTGAAGGAGAATGAAATAACTGAATCTTAAATTTAGACTTCCATCTTTAAAGTTAGGTAACTAAAATGGTCAATTTTCAAAATGCCTTATCAGGCTCCTATAGGGAATCTCCTGTAGGGATAAATTATAGTGACCAGACTTTCAGTTATGGTTTTGAAAAAAATCAGTTCCATTATTTAGAAGCCTACTTACAGAAGAAAGGAACAATCTTTTTATTCCTACTCATAAATGCTCATTCTCAAAGCCCTATCACATAGAGTTTCCAAGGCAGCTTAAGCCTTCCTGTCATGATTTAACCCCAGACAGCAACTAGGACCACGCAGCCGCTCACGCACTCCCTGCCTGTGGGATAGGGGAGAGAATCGGAAAAGTAAAAGTGAGAAAAATCATGGGCTGAGATAAAGGCAGATTAACAAGTAGAGCAAAAGCCGCATGCACAAGCAAAACAAAACAAAGAATTCATTCACTGCTTCCCATTGGCAGGTACGTGTTCAGCCATCTCCAGGAAAGCAGGGCTCCATCACGCATAGTAGTTACTTGGGAAGACAAAACGTCATAACTCCAAATGTCCCCCCTTCCTTCTTCTTTCCCCTGCTTTGTATACTGAGCATGACGTCATATGGCATGGAATACTCCTTTGATCAGTTGGGGTCAGCTGTCCCGGTTGTGTGTCCTCCCAACTTCTTTTTGGTCAGCTGTCCCGGTTGTGTGTCCTCCCAACTTCTTTTTGTGTACCCCCAGCCTAATCGTTGGCAGGGTGGTGTGAGGAGCAGAAAAGGCCTTGACTGCTTAGCAACAATCAAAAATATCAGTGCACTGACGCACTATTCCCATCCCAAATCCAAAACATAGCACTATACCAGCTGCTAGGAAGAAAGTCAATTTCATTCCAACTGAAACTACGACACTTCCTGATGAAAAAACTTTCTGTTTTCCTTCATCCCAGCCACCTTCTCATACATCCCTCTTCCCCTTGTGGGTGTTCTAGAAATTGAGCTGAGCTGACTCAGATAATGCGTAGCTAGAGCTGCCAAATGGAAAACAAGAGATGTGTATGTCGTGGATGAAGTGGAAAGAATAGCAGAGCTTCCCTCAGTTACACAGACCTTTTTTTGGCAGTAGCACAGACTAACAGCTTAAGCCAATTTTGAAACTGCATGTCAAGTCCCTTGGGTGTTAGAGAAAACAAAGGTCTCACCATGTGTGGTCATGAAAACCCAATGTGCCCATGTGCCTTTTTAACCTGTCCGCATCCATGAATATTTGTTTGGAAATCTAATAATATTCCTCAGCTGTAGGTGAAAGAAACTATTGGTTTAGCCTTCTGATTTCATAAATTAACCTGACTTTTTCAAATTTTTTCCTGAAGTGAAGGGTTTTTCACAACAATCTATATAATACATAAAAATATTCCCTCTCTATCCATCTCTACTTTGCACACAAATAAAAATAATTTAAGAAAGAAAAAAAAATATTTGGACAAAATTGAGGCCAGAACGGAGTTTAGGATTATAAGCAAGTAATGTTCTTCTGTTGATTGCTATTCTCTTCCAGGAGATTTAAAAGACTACATTTGTTTTCATCAAGATTACCCATCTCCTTATTTTTCTTGCTGAATGTGTCCTTACTCTGTGAGATCCTAAATTTGGTTAATATTTCCTGCTAATATGAGTCACATTAGACATGTACCATAAAAAATTTGTGACTGTTGTTTTTAGTTTCCAGAAGTCTTAGACTTGGCGAGGGGGAATTAAAAAAAAAGAACCTTGATAACCTTAATTCATGGCTATCATAATTAATCTAGGCTGTAAGTACCCATAAAAGTCAGAATTCAGGAGGAATTTCAAAGTTAGAGAAATGTATTTTATCACTGCTAACAAAGCCATTTGCCCTTCCAAAATATATGCGGTTCCAAATTTATCTATGCAAGGTCATAAAATGGTAGAAACTTAGAGCCCAGAGAAGGATTTAACTAGGGAGGAAATGTGTATCTTTTGTGCTGTAAGCCATTCTGTACAGGACAAAATATTTCCCGGAAAACTTTAGTTCTATTTTTCTAAGAGTTAATCTGCAAAATTAAAAAAAAAAAAAAAAAAAAAAAAGAGTTCCTAGGAAATTATATAGAATGCACTTTTTATTGGAAAATCTGATGCTAATAATATTATCAGTTGCATTCAAGTGATAGCTACATGATATATAGTAGTTATCTTCAAAAACACTACATCTGCATTCTGATCAATCGGTTAATTTACATGAATGTATCTAAGGAGGGGCCATACACAATGCTGGGGATGGCTCCTCATGATGAAAGTTAAAAGCAAACAACAGCAAAAAAAAGCCCTGTGCAATCAAACAGATGGGTGTAGAACCTTCCAGAGGAACTAGAAACAAAAAATCTGGCAACGTCAGTAAAGATGCTACCAATTACAAGGGAATTAATCCACTGGGAGTGAGAGGTTATAAAGTCAATGAGATGACAGACCTACTTTAGTGTTACATCAACATTCTCAACCACTGCCTGTGACATCTATATATCTGGGAATTTGGGGCATAATCTTCAGGAGGACAACAAAACTAATAACAGTGACTGAGTGCTTGACTTTTTTAAGTTTCATGAATGATTGCAATAATATGGTAAAATTATGCCAAAAAAACAACTGTAAAACATCAAACCTTCTGGTCCTAGTTAAGTTAATCCAAACTTTTAAATTATTAATTAAATTGTATCAATAAGCCATGATGCATCACTGTTTCTCTGATCTCAAAAGCCCTCCAGATTCATTATAAAATGTACTACCTCTTTTTTCTGTGGAGAATTTTTGTGGTGACCTAATATAATGTAGTGATCTGATTACACAAAGATTAACAAAGAAGAGACTGTCATCTCTTAGGTGTTTCGGCTTTTTTTGTGAATTATAGCCAATCCTGTATTTGCTTTATTTCTTCCATTTTATTGATAGAAATCTCTTTTCTGCAGACATTTCCTTGGCCTCTGCCATATTGATCGCTGCTGTTGAGGGAGAATGAGTGTTTTGATTGCACTCTACTTGAGAGACTGTTAAGGCAGAACAAACCTGGAGATGCTAAGCAGGTCACTGGACAGTCCTTCATAAATATTCAAAAGAAACAAACATTTTGAAAGACAGTAATGCTGATAGAATTCACAGATATGCTAAGTAAGAATCAAGTATTTCATGCAGAGAGCTCCTGTAGGGATTATACGGCCTTCTGCTTTAATGAAGTTACACTTCTGACTAATGGCAAATGATGTTAACATTTCTCTTTCAATACCAAGGACTATTTTTTATTGTTTAAAAAAATGAAAAAAAAAAGAATTCTAAGCTGAATTACAAGAATTTATAAGCACTCTTAGGAAAAGGGTGCATTCCCTTACGAAGTTGATTTCTGTCCAAAGTTTAAAAACAAGTCTTTGATTGTGAGACAAGTATTTGCAATATAAGGGAGTAAGCATGATTATTACCTTCACTGCTACCTAAATGATAACAAAAGCACATGTAAAATTGTGAATAAACTTTCCCTTGCAGAATGATTTCATACCAATCAGTAGAAACACCCTAGCTTTTTCATTGAATTATTTGATGAACAGCATAATTCATACGGAAGATTTTATTCTCTACTAAATTTTGCAGACTAGTTTAAAAAAATCAAAAGGAAGAATACTTTTTTGTCTAAAAGTCTGCAACCTTTTTATAAAATGTTGCTTATTTTACTTCTAGTCCCCATGCCACACTGCTAGTATGCATTTCATTTTCAGCCAAGGGAATTTTCCTAGCCTTTATCCACAGTTCTGGCACCAAATTGTGACAATCTGCCTTGGTCTTTACTCAAACAGAGAGCCACTCACTGGATTCAACAAACACAAATAGAAGCAATTGTCTAGAGTCCTGATCTTGTACCGTACTTACATATTTTTAATAGTTTCAATGAGGCTACTCAACAACAATCAAGCAGTAATGCAAACAAGTATCATAGAAATCTATCCTCTGAAAAAGGCTCTCAGTCTTTCTGCTAAGAATACTTTCCTTTTTTAAATTTCCACCCTTTTATCTGTGACTAAGTAACAGTGAAAACTAGTTGTCTTAATTTCATTAGACAATCTTTTTACAAGGGGTGTTATGATAAGACATATACTAAAAGTCATACCAAATAAGTGAGAATTTTCCTAGAAGGAGAGAAAAAAAACCTGAGGATTTATGGGTGTGCACACAGACACATGAACTAACCAGTCTACTAACAATGAATCAGACAAAGAGAAAAGGGTCTTAGATTCTGTCAACCGCCAGAAAGTGTCCACTCAAGTGTGCAAATGTGCTGTATGTGTTAGCATGACATATTGTAGGAGCTATAGATTTCAGGAATTAACTCTTGCTAGTATCTGCTTTTTCCCCTCTACACAATATATTTTAAAGCCAGTTGGTTCAAAGGACAGTTAAATTTTGGCCCAGGTGTCATAACTGACAGTTTTACAATAGAGGAAGATCTTTCTTTTCCATGGCTTTGGTTAATCAGTTACACTGAGGAGTGGTGAGAAAAGTTCCTTTCAGTTGTGTGTCTTAAGATTTGTCCTCACTACTGCAGATAATAACATTTTTAAGAAGACATCAAATCCCCCCAAAAAAACCCTATCCACAAGCAGCATTTGAGGGTGAGCTAAACTATAGATGTTAAGAAGGAGAGGAAGAGAAGTCATGATTCCATTTTATTATCCCACCACAAGAGGATGGAAGAGCTCTGAGAATTACTCTTCAATAACTGGAAGGGCAAATACAAAGCAACTTTGCTGCTGTACTCAGTTTTCGGCAGGGAACTAGACTTGCCTGTGCCTAATGCTATCTAAATCTTCAAGCCTCAAAACATTCAATATCAATAACCAAATGTTGGTAAGAATCTTCTCAGTTGCCTTAGACATTTGAAAGAATAACGTGTAAATCGAAATGCATCGTGTAAATTCAACATAGAGAAAGAGGATTTCTGATACAGAAGAGATTAAGTGTCCTCCAGAAGGCCCTGTTGCTCTCTGTTTACTTTATGGGAAACCTCAACTTTTAAATGTCTGAGTTAGGTAAGATAAATTCTACCCTCATATGTCTAATGATTGTCCCACTGAGGGTTTAGGCTAATTTATTTCTGTTTGCTAACTAGGAAGGCATACCTTGTCTATTCACATGTATTAGGTAGTTATATTGTCCAGTAAATACTTATTCAGTCTTCTGACTTTTTTTTTTTTTTTTTTTAATATGCTGGGAAAAAAGGTTTCATTCAGTTGCAAATTACAGCAACTAAATATGAATGAAAACAAAAATAAATTAAATATGTTTAAAATGCCATTTTAGAAGGGTTTTATTCCTTAAGTAAAACTCTTAAATATGCTCAAGAAATAAGAATAAAAAATATTTGATGAGTTTTGCCTTGGAAACTAATTGATGTATTAGGCAAAACAAAGTATTATCTGGGTTTCAGGAGTTGATTGATTTTCTCCAATCACAATGTAATATCTCTCATCCTACACAGCTTGTTCTTTTTTTTTTTCCTTAAAGAATAGAAGAGGAAAAAGCACTCCTGCCTCTTTAACTTCTAGTCAGTTTCTCATGAAACTTGAAAGAAGAAAATATTTTTTTCACTTGAGGAAAAGTAATTGCTCTTAAAACTTAGTTAAATACTCCCACACACTAAGTACTTAGCCAGTATCTTCCATCATTTTAGCAGACTAGGGGCAGTACTTTTTTTTCTTAATTTAAATTACTTTGATGGCTTGTTGTTCAGTTAGGCAATAAAATACTTACTGTCATAATATCTGATTTAATTTGAAATGGATTTATATTGATTATTTTTTTAAAAATAATATACAGGAAGTCATCACAGGTATTTTTGAGCCTGCCTCAATGCAGGAGACTGGACCAACCAATCTCTGAAGCCTTTTTCAATCACACATTCTAGGTGATTAACAAAATAATTTGCAGTGTATTTTACAGAATTATATGCCTATGTATGTACACATAAATATTGTGTATAACATAAATTATTTATTTGTATTGCATATGAAATAGTAAAACAACATTTTTCATCTAGTGGTTAGGCTTCCTGTTCCCAAAGTTGGCAAGAAACACCAGTATATAAATAAGAAAATAATTTTGAATAAATCCAGGTTATAATGGTCGTTACAAGTACATGTGTGCAGGTTAGTTCTTAAATTTTGTCTTAAAAGTCGGTGATATTTGTTAATAAACCTGTGCATTGTTATACCATTTGTAATTTTACAAAAACATTCCCTGATTTTAATCTTAGCTTTTCTTTGATCCTTTTAATTATTAATGTCTAAATACAGAGCTTGCAAAAAGAAAATACCTTTGAGGTGGGCAGTGAAGCCCAGACAGGTCATTATAACCTCTATTTCTGTTAATTAGGCAGTGGGTGTCCTGTGGCCTTCTGACATTCATGCCAATATCATTAGCCAGCTATGTTTCTCTGTGACAATCATATCACTACAGTTAAACTCAATCCCAAACTGGATATTTGCATTGGTTTTTCTCTTACCGTCCTCCATTCAGAAGTAAAACTTCAGAGGAATAAGATACATTCATTCTAAAATAACCTGGGAAGTTCTTTTTCAGCTTGCCTGTCTCTGAACATGTCATCAGATTTTCATATACCCCATGACATTGCAGGGCCCCGAAGCACCAACCAGCAGTGATAGCTTCATCCTGTTAAATACACAAGAAGGTAAGTCTAGCCTCAGAGAGCTACAGTCCCAGCAAAAGGCAGCAAGTGAATGAAGCACATAGATGTACGGCAAAACTAAACAGCATCTGTGGGTGACTGAAATCATTACGGACACATATGAGTAGCTGATAAACAAAATAGTTTGAATTCTTAGGACTTGTAGGAAGGAGAAGTTGGAGACTTTGTTACTATGTACGAAAGAATTGACTTCATCCGTAGCTGGAGGATATGTACATATGTTTAGTCTGAAAAATTTGATTCACAGCCAAAAATTAAAAAAGAAAGTGTTTCAGAAGACAGATAATCAATTTGGGACTGCAAGTGATTGCCATGGTCATTTAATTTAACCAGTGTAACCCAATGTATAAGAAAATCCACCTGATAAATAGGTAGGTATTAGAGTAATATGAAGTATCTCCAGTCACTTCTAACGTTTATAGGAAATAATGCAGTTTGGGGATTTCTAAATACATGGACACCTGCCTGTAGTTAAGAAATATAAGAAAATACAAGGAAAATACTTTTCCCAGGCCAATGTGAAATTTTTCTCTCTTTGTTAAGGCTAAAAATGTTACTGACCTATTTTTTAAAATACCATCACCACATACGTACTGCTAAAGTAACAGAAAAAATAAATGTATTCCCTTGGATGCAGAGTGCATGTAAAAGCTTTTATGTGTTTAAAATGCTTTCTTTTAGATGATGTTTAATAAATGCAGAATATGGGAAAGGCAGAATTCCCTTCTTCCCCACTCGCCTTCACAGTCAAGATAATAAAAAGGTTTCCTATAGAAATAAGCTACAATAGCTTCCAAGAGCGCAATGATTTTGTAGACAAATGCACAGTCATAACACACAATAGTTCACATTCAACACTGGACGCAATAATTATTTTAATGAGAAAGATAATGGCTAGTCAGGACTCTGATGCTAGTCCCTTACTATATTACAGAAATGTTTCGTGAATTTAAAATTTGTCATAGGCAGCCCCCCAGACAGTGAAGGAAAGAGCTTACGCTCAGTGACCCGACGGTTACCATATCTGGTGTGCGGAGCACAATGGGCCCTGAGCATCATCCCATGTGTCAAGTAAAGAACTCTGAATCAGAGCGTTCCAGCAGAATATTAGTTCTTAAAATTAGTGCTATGTCCTAACATTGCTACAGAAACTGCACCACACTGAAAGGATTAATTCAGGTATAGTCCAATGAATATGTACAGAAATTCACCCTATTTAGCTAAATGAAGTCTCATTACGCTTGCACATTTAGTGAATGCTCTTAAAAATCTATTTGTGGTGCACCTTAAGTAGTCATCTGTGATTATGAAAAGAAGGTAGCAATGCTACTAGCTCCATGTGATGCTGTTTTATTTCTTTTGCAGAGGACTAAATGACTGCTGTTGGGAAAAGCAGTGGCAATTCAGGACAAAATCTAGCATTCAAACAAAGTTTTTGTGTCTTTTTACTTTTCCCTTCATTCACTAGTAAACTGTAACAAAGTATTTAACTATTTTTCATTATAGAAAAATATATCATGCTGGATCCAACAACACAAGAGAGGCAAGACTGCTGCTGCTCTGTGCTCCCAGATGCAACCAGGTTGACAATGTATTCCCAGCAGGCACATGCACACACAGCACATGTATACACTACATATATACATATATACAGCTGCTGGCACCATGGATGCACAAGCCCTCCAGCCTGTGTCCTGACTCCAGTTGCTGCGCGGACACCCCCGTACACACACATGCACATGAAACAGAGAAACCCTCTAACTCAGGAATGAGTTAGAAAGGAATTTAATAAGCTGATAAAACAGATTGTGCTGGTCAGGTGCAGGGCATGGCCAGACAAGTGTACTGACTAACAAACTATTTGCACACAATTGGCCTTTTCTGTCCCCTTAGTGCTCTATTTTCCCACACTTGTTCCTCCCCGAATCATCTCACCTAAGCCCCTCCTTTTTCCTGCCTTTGGTTTCTCCCTTAAGCATCCTGTAATAAATCTTGCATAATCCCAATCTAGTCTTCCCCTGCATCCCATAATGTGTCCCACTCCTAGGCAGCAATTAGTCTGAAAGGTGATCTGGAGAGCTGTTCCAGATGACTCATCTTGATGGGTTTTATGCCTGGACCATGGAGCTGATAGCTGATGGCTCTGCTGGGACAGCCCTGAGAGGGGCCCAGACAAAATGTTTGCTCCTTCAAGGTCTGTAATTTGGGTCCTGTCTGCCCTGTGCTTTTCTGGGTTTGTGGAGATGTGCCTTTGATGGTCTGATGGCCCCTGTACTGGGCCATCATCTCTCAGAGCTCCTCGGTGCAGCAGACAGTCTTTATCACATAACCTAAGACTTTTGAGCTACAAGATCCAGTGAATCATCATGTCTGTAAGTACACTTCAATATAATCCACTTGAATTTCCAAAACTTTTTGAAAAGGCTCCTCACCAAAGACTCTTGAAGAAACTAAACTTGGATATCTTTGGGTAAGGGGAGTAATCATGTCTTGGATTGTTACATGATTAAAAGGTAGAAATTAGGTGGTTTTTTTCACAAAGGTCACCAGTGGGGAAGTATGTGAATAGTGAGGTGACAAAATTACAAAATAATATTTTCCAGAACTATCTCCACTAAAACACAAGTAAAAAGTGAACGGCCAATAAAATAGCAGATGACATTGGTAAATGCAATGGAATTCTGACTGTGCAAACCAACTGATGGACTCAGATTAGGTGTAACTGCCCTCAGGAAAGACATTTTGGCACCCCCTGTGACAGATATCTGTTGCTCCATTAGAATGATGGTGAGGAAAAGAGAATCTTAGCAACTATGAGAAAAAAGGAATACAGATAAAAATAGAAAATGCAATGGTGCTACTGTATAAATGCATGGTACATATTCCTCTGGAGTAATGCACAATTCTCTTATTATCCTACTTTGAGAAGGATATAATGATACAGAGAATGGGATGCATCTATGTAGCCAAATAATTTAGACCCCTTTTTCATTACAGTATACAGAACTCCTTATCTTCTACATTGAATTCATGTTACTTTATTATTGGGTTGTCCCTTTTGTAATGAACAAACTAGTTCCTTCCAAAGCAAACCTGAAGGAGGTTCTGCAAGCACTTCAGGAAACACTATAAGCAGTATGTTGAAAACTGTTCAGGGCTTGTCTCCCAGCAGCTGAAATAGTCCTTCAATGCTGTCTGAATAGAACTTGCCCCTTCAAATACTTCTCATACTTTCCAGGCGTGTCTTAGATCATGACTCATAAAATTATGGTATAAAACCAACTTTCTGACCAGTTACACTTCTGCTTCTGACATAGAAGCAGAGGAGCAGGGAGTTGGATTCAATGATCCTTATGGGTGCCTTCCAGCTTACTCTGTGGTTCTACGATTCTATAGCACAGTTAATGAGTGAGTTAAGAAGTGTGTGGCTAAGTGTGAACCATTGGATAAATGGGAAGCAAAAAGGAGACCCAGTTCAGAAAGAGACTGGACAAAATCATAGGGATTAGACCATTCGTGGTTCTGCATCACTGCTAACTTCAGTTCAGGGTGACTGATGACTTCCAAAAGCTCTGGTGGTACATTAAGGAGAAATCATTGAATAGATAGCTTCTTTCCCACACTCTTTCCCTAAGCATCTGCTTTCTGAACCATGATCTTGGGCATTAAATCTGATGCATTACATCGGTTATATTTTTGACCTTTAATTCAGAGGACTTTAAACACAATATTGGAAAAATAAGGGACTTCAGTGATCCTTCTTTTGGAATGGAAAACATGTTAGCGTAGAATCTATGTGGGGGAGAGAGGAAATCTAGCTGGACTGTCTATGTAAAGTCTGTGAAGGAAGGGGGGAGTGAACAATATGCCTTTTCCTTTTGTAACTTCTATGATTCTTTCAACCTTTATCCAGTAGCTGTGTGACACTCCCACAAGTATACTTTCAAGCGCTGAAAGGACTCACACTAGGATAACTTCACATTACGGCATATTCAAAAGAATCGTTATGTGACAACAACCAATAAGTATTCCAAAAACATTTTACTGTGATATATGCATATAAGAGAAGCCATTGAAAAAGCACTCATAAAAATAAATCATTCTAACTCCTACCTTCCTATTCCATCTTTAGATTTCTAGCACCTAAGAAGAAATCATCGTACTTCTAGAAAAGAATGCTGTAGAAGATAGACACCATAAAAGGACTCATTACATGCTCATTTAAAAAAAATAGCATTGACTTTTATGCCTCCAGTGTAGGAGGTACTGTGAAGAATCTGCAATTACTCGCGTGTGAAGAGATGTCCATTTTCCCACTTCGATTACTGAATTTGAAAACTACAGTGGTTTTCATGCTGGAGTACGTGTTAAAAACCAATGGCCCAGATTTGGTTACTTGAATGGGAAATTAAAAGCAGAATCAGAGGATAAAATTGAAATGTGTCTCTGTTATCTTCCTTAGCACCGTGATGTGAAGAATAAATACCAGCTTTTAAAGAAATCAAACACTTACTGTAAAGGCTCACAAAAAAAAGCAAACCAAAAAGACAGAAAAGAATGACCAGAACATCCCTTGCTTGAGAAACTTTTAAGAATCTTGGGTTTTAAGCAAGTATTCATACACAACCTTTGAGATTCATAATCCTCAGACATACCTTACGCCAGTATTAGTATTTATATTAGTTAGTTATTTCATTCTAGTTTATGCACTGCTATTCTGTTATTCTTAATAATACCCACACACCATATACAATGTATATGTAGAAATATATGTTACAGATATATGAAAATATTTTTAAAATCTAAAAGAACCCAAACATTTGGTGGCTTACGGGCCAAGTCCTGAAATGTAAGTGCAGCCAGTACCAACATTCAGGGTAGTAATCAGTGGGCAGTATGGGACCTATAGTTAGCAAAGGAGTCATGAGAAGTATCCAAGGGCTAACTGCTACTTCTGCAAAGGTAGCAAGGAAGCTTTAATCACACTGTAGATTTAACAGGAATTAGACTTTTAGAGAGCTCACTTGAAAAACTAAGAGCCCCCTTTTCATCATGTGAAGTACCTAAAGAAGCAATTAATATGTTTTTTTAAAAGTACTTGGGACGCTGAACGTTTAAAGGAGACCTGTATCAACAGAATTTCAACATTTAATATCCTGATGTACTTTTGAGTATCCCAGTGAGGCCTTACTGCATCTCTCACACCCAAGACCATTTAAACTCAAGTTTTATGTTACTTAAAAGGGTAAAGGGATGAAGTGACACAAGGAGAAAAAGAGTCTTGGCCCTGGTATATAGATCATCAATTCTTTCTCTTTATTCCAAACAAACTTATTTCCTTAGAGAAGTTGAGCTCTTGAGCCTGTAAATGGATACAAATAAGTCAGATTTAACATAGCTCCAGACAACCATTAAAATGAATGTAACTGGAGTTCAACTGAGGCATTTATAACGTGCATAAGAAATTACCCGGTTTTCTCTTCACTTTTACATGAAAATAATGTCCCCTTTCTACTCAGAGACTGCTGCTATTTTATTTTGGCTTGTGTTTAGTACAGTGCAAAGACATACACACTTGCATGCTTTCTCACGGATGCTTGCCTTTGTTCTTGTTTGGTTTGTTGTTCAATTAAAATCAAACAAAGGTCAATCTGACAAAGTATATTGTTGGTGTTTGTGTATGGAAAAACATAATGGAAAACTTGTAGTAACAGGAGTCCCATGTGCCAAAGAAAATGTTAAAAAGCCTCTCCTTAGTGACAAAGTGAGCTTCATTTGTACTGCATAAGTACCCTACTACAAAAGCAGTCTTGGACTTCCATGGGACTACTATGAATATGTTTATAATATGATTAGGCAGGCAAAGCACTCCTAAAGTGCTGCATCACTAGTCTTGTGACTGTTATACTGCTGTAGTGGGACCTCTTAGACTTCTAGTGGGCTGAAATAGCACTACTTATAAGTGTACTTATATCTTACTTAAAATGAAGAGAATCTTGCTGGCTGATGGCATGAGGCTTGAAGAATGATATTAGTGTTACAAATAGTGACAGATTTTTGCTCACTTTACTTCCATAACTCAAATGGTAGTGTTACTTTGCAATTTTTGAATCCCACGGAATAGAGTTCAAAATAAATCCCTGTTCACCAAAAAATAGAGAACACTTACTGATCAAACAGATTAATTTAATGCATATTTGTGAACCACTAATATGGTATTCTCCGGGGGGGTTGTGGAAGTATTGCTGTGGGACTACCAGCCATGGTGCTACACCACAACTGTTAGAGTTTCTGGAGACTTCTAGATTTGCATTTTCTTTGTAGTTTCATTAACATAATTGGAAAACAGACTTAATTAGTGTTTTAGCACTATTCATTTTGTTTTTGTTTTTTTTTTTTTTTTTAATTCCTAAAGAGACGTTTTTTCACTGGGGTAAGATATTGAGCTGGCAACCCTGAAAAATCTACCTCTCTTTGCAGCTACACAACGAGTATATGTAAGGCTAGTAACAAACCAGCTTTACTGCCTAGGGGTGGGGGGGGTTGGTTGGTTGTTTTTTTTCTGTTTGGTTTTTTTTTTTTTTCTATTTGTTGATAGGTCATGGCAGATCTTGTTCTAAGTTCCTCAATGTGTGGATATCTGGCTTTAAAGACCTATGTAGGGTTCATTCTACGCTGACTGCTTAACATGAGATTTCAGAAAAGAACACTTTTTAAGCTCTCTCAAATCAGGCACAAAAAAAAATTACTGCTCTAAAAGAAGAAGCTATTATTCCTAAGAGTGGGATGACAGTAAGTATATTTATGCTTTTTCTCTCCATGACATCCTATGTTTAGTGTTATCCCATGTCTTGTGTTCTTGAAGGTTTGTAGCCCATACAAGTATATTGTTCTAATGAAATACTGCTAAAGGAAGAGTCCTGAAAATGTTTATCTCCATCAAAACCTTCATCCACATTTCAGTTTATGATTTTTATATTCCTGTTTTTCCTCTGAGATGCTTTTGTTTTTCTTCAGACCAAACCGATCTTGGCAGATTAAAATGGTTTTCCTCTTTTTTCATATAATTTTTGCCTTTACAGACAAAACTGTCAGTTGGCGTCACGTACGATGAATTTACTGATCCACCAGTACCATGACTGAGATTGTCAGCTCATCTTATGCAGGACTTCAAACAACCAGCAGATGGAAAATAATCTGAGTTCCTTATTACTTGGTTAGATACAAATTAATGACCTGAAGGTGAAAGACTTCATATGCTTCTACACTTCTTTGTCATTTAGTTCTTCTATTTAAATTAATTTATTTCTAGAACAGAAAAAATATTTTTGAAATGAAAACCAAATGTAACTATCACAGTAGTAAAAGTGAAAGAAAAATTAGTCCACTTACAAAGGTACTTTATTATTTTATTGATTCTGTAAATGATATGGCCTCCAAAACATCAGTTCTGAAGGATGCTGAGAACTTGGGCATTAAAAGGTAAACAAAAGCAACAAGACAAATGTTTGCAGCAGATAACTGATTGAACAGTGGTTGACAGATAGAGCTCAGAGGGTTGTGGTTAGTGGTGCAGAGTCCAGTTGGAGGCCAGTAACAAGTGGTGTCCCTCAGGGGTCAGTACTGGGTCCAGCCCTGTTCAATTTATTCATCAATGACCTGGATGAAGGGATAGAGTGTACCATCAGCAAGTTTGCTGATGATACAAAACTGGGAGGGGTGGCTGACACGCCGGAAGGCTGTGCCGCCATACAGCATGACCTGGACAGGCTGGAGAGTTGGGCAGAGAAAAACCTGATGAAATTCAACAAGGGCAAGTGTAGGTAGGGTACTGCATCTGGGGAGGCATAACCCCATGCATCATTACAGGTTGGGGGCTGACCTCCTGGAGAGCAGCTGTGCGGAAAGGGACCTGGGAGTCCTGGTGGACAACAGGATGACCATGAGGCAGCAACGTGCCCTGGTGGCCAAGAAGGCCGATGGAATCCTGGGGTGCATCAAGAAGAGTGTGGCCAGCAGGTCGAGGGAGGTCATCCTTCCCCTCTACTCTGCCCTGGTGAGGCCGCATCTGGAGTATTGTGTCCAGTTCTGGACTCCCCGGTTCAAGAAGAACAGGGAACGGCTGGAGAGAGTCCAGCAAAGGGTTACAAAGATGATTAGGGGATTGGAACATCTTTCTTATGAGGAAAGGCTCAGGGACTTGGGTCTTTTTAGTCTGGAGAAAAGAAGACGGAGGGGGGATCTTATCAATACTTATAAATACTTAAAAGGAAGGGTGCCAGGTAGATGAGAAGAGTCTTTTTCAGTGGTTCCCAGTGACAGGACAAGAGTTAACGGGCACAAACTTGAGCATAGGAAGTTCCATCTTAACATGAGGAGGAACTTCTTTCCTTTGAGGGTGGCAGAGCACTGGAACAGGCTGCCCAGAGAGGTTGTGGAGTCTCCCACACTGGAGACATTCAAAACCTGCCTGGACACCATCCTGTGCAACGTGCTGTAGGTGTCCCTGCTGTGGCAGGGGGGTTGGACTACGATCTCCAGAGGTCCCTTCCAACCCTGACCATTCTGTGATTCTGTGATTCTGTGATAACTGACGTCATCGAAATACTTCCACTGTGGTCCCCTTAGCCTCATCTGGACAGTAATATATGACTAAAATTTAGGTTCCTAATGAAGCCGTTGCTTAGCGTAGATGCATAAAATCCTCATGCAGACAGATTAGGTATCTTTCAAAGCCCCCAGGAAGATTGCTTATGGCTGAGATACCTAAACAAGTCAACACAATGCTTGAATTGAGACTTCACTTAAGAAAACATTTTAGTTTCTCATATGAGACCTTTAATTTTTCCATTCTGATTTTGTGTAGATATAGTTAATGATGGTCTAAGCTAGGTTCTGCTTGCAGAAATAAATTACAGATTAATTCAAGAACTTAACCACAATGCCAAAATATTACAGAATCCATAGTAATCCATGGTCTTTTAGGATATTCCTTCTCTGCTCCAGCTGATTAGTCTATCCATTTATTAAACTGGAACTTATGTCAGTTGCTGTTAGATATGAAATTTTAGATTTCCTCTTCTTCTTTAAAAATTAGGTAGTATCACATTTGCCAAAATAGAAATGAAATTAATCAGGGCAAAAGGGATAGCTCCAATTTCTAAATCTTTCCCTGCATCTGTTAAACCCTCGTGTATTAGACTGAAGAGATGGATGTCCACACAAAGAGTACTATTACTTAGGTGCGTTGAATTTGATGCTGAAGACCAAGTGCCAGATTTTCAGCAGGACTAAACTGCTGTAGCTTCATGGAAATGAATCACGGTGGCCACAAGGAATGTAATAGCAGTGGAGACTGTGGGGAGGGAGCTGGCTGAGCAATGATAATCCGAGATGTCTCTTGTGAATGTTAGAGGGCAGCTTGTTAATCAGAAGTTGTTTAACAGTTGTTTGAAATTTTGCCACTGGACAGGATCTTTCTAAGCAAATGAGTAATCCCGACAGTACTAATGATACCAATTTATCACTGAGATTCCGTTTGTGTGTTCTGTAGTTTCCAATCTGTTACAGGAAAATGGTGGTGGCTGGTTGAATGCTTTTTTTTTTTTTAATGAACATTTTAAGTACATAATTTTACTTCATTTGTGCCAGAAAATTGCCCAAACACCTTCATTAGAAATAAAGCAAATCTGTTCAATGCTATCTGAACAGCAGGCAATATATGCTTTATTGAACAGAAAAGCTTTAACAAACCTTATCCTGTACACATGTTTGTACTATCAAAGTCTGTTTATGTACTCACAAGTTTAGGAAAAATATTGGTGCTGCTACATAATAAACAGTGTTTTGCTTCCCTTCTTTTTTATCCAGGTGGTTGATTATATGGTATGGGATATTTTTGCAGGTGGTATAGAAAATCATATATACCAGCTGCTGCACCCACTGAGCAACACTTTGCTAAATGACACAACACCGATCACATATAACAGTGTCTAATGACTTTAGAGTGGTATCTTTACTAGACGTATCTTTTCCTCATTGAGAAAGAGCCTTCAAAAAGACTTTTACCTGCCTCTGGTTTTCTTGTATGCTGTGTTAGACAAAGGGAAAATATATCCAAGAGAAACATTAAGTGATTAAAAAAAAGAAACAAACCAAAACAATGACACAACTGTACAAAGCAAGCTAGCATAGCAAAGATGAACGGTGTACTGGATGGCTTGGCATGCTGCCACTAACACTTGGCATAACTCACTTGCTGCTGGCACTGGAGATGTTAGATGTACTAGCCACTGAGCCCCTGCTATAAGCGCTTTGCTATGTAGAATCAATATCGACATGCTGCATAAACAACTGGATGAACCTTGTACAAAAATGATAGCAAATAGCATTTCAATCATTTCACATAAATCTGAAAATATAATAGTGCTTGACGCAACTATTAGTATTGTATCTGAAGGCCCTTATTATCACTGAGCAGCATTAAATTTAGTCTATTGAACATCAGTCCTGTGCTTGCTTTGCCTATGGGTATGATTGGTGTGAAGAAAGCAGCAGTACAAAAATTCTCTTCAGTTGGTATCTTATGGGAGGGCATCCAGGGTATTTGTTGCTATTTGTGCAATTAACAGTCATATTGATCACTTGCTTATTTCAGTTAATAGTGGATAAGCTGTCTGCTTCCCATCCTTGCTCTAATTAATGAATGTAGACATTAACTGTTGCTAGAACAACATAACTGTTTCTTTACCTCCTTTACTTCTTGTTCTGAAGTATAGGATATGTTAGCAAATGGTCAGGTTTGGTCCTGGAGTAGCCGGTAGATTAAGAATTTTCATAGATGAGTGGCACAGGTTTGTAGTAGAAACGCTATCATTGCTTACATTTTCTCCTTAACTTTGGTAGCAAAATTAATATTTTTGAGAAAAAAAAAATTGCCCATGCTTGGATTCCCTGAAATTCCTTGTGTTTTAGATAATGCCAACACTACCTATGTCTCAAAAAAACAACATGGTTACTTCTTTCTCATGAAACATGGTTATAACACGACTCAATGATATAACGGATTTTGTGTGAAAGACCTGTGAGGTCACGCACTTGTGCCACAACTCCAAGTTCTTGAAGCCGAAGGCTGTGCTCCAAGTCCTCTAAATCCATCTAAACATGTGGACTCTTTTACTCGGTTGGAAGCTGTCAAATCACCAAAGAAGATTTAAGCTACTGCATGCAGTATTGCTTCCTGCTGTGGCTGATGAAGGAGATACGCAGTAACTTTAGTGACATTATTATTTTCTTTCTTGTAATAAAGTGTCCTCTTCTGTGCAAACAGAATATGACATTCTCGCCCGTACTTTGCCATTGTTAAATGAATGCACGATTAAGCGATACTAACTATGGATAAGTTTTCTAAAAGAAGGAAGCAGACCTGCTTCGCTTCTGGCATTACACTGGGCTGGGTGAATATAATGAATGCAAACTGACATCAGCAAGGACAGAAACTGCTGAAATAGATGGACTGTGTGATGTACACGTCTTTATGTCTCTAAAATATATGAAATGGAGGGGAAAAGACTACTGCCTTTGTTAAATTATTCAGATTAATTTAAAAAAAAGGAGAGAAAGGGAAAGGAAGTAGCATATATAAATATACACTCGTTTACATGAAACTAAGTAGTGAAATATGCTTGAACTTTTCCTGATTCTGGTCACCTTTTATTTTGTTTAGCTATCCAAGACCTTATCTTTTTCCTTGTTTTTTTTCCCCTCCCTTGCTGCCACTAACAGTCTTTTCAGGAGCATGTTGACAGCTTTGAGCTGACAGAGAATCATTATAATCAGTGTAGGAGATATAAAGTCACAATGAGAAAGGAATTCATGTTTACAGTAGTGGGGACCACACACTGTGATAGTTTGCATTAGAAGCTCAGCAGGGGGAGTGTGAAAAGCTGTAGCATTATAGTAGATATGGGGACTTTTTGGTATGAATAGGTCGCGTGTGTTCAAGTACCTGTCTAACATGTAACAATCACAAAATATTATCATATTCAGCCGGGCCATTATTGCTGCTACATTGAATATGTAGCCTCTTAATATTCCCCATGCTCTCAACATACAAAAAAGATACAACTTCAAATAACGGATTCCTCCTAACAATGTCAGTAGTGCATTTCAGCATACATTGCCACAGAAAGAGGAGATTGAGGCATACACGTGAATAGATCAAAACTACATGGAACAGGTATCATGTCAGAGCAAGGTTGTTCCTTCGGGTAATTAAAAAACTTTAAGCCAAAATGCCGAAACAAATGTCTGAAACAAAAAGAACAACCAAAGCTTTACCTCTAAGCTCTGAAGAAAAATATTTTTTAATGTCATAATAAGCAGAAGCTTATAGCAGCTCAAGACAGGTTCAAAAACCCAGGAAGTATTCTCTGACAGGATACATACATGGAGTAAAGATTTGAGTCTGTGATAAGTCTCTGCAATTCTTTACTTCTTTCTTCTCTGTTTTTTACTTTGAGCTTATGAGATGAACTGTAGGCAGTTTGAAATTACAAACAAATCTCTAGGAGACAGAGATCAAGCAGCAGAAGTTTGACTCCGAGGTCCTTGTTACAGTAACAAAAGCTACATTTTATCCCTGTTATTACACACAAAACCATGTTGGAAGAATGTTAAGGTTACACAGGAAGGCACTTAGAAGTTGAGAGATGTCGGAAGTATTTTTCAATTTTTCCCCGGTGGAATGGAGGGGTGTTACTGTCTTCATTTTACAAATGAGCAACTCTAACAGGCAAAGATTAAGGCCAAGGGGTATGTTTATTTTGGATGTCCAAATGGAGATACCATGGACCTGATTGTCAGACCACTTAAGATTTAGTGGAGTAGATTAAATCTGCTTTAGGTTAGACACCTGAATGGCTTGAAATTAGACAAGTTAGTGGAGGTGAATCACAGAATCACAAAATCCCACCCTAAATTGTCAAAGAACATCTCCCATTGAATTCAGAGTCAATAAGTGTTTTGGAACAAAAAAAGCTGTCTCCAAGAAAATGAAAAACATCCCATTATAAACACCTGTGAAGAGGTATCTGTCCATAACATGAAAACCAGTTTGCCCACGGTGTTAGTGGTCAGCTGTCTTAACCATTGTGTTTTCTCCTTAGCCACAGCTGATCTGAATTACTATCACACTAGTATCTGAGTATTTGACACTGTGTAAGAAAAAAAATCAGACAAGGAGTGCAGCTAGATAGCTAAATCAAATTCATTTGCTCCACAGTCATAACTCCCTAAGGTCAGCACGTATGTCTACAGTTACGTTATCAAAAAAAAAAAAAAAGGGTCATAAGAAATAAACTTATACACAGGACCCTTATCACCCACAATACTTAATTCTTTGATTTTACCTTGTGTCTGGTTTGGTCTGTTCCAAACAGATTTCCCTGTTACAGAAAGACCTAGCTCCTAGTAGAGTGGATGCAAGTTAATAAGCACTATTTGGTCTTAAGTTGAAGGATTAGCCCCCTTTTATTTAGCTGATAAACATACTGATAGTTGTTGATGTAACCCCATAAGTGTCTGCTCCTAGTCTTTTTCATCAGTAGCTATGTCCTGACAACCCCGAATGCTCAACTTCATGATTACATTTTAGCATTGTTCACAAAGTCATGTGCCAAATTTCAACTGACAGACATGCTCAGAGTTGTGACTTTCCCCCCCAAGAAAACACTAGGGGCAGGTCATTCCCAAATACTCTTCTTCCCTATATGTTTGGTACACTTTCCCAAAATGGGAACCTAGACCTAAGCCTCTCCTCTACAAGATGGTATGTAAGACCATGTCCCAGGTGAGCACAATAAAAAACAGGCTACAAGTTATTTCTGGGGCAGGCATTTCTCATTCCCGCTTGTGCAATTTGCTCTGCTATGCATAAAGACTCACTGAAGCAAAGAATTCAATCTTTCCAAGTAAATGTCCTAACCACTGGTTACTAGAAAAAGTGGGAGGAGGTCATTGCCACCCACCCTTCCCTTTTTTAAGAGTGGTTCTGAAATGCCAGACTCTCTAAGAAAGGGCTTTGATGCCTATTCCCCGAAGAAAGTGGAAAATAAATGAATCTTCTAAGGGAGGAAAGCTGTCTGCTAGTCAAAGTTAGGAAACTAACCACCTAAGAGGGAACTTACTTAAATATTGGCATTATTCAGAATGCTTTCTTCAAATCTAATTCCAGGATGGAAAATTTTATAATCAGATACTTAATTTGGGAGCTGAGGATTTCAGGAAAATACAGGCTGTCTAAAAAGTATCTCAAAATCCTAAACACTAGGCAATCTAGTCAGAGGAGGAAAGCTGTAAGAGAAATACATACTGTCCACTTCAGAGGCAGAGAATTTAGGCACAAGCTACTATTTAAATAAAACTAGGTAAAAGCACATGTTTTAGTGCTGACCCTTGCTCATCTCTGCTGCTGAGGCAAAACATAACAAACAGCAACTGAAACAGCAGTACTTTCTCCTGAAGGGGAGCAAGGACCTGCTGTAGGTAAGCAGTGATACAGATCAGGCATAGTGTCCTTAACTGAGAGAAACAATATTTCAGCAATTCCTCTCTTCTTCCCTTTTTCCCATGTTGGTAGAAGCTGTGGCAGACTTCAATGCATATATATTTTCTCCTTCATGTTTCATCATATGAGAGATTCATTACATACATTGGATGCATGGTGCTTTTTTTCTCCCTGTTATACTCTCAAGTGAGGTCTATCCAGCTCTTAAAGTTTCATTCTTGTATGGCCATATGTGATCTGTGTTTATACCTTTGTGGTCTTAGGTATTGTCTTGTAACAATATTTTCAAGGCTTTTGAGACCTTCTTGAGCTTTTACTTTTGGGGACCACTGGTATATAACACACAATTCTTGAAATAATATAAGGTAAGAGCCTTCCTGATAAGGTGGAGCCATGACTTTAGTGTCCTCATCTTCTTCTAGTGTTCAAAATTAAATTTTCTTGCTTCTATGAAGATTTACCACTGTGCTATACCAGATAGAGGCATTTTCACTTCTTTCAGTAAGGTAGATAAACTACACAGCAAAGAGATGAAGAGTTACTGGAAGAGGAGCAGAGGTAGAGAACAAGTCCACGCTGTTGGTTTTCAGGTTTGTTTTATTTTGGTTTTGGTTTTGCCTTTATATTCTATAGCACCTACATAGGAAGAAGAAAGCCTCTGTTACTGTTACTACGTTTGGTTTGCTAGGTATTTAATGTGAATTAGGCACCTGAACTCTGCATAACTCATTTAATGAGTCTCAGTATTTGCCAAAGATCCTAGCATGAGGGGATAGCAAAACAGGATTTGGTAACACACCCATACTACTGTAATTCTTTAACCATCAGACCATGCTGCCTTTATAATATTCTGGAGATTAAATTGAACTCACCTAATTAAGTGGAAATATTTCATAAACTCTGTTAAAACAGTCTTCAGTATAGAATTTATGCCACATCTAGAGTTACATTATTACACAAAATTAAAATATTTCTTTCCCTCAAGACAGTTCTGCATGAGTTCTCATTGTTACATGCCCAGCACAATATTCTCTGTGTTCAATTTCAGAACTAGCAAGTAATAATAGAAAAGCTAAAATTCTGTAGATAACTAAATAAATTAAACATGCCACAACTCTTAATTGCCCACAAAACAACTGAACTTGCGTTTGTATAAGCAACATTCTGTGTGCTACATTCATCTGTGCTAGCTACCCTAATTGCCTGGGCAGAGAGGATTATAACTTGGAGAAAGTAAGGTGTTATGTTGCATTACTCCATAGCTAAGAGCTTTTTCCTAAAAGGCAACAAAGGAAAACTATTAGAGCCACCCATTCACCTCTATCCCCATTAATATTGACATTTGGAAGAAAAAATGCATGTTCATTGAAGTGAACCACGTTTGATATCTGAATGCTGATTTATTTCATATGAAAAACTAAACTGTGTTGTAAGGATTTGTGTACAATGCAAACCTGTTAAATACTTAACGGGGCGTAACAAAAAATGCATTCTTTAAGGAAGAATGCTGGCAGCAACATTGCTTCAGTCTGATTGGTACATTAGCAGTACTGGCTGTGATCGAAGAACACCAGTGTCAAGGAAATCTCATTAAAAAATCCTTTCCTTTAGTAGATAATGGACTGTGTGGCTGAACTGTGCTGCTGTTGGTTTTCTGATCTGTGCTCTCCAATTTTAGTCACTAAGCAAGGTTTCCTTATTAGCAAAATCTTCTGGCCAGAATATGCAGAACTGGATTAAACATCTGATGTTTACAAAATGTATTTGATTACACTTGTCATACCTTTTCAAAGATCAGGGCTAAATCCAGCCTACTTACAAGTGAATGAATAGTTGTGGAGTGAACTTGGTTACAAAACACCACGTAGCCTTGCCCGATAGCATTGTGATGCAAATTGTTTTCTAAGAGGCAATGGAGGACCAGGATCAAGACAAAAAATAGACCCCAATTTGTAAAATTACAAAGAAGAATGAAAATTAAATGCATCTTATTAATAAAAAAAAGTGCTCTTTGAAACATATATTTTATTTAACTTCATATAACTAATGACGGAATTTAAAGCTCGAAGCTTCCAGGGATTAGCAGACCAAATTGTATTCATCTGTTAAAATCCCAGGACACAAACATCAGAAACAAAGTATTTTCAAGTATCTCTTGCTAGGAGTCACAGTTGCATTGTTGTTAAATGTAATCAATGGTTTAAGTGAAAATGCAGGGTAATGTTTATGGAAAAGGTAATTAAATCAGACAATATATTTGGCAAGACGTAAACAAACAAACAAAAGACTGGGCTTCAGACACATAGAAGTCTTATTTTTCCAACTAGGTTATTGATCTAATGAAAGATAGTACCTCTTCCTGTGAAATTTCCTCTTTTAGAAGGGATTTCCTTTTGGGAAAAGACATACAATTTCTCAAAAGAAGTTCTTTTCATACAATGCGTAATTAAACTAGGGAACGCAATGCCACAGGATGTTCTGAAGGCCAGATGTCTAAATGAGTTCAAAAAGGAACTTGACAAATTCATGGAAGATAAATTCAACTGGGATTATTAAAAATTTCATGCCTGACTTCAGACACAAGTTTAAGAATTCCCAAAACCACACATTCGTGTAAGTTTGGAAGGCAAACCAGAAAAGTAGTTCCCTTGCTCCTGTACTCTTTCCCCAACAACCTGGGGGAAAATCCTGAGTTACATTGACCTATTGTCCCTGTCTTTATATTCCTTTGTAATTTTATTACCATCAAGGCCACTTAAGAACATACATTTGAAGGAAGATGGCTGAAGTCAGTGGTTCAAGGCCTAAAGAGTCACATTTGTAAATTAGTGAGGCCTAAAAGTGAACAGCTGCTTTATGTGAACTGGTTACTGATCAGTACTCAGTCAGCAAGATCAGGACTAGTAAACTA
This sequence comes from Pluvialis apricaria, assembly GCA_017639485.1. Lineage (NCBI taxonomy): Eukaryota > Metazoa > Chordata > Aves > Charadriiformes > Charadriidae > Pluvialis > Pluvialis apricaria. The sequence goes on from CM030007.1 coordinate 44,986,540, forward strand.
TTCCTCAGATCACAGTTGCATCCTGCCCAGCGTAAAGTATTACACACGCAGGTTTTTATGTATATATATAAATATAATTGTATATATGTATAATATATTTCAATTTGGAATAGATTAAATACAGAAAGCACTGCTTCCTGAAATGTATATTCATTTTAATATTGGACAATTGCTGAACAAAAGTGAAGAAGAATTAACAGGAGAAGAATTTGCAACTATTCTTTCTCAGAGTAGTACACTAATTTCTGAGCTATGGCTACTTTACAGTTTCTTTCTCTTCTCTTAATCCCCTTCTCTTGCCTCCTGGCTTCTCCATGATCCAGTTTCAACAGAAGAGATGGAAGGTGTCCCACAGCCTCCTTGATAGCGCTCAGAATCAGAAACTAAATCCACCCTTCCTGCTGCAGGGATGAAGGACTGTAACAGGTCTGTAGTTCAAAGACTTCCAGCTAGGTGGTGTTTAAGGAGCTGGTTTTTACTTGTTTAGCTACAACTTCCAGCTAAGACACTGAAACTGATGAGGTGAAACTCTCAGTTCGTTTAAAAAAAAAAAGTTAAATTTTTGGTTGTGAGCTATACAGTCTTCTCCTTCTTTCTTTCCTTCTTTCTTTTTTTCTTTTTTATTGGTTTGAGTTAACTAGAATTGCTCACAAAGCTGTTCAGAACTGAAAGTAATTTAAGAAGCTGTTCCTTGATGCCTTTCAGCTATTAGATTCCAGCTCCCAGCTTAGACCCCATAACTGACTATGTGTAGACAGGCTTAGTGTATGTTAACATATCAAACATGGACATAAATTTGATGTGTTAGCAGGTCTGCTCTTATTAAACTTAGGATCAGGAACTTAATTGCATCACTATATAAGCACAACCTTTATCAGATTGCTAACCTGCAGAGAAGGGCAGAAAGGCAAATGTCTCTCTGTACATATGGTTTTATATTGTTTAGTCTTATTGACTAAACCTTATTCATCCTGAGAAACACTTACTTCTTCCCAGTGATTGCATAGAGAACATAATCCCTCAATTTATAAAATCTGAATAAATTTATTTTGGGGCTGTCACTTTCCGTTAAGTGTCAGAATAATTAAATTGCCTCTGGAAACAAGCAGGCTGGATCTTGTCCTATGTGGCTGTTCTTATAGTCAAACTTAAAAGTCTTTTTATGAACCAAATCCTAACTCTTTTTTCATAGACAGGATGGGAAGAAACCTTTTTGCTAATAGGGTTCTCCTTTCCTCTGAGCAGCTAATCATGCACAGTGAGGAGATGCCTCTAGTGGGCAGATAGGTGAGACTGCAACCAGGAGAAGACCCTGGGAAACTCCTGTCAAGAACAGAGGATATATTAGGAAGCAGACTCAAGCCATGTTAGAAAGGAGAAGACTTTCCAATGTAACCGGAGGAGTCGTTCTGGTATTGATAACTTCCTGGAGCTATGGAGCAAACAGCAAGATGAAAGGGAAAGGTGTGTCTTTCTTATGCAGCAGATCAGATTTTACAGAATTAAAAAAATAATTTTCCTTCTTCTTGCATTGTAATAAAACATAAATTTGGAAGCATTTTGGTCTCTTCTGACATATGAACTTCACAGGAAATGTGAGGTACATCCACTAGAAGACTCTAGCTGATTCCAAGTCCCACAACAAAGACCCTTGATCTTCACAGATTTCAGAAAATAGGGCTTTAAGGAGATGCAACTCCATGTGCGTCAATATTTAGTAAAAATAGCTCCTGTCTACATGGCAATTCAAAGATTCAGGCTAATTTAATAGTCACTCCATGAGTGGCTACTTCATCACACATCTCTGATGCCTGCAGTTTATCTCATTTCATGACATACGTCAGTCTGGCTCTTGGGCTGGGACCGATGTCTTCAAGCTGGCTTTTAGCGTCCTGTGTATCATTTGGTCTAAGGAAGAAGGAACATAGACACTATATCACTTGATCTCTTAGTCTTATAGACACTACCTTTGTTAGAAAAGAATATGAGCCCTGGTCCTCATGGGGGACTTCAACCACCCTGATATCTATTGGAGGGACATCTCAGTAGGGCATAAGCAGTCCAGGAGGTTCCTGGAATGTGTTGATGATGGTATATTCCTTCTCCAAGTGACAGATGAGCCAATGAGGAGAGGTGCCATAGTGTACCTTGTTCTCACCAGTAACCAGAAGCTGGTGGGGAATGTGAAGCTCAAGGGCAGCCTTGGCTGCAGTAACCATGAGATGGTGGAGCTCAAGATCCTTAGGGCGGTGAGGAGGGCACACAGTAAGCTTGCAGCTGTGGACTTCAGCAGAGCAGATTTTGGCTTCTTCAGGGATCTGCTAGTTAGAGTACTGGGGGATAAAGGCCTGGAAGGAAGAGGGGCCCAAGAAAGCTGGTTAATATTTAAGGATCACCTCCTCCAAGCTCAGCAGCGATGCATCCCAACAAAGAGGAAGTCAGGCAAAAATGCTGGGAGGCCTGGATGGATGAAAGAGGAGCTCCCAGAGAAACTCAAGCTCAAAAAAGAAGCCTACAGAAGGTGGAGGCAAGGACAGGTAGCCTGGGAGGAATACAGAGAAATTGAGCAGCCAGGGATGAGGTTAGGAGAGCTAAAGCCCTGGTAGAATTAAATCTGGACAGGGACATCAAGTGCAACAAGAAAAGCTTCTACAAATACATTGGTGACAAAAGGAAGACTAGGGAAAATGTGGGCCCTCTCCAGAAGGCAACAGAAGACCTGGTCACCCTGGATATGGGGAAGGCTGAGGTACTCAATGACTTTTTTTGCCTCGATCTTCAGCATCAGGGGCTCTAGCCACACTGCCCGAGTCGCAGAAGGCAAAAGCAGGGGCCAGGAGAATAAGGATGTGCTCACTGTAGGAGAAGACCAGGTTCAAGACCGTCTAAGGAACCTGAAAGTGCACAAGTCCATGGGACCTGATGAGCTTCACCCACGGAGCCTGAGGGAACTGGCGTATTAAGTTGCTAAACTACTATCCATCATATTTCACAGAATCACAGAATCACAGAATGGTCAGGGTTGGAAGGGACCTCCGGAGATCATCTAAGTCCAACCTCCCTGCCACAGCAGAGACACATACAACAGGTTGCACAGCATGGTGTCCAGGCAGGTTTTGAATGTCTCCAGTATGAGAGACTCCACAACCTCTCTGGGCAGCCTGTTCCAGTGCTCTGTCACCCTCAAAGGAAAGAAGTTCCTCCTCATGTTAAGATGGAACTTCCTATGCTCAAGTTTCTGCCCGTTAACTCTTGTCCTGTCACTGGGCACCACTGAAAAAGACTCTTCTCATCTACCTGGCACCCTCCCTTTAAGTATTTATAAGTATTGATAAGATCCCCCCTCCGTCTTCTTTTCTCCAGACTAAAAAGACCCAAGTCCCTGAGCATTTCCTCATAAGAAAGATGTTCCAATCCCCTAATCATCTTTGTAACCCTTTGCTGGGCCCTCTCCAGCAGTTCCCTGTCCTTCTCGAACCGGGGAGTCCAGAACTGGACACAATACTCCAGATGCGGCCTCACCAGGGCAGAGTAGAGGGGAAGGATGACCTCCCTCGACCTGCTGGCCACACTCTTCTTGATAGACCCCAGGATGCCATCGGCCTTCTTGGCCACCAGGGCACATTGCTGCCTCATGGTCATCCTGTTGTCCACCAGGACTCCCAGGTCTCTTTCCACACAGCTGCTCTCCAGGAGGTCAGCCCCCAACCTGTACTGATACATGGGGTTATTCCTCCTCAGATGCAGTACCCTACACTTGCCTTTGTTGAATTTCGTGCGATTCCTCTCTGCCCAGCTCCCTAGCCTGTCCAGGTCACGCTGTATGGCGGCACAGCCTTCCGGCGTGTCAGCCACCCCCTCTCAATTTTGTGTCATCAGCAAACTTGCTGATGGTACACTCTATCCCTTCATCCAGCTCATTGATGAATATATTGAACAGGACTGGACCCAGCACTGGCCCCTGAGGGACACCACTTGTTACTGGCCTCCAACTAGACTCTGCACCACTGACCACAACCCTCTGAGCTCTATCTGTCAACTACTGTTCAATCCACCCCACTGTCCATTCATCTAACCCACACTTCCTAAGCTTGCCTGTGAGGGTGGTGTGGGAGACATTGTCGAAAGCCTTGCTGAAGTCAAGGTAGACAACATCTACTGCCCTCCCCTCATCCACCCATCGAGTCACACCATCATAGAAGGCTATCAGATTAGTCAGACATGACTTCCCCTTGGTGAATCCATGTTGACTACTTCTGATAGCCTTCTTCTCCTCCAGATGCTTGGAGATGACGCCCAGAACAAGCTGTTCCATCATCTTTCCAGGGACGGAGGTGAGGCTGACTGGCCTGTAGTTTCCCGGGTCATCCTTTTTGCCCTTTTTGAAGACTGGAGTGACATTGGCTTTCCTCCAGTCCTCAGGCACCTCACCTTTTCTCCAGGACCTTTCAAATATGATGGCGAATTGGAGGATTTGAGAAGTTGTGGCAGTCATTGGCTGGAAAAAGGGGAACATATCCCCCATTTTTACAAAAGGAGAAAAGGAAGACCTGGGGAAGTACAGGCCAATCAGTCTCACCTCTGTGCCCAGCAAGATCATGGAGCAGATCTTCCTGGACACTATGCTAAGACACATGGAAAATAAGGAGGTGATTGATGACAGCTAACATGGCTTCACTAAGGGCAAATCATGCCTGACAAATTTGGTGGCTTTCTGTGATGGGGTTATAGTGTTGGTGGGTAAGGGAAGAGCAATTGAGATCATCTGCCTGGACTTGTGCAAAGCATTTGACACCATCCTGTGTGACATCCTTGTCCGTAAATTGGAGAGACATGGATTTGACAGATGGGTCACTTGGTGGATAAGGAACTGGCTGGATGGTTGCACTCAAAAAGCTGTGGTCAACGGGTCACCATCCAAGTGGCAACCAGTGATGAGTGGCGTTCCTCAGGGGTCAGTACTGGGACTGGGACTGGACATGGACATGGACAGTGGGATTGAGTGCACCATCAGCAAGTTTGCTGATGACACCAAGCTGTATTGTATGGTTGACACAGTGGAGGGAAGGGATGCCATCCAGATGGACCTGGACACCCTTGAGAAGTGGGCCTGTGCAAACCTCATGAAGTTCAACAAGGACAGCGCCAGGTCCTGCAGGTGGATCAGGGCAATCCCAAGCACAAATACAGGCTGGGTGGAGAATGAATTGAAAGTAGCCCTGAGGAGAAGGACTTCGGGGTGTTGGTTGATGAGAAGCTCAATATGAGCCAGCAATGTACCCTCACAGCCCCAAAAGCCAACCACATCCTGGGCTGCATCAAAAGAAGTGTGGTCAGTGGGTCGAGGGAGCTGTTTCTGCCCCTCTACTCCACTCTCGTGAGACCCCACATCCACCTCTGGAGCCCCCAGCACAAGAAGGATGTGGACATTTTGGAGCGGGTCCAGAGGAGGGCCACGAAGATGATGTGGAGGGCTGGAGCATCTCTCCTATGAAAACAGGCTAAGAAAGTTGGGGCTCTTGAGCCTGGAGAAGAGAAGGCTCTGGGGAGACATTGTAGCCCCTTCCTGTGCCTAAAGGGGACCTACAGGAAAGATGGGGAGGAACTCTTTATTAGGGAGTGTAGTGATAGGACAAGGGATAACGGTTTTAAACTGAAAGAGGGTAGATTTAGATTAGATATTAGGAAGGATTTACTCTGGGGGTGGGGAGACACTGGAACAGGTTGTCCAGAGAAGTTGTGGATGCCCCATCCCTTGAAGTGTTCAAGGCCAGGCTGGGTGGTGCTTTGATCAACATGATCTGGTGAAAGGTGGCTGTGGCCATGGCAGTGGGGTTGGAACTAGATGATCTTTAAGGTCCCTTCTAACTCTAAAAATTCTATGATTCTATGATTCTATATAAAGAGTTAATTAAAAGTAAACATTCTCTTGGAGATGGAATTTTGGCTTTTGTAAAAAGAGTAGACTTTGTACACATGTTAAACTACAATTACCCAGTTTAAGATAAACACAATAAAATGTCTAATATTTTCAACCCAAGATGCTTCTCCTTAGTAGCCTCTAATCATTCTCAAAGAAGCAAATGAATAGACTAGTTACTGTCAAAAGAATATTTTACCATTCATCAAGAATAATAAATTATTAGAATTTTCTGTATACAGTGTTCTAATTGAAAAATACAGTTTTCTGTTCAAATGTGATAATGCACTTTGTGTGGAGGATTAAAAAACCCTGAAATTCTACATGTCACAGAAAATAATTATTTTTTTTTACTAATTAGAAAAACTAATGTTGATTTATTTTACAATATTAAATGTTTGGTGGACTGAGTGAGATTATGTAAGATCTTCTTCAAGCCTGTTCAGTATAAAAGGCAACAGACAAATACAAACTGTGTAGTTTATCTTCTCTGAGATTCTCAAAATACACCAAAGGGCACAACAGTTTTATACAAGAAGTGAAGGAAATAAAATGTAAGTATGTTTATTGCATTTTGCATGTTTTGTCCTCTTAAAAAACCTATGTACGTGCTTAATATGCAATTTTTACAGCACCACTAATTCTGAAGTCTTATTTTAAAATGCAGAAGGTTTCCAAAAAAAATTTTTGTATTATCTCTGCACTCGTTATGGTAGTTATGGATTGTCATCTGAAGGCAAAATAAGGTTATCCTCATGACAGCAGAAAGGTATGATCCTTACTTTTTTTTTTTTTAAGAGTAAACAAGGGTAGCTGGACAGTTACAGGGAAAGTTTATAAAATATGGATGTGATTATTCTCACCTAGTTTTTGGATTATGTGAAAAAGATAGTTTACATCTAAGTTAATTTTTCTGGGTTCCTGCTATAATCAGTAAAGAGAAACACACATCTCTGAAAGGCATTTCATCCCTTCCTAAGATACAGAGTCCTGATTCAGTGGCATTGTGCAGAACACCATCCTAGAATCAACGTTGATCCTATTTCTTTACTACTAGTTTGCATAACTTGTATTTCTAAGTTCATTTTCTTGTTTCAGGAATTATCTAAGTTAAACCCTGTGGAAAAACTTTCAATCTTCGGTTAGCTATTCCATTTCTTTAACACTTATCTAAAATAATTTGCAAACCAACATCTTCCAGAGTGTATATTTCCCTCCACCATTTGTAAAGGGAGGCAAAAACCTCAGTTTAGCTGTCCACATATTTCTTCTGTGATGTCCTGGACTCTACTTCTGGTCTCCATCAACAGCTCCAGACACCTCTCCCAGGACTCCAGTAACAGCTGCTAGCCTTGGCAGATAGTCTTGGACATTTTAAGTAGTACTAAATCCTCATACAAGTCAAGCTCAAGATGATCAGATAAGTCTTTGTTGGTTTGAACAGGACTCAATTCATCTACCTTTAGACATCTACAGCTTTGTGTGATCTGGATGACCTAAACTCCTACTGGAAGTCAAGGGTGGGATTCAACTAACCACACACAGGTATCTTTTTCTGTTTGAGGTTTGAGATGCTCTAAGCTCTCTGAGGCAATAACATGGAGCTTGATCAACAGCCAACAAGACTTGCAGGAGACTTGAATCCTTCTGAAGAAGCAGTTAAAAGCTAGGTGGAATAACCTCATGGCATATAAAATTGCACTAGCTGTTTATGTGTCACCAGTTTAATTGCTTCTGTCATCACTGCAGTCCATGAGGTGCAGAAGAGTTGTCTGTCTCATCCTAATGCAATCATCTACATTCGATCACCCGAATAGCTCTCTAGATTTCAGTGCCAATACTGTCTAGAACTGTATTGATTGTAGGGGAAGCTTAGACATTCTGCTTAGAGGTAGACTCTTTGGTGTGAATACTTAAATTCAAGTATCTTATTCTAAAAGTTAATCCCACTCAAAGGAGCTAGGGTGAGCAGAATCCTTTCCCTGAAGTTAAGTGACAGAAATTCCATCATGCCTGTTATTGAAGAAGTTGGTAACAACTGAATTAACACCTAAATAATACAGAATATCAAGTATTTACATGATAAGAAGTGTTAAAACTTTTGCTGCATCCAGATTTATCTGCTGAGGGACACTGGCAACACAATCAAATTCAGAGCCTTTTCAAAATTATGATTCCCATTCATTATATTCTTTCAACCACCCCAACACCTGCTGGAAAAGTAGGACAGCAAGCTGTAGGAAATTCAGGAAACTCCCGGAGTGCAAGGATAGCTTCTTCAGCCAGGTAATAGACAGCCCTACCAGAGGGAATGTGTTACTAGACCTGCTGGTCACCAACACAAGCGAGCTCATCGGTGACATCAAGATTGGAGGCAGCCTGGGCTGCAGTGATCATGCACTGGTGGAGTTCACAGCCCTGAGGTATATGGATCAGGCGAAGAGTAAAGTCAGGATCCTGAATTTTAGGAAAGCAAACTTCCAGCTCTACAAGGAGTTAGTCAATAGGATCCCCTGGGAAACTGCTCTCAAGGACAAGGGAGCAGAACAGAGCTGGCATACACTTTCCATAGAGGGCAAGAGCTCTCGATCCCCAGGTGAAAAATCGGAAAAGGAAGGCAAGAGACTGGCATGGCTGAATTAAGACTTGCTGGTCAAACTGAAGGACAAGAAGGAAATGCAGAAGCAGTGGAAACAGGGATAGGTATCCTGGGAAGAGTATAGGGACACTGCCCAGTTGTGTAGGAAGGCCAGGGAGCAGCTGGAGCTGAACTTGTCAAGAGATGCAAAGAATAATAAAATGGGCTTCTACATGTATGTCGGCCAGAAAATGAGTATCAAAGAAAGCATATCCCCTGCCCCTGATGAGCAAGGCTGATGAACTAGTAATAACAGACAAGGAGAAGGCCGAGGTACTCCACAACTTTTTGCCTCAGTCTTTGGCAACCTCTCTTCCCACACCTTTCAAGTGGATGGACCACAAGACAGGGACTGGGGGAGCAAAGTCCCTCCCACTGTAAGAGAAGATCAGGTTCGTGACCACCTGGGGAACCTGAACATACAGAAGTCTATGGGACCTGACAGGATGCATCCCAAAGACCTGAGGGAATTGGCTGAAGTAGTTGCCAAGCCACTCTCCATCATATTTGAAAAGTCACAGCAGTCAGGTGAAGTCCCCGGTGACTGGAAAAAGGGAGACATTGCACCCATTTTTAAAAAGGGTAGAAAGGAGGATGCTGGGAGCTACTGACCTGTCAGCCTCACCTCTGTGCCTGGGAAGATCATGGAACAGACTGTCCTAGAAGCTATGCTAAGGCACATGGAGGACAGGAAGGTGATTTGAGACCACTAGTATGGCTTCACCAAGGGCAAGTCCTGCCTGACCAACCTAGTGGCCTTTTATGATGGACAGGGGAAGAGCTACAGATGTCACCTATCTGGACTTCTGTAAGGCCTTTGACATGGTCCCCCACAACATCCTTCTCTCTAAATTGGAGACATGTGGATTTGATGGATGGACCACTCAGTGGATGAGGAATTGTTTGGATGATTGCATCCAGAGAGTAGTGGTCAACAGCTCAATGTCCAGATGGAGACTGGTGACAAGTGGTGTCCCTCAGGGGTCTGTATTAGGACCAGTACCGTTTAATATGTTCATCAATGATACAGACAGTGGGATCGAGAGTACTCTCAGTAAGTTTGCCGATGACACCAAGCTGAGAGGTGCGGTTGACATGCCTGAGGGATGGGATCCTATCCAGAGGGACCTGGATAAGCTTGAGAAGTTAGTGCATTTGAACCTCATGAGGTTCAACAAGGCCAAGTGCAAGATTCTGCACCTGGGTCAGGGCAAACCCCTAGGAACAATACAGGCCGAGGGATGAAGAGATTGAGAGCAGCCCTGAGGAAAAGGACTTGGAGGTACTGGTGAATGAAAAGCTGGATACAAGCCAGCAACATGCGCTCACAGCCCAGAAAATCAACCGCGTCCTGGGCTGCATCAAATGCAGTGTGGCCAGTAGGTTAAGGGAGGTGATTCTGGCCTTCTACTCCACTCTGGTGAGACCCCACCTGGAGTGCTGCATCCAGCTCTGGAGCCCTCAGCACAGGAAAGATGTGGACCTGTTGGAGTCGGTCCAGATGAGGGCCACAAAAAAGATCAGAGGGATGGAACACCTTTCCTATGAAGGCAGGCTGAGACAGTTGGGGGTTGTTGAACCTGGAGAAGAGAAGGCTCCACAGAGACCTTATTGTGGCCTTTCTGTACTTAAAGGGGGCCTACAGGAAAGATGAGGACAAACTTTTTAGTAGGGACCTGTTGCGATAGGGGTAATGGCTTTAAACTAAAAGCGGAAAGATCTAGACTAGATAGAAGGAACAAATTTTTCACGATGATGGTGATGAAACACTGGAACAGGTTGCCCAGAGAGGTAGTAGATGCGCCATCCTTGGAAACATTCAATGTCAGGTTGGATGGGGCTCTGATCAACCTGATCTAGTTGAAGATGTCCCTGCTTGTAGCAGGGGGGGTGGACTAGATGGACTTTAAAGGTCCCTTCCAACCCAAACCATTCTATGATTCTATGATTCTCTGAAAGCCAAGATACAGAGAAATGTTTGTTAATCAAATTATAGGCATTTTATGGTCTAGTAAAATGTATCTCTAATTTTGAAATTTTGCTATGAAGTCTCTACTAATCCTAGTAAGGCCATCTGAAAAATGTGGATGTCCCATGGTGAGGTTATATAAAATCACATAGCTTTAAGTTTTAGATACACCCATCCAACTTTTATTTTAATCAATATGCACTATATAAATAATAGTTTATATGGAAGTAAATTTCTCCCTTCTACTTTGGGGAAAATAATATTTATTGTAGCTTTTTGAATAACTTGAACTATTAAGAGTCTAGTGTTTTGTGTTGTGTTGGTTTTTTTCTGTGTTTTTTAAAATACCACATTAAAAGCAGAGTTAAACATACATCACATAAGCACAGATGTATGCATGTGTACATTCATGTATATGAAACACTTACTGCCCCAACAAGGTAAGTACAGGAACAGAACTTCCCACTGACATCAGAAAAATATTAATATTTAAAACTATTGTATCTCCTGCTGATAATGATTTTCCTTAAAAGAGCTGTAAGAGACATTTTGGAACAGATGGTAACTGGTTTGCTCTGTCCTGCATCTCTTCACAACTGCCACAGAGCTTTACCATTCATTAATCTTCCATAGACTTCCAGTAGCACAGCAACTAAATTACACACATACACACTCTGAGGCCAGCACTGCTGTCAAGCTTAAAATTAAACTGAAGTGCATGGTGCCAAGTCTTTTAACCAAACTCTACTATAAAACAGTTAGAAAAATAAACATTTAGCTTGGAGCCTGACCCATGAATGTTCACTCCTAAAAGAGGGAACACTAGCTGGTCATTATATCTAGGACATTCTATGCAGCAAGCGGAGCTGCGATTTGTAAGTGGGAATAAAACCAGAAAACATCTGGTTTGAATTCACCTTGACTCATTAAGGTTTAAGGAGAGAGCTATTTCCTCGATGTTTGAAGCAACAAGGGGAAAAAATACATATACTCACAACATCCCTTATGATCCTTGCATTTGTAACGAGGTCTCTACACAGCAGGTGATAACTAAATAAAATTGCAATCCATTTTCTTGGATTGGACATTAGGCCACAAATGCTAAAATATCCCTGTTGCTTGGAGAACAAACACATGCATCAAATTCCTAACTCTCCATGCTTCATTTACAAAAAAATAGCTCTAGGATTTACAGCATATGAACTCTGCCAAAGCTTCTCCTGCAAGTTGTTCTGTAGAATATTTTTTAAACCTAGTGATGGTTCAAACCTTTTCTTAACGTTGAATACTTTCCCACAAAAGTTTTCATATCTTTGCTCTCCACCACTTCAGAAAATCAATATTGGCACCTATACAGGGAATTCAGTGTGAACTTTTGATCTTGATACTGCACAGTGCTGAAAGGTCAACTTTGCCATTTCACCCTTCTCCCTCCTCCATCACTGTTGGTTGATGCATACCCAGAAGATATTGTAAACTGACAAACTCAATAATACAAGCAGCAGCAGTTTGGAAGCCTAACTTATCATCTATCTTTTATGGCAATGTAGATATACATATTACATGTGTGAACAGATGTTCCCAAAATCCAGACTGAAATGTTGCAGTGACTAGGAGAACAAAGCCACACTGTAAATAATTACATTGTTCCTTCAGTCTTTCTCTTCTGTTCTTTATTTCCTTTGTTTTTTCATGGAAAAAAAATAAAGATTACATTTTACTTCACAAAGTTTTATTGACTAATCTAATTGTTATCTTTCAAATGCAAATTTGAGGTTTTAATTTAGAACTACTACTATCTTTTAATTGCATCAGTTTTAGTGGAGAATTAGTATTAGTGTGCAATCTCTATAATCTCTATAATTATGGAGATTTCTGCAGTGGGAATCATAGAGCTCTAGATATTATGTATCTGAATTTCTCCATTTACCTTAATATACTTTTGTTCCAAAATACCTCCAGGTACAGTTATGCAAAACTGCAATGTTAAAAGAGAAGACTTCTTGAAATTTATCTAGACACACTGAATAATTTTAAACATCTTTGCTAATATTATTCTATTTACATCTGACTATGTTTCTATTTAGTGTGTAGTTTGTACAGGTATTTCAATATCCAGAGTCTCATATTAAAGCAAAGTAAATGTGGCCTGGTGTCCAAGAAGGCCGATGGCATCCGGGGGTGCATCAAGAAGAATATGGCCAGCAGGTCGGGGGAGGTCATCCTCCCCCTCTACTCTGCCCTGGTGAGGCCGCATCTGGAGTATTGTGTCCAGTTCTGGGCTCCCCGGTTCAAGAAGGACAGGGAACGGCTGGAGAGGGCCCAGCAAAGGGCTACAAAGATGGTTAAGGGATTGGAACATCTTTCTTATGAGGAAATGCTCAGGGACTTGGGTCTTTTTAGTCTGGAGAAAAGAAGACTGAGGGGGGATCTTATCAATACTTATAAATACTTAAAGGGAGGGTGCCAGGTAGATGAGAAGAGTCTTTTTTCAGTGGTGCCCAGTGATAGAACAACAGGTAACAGGCACAAACTTGAACATAGGAAATTCCGTCTTGACATGAGGAGGAACTTCTTTCCTTTGAGGGTGGCAGAGCACTGGCACAGGCTGCCCAGAGAGGTTGTGGAGTCTCCCACACTGGAGACATTCAAAACCTGCCTGGACGCCGTCCTGTGCAACCTGCTGTAAGTGTCTCTGCTGTGGCAGGGGTGTTGGACTAGATGATCTCCAGAGGTCCCTTCCAACCCTGACCATTCTGTGATTCTGTGAAATTAAGTCAGTCGGTTAAAAAACTCACATCATCTCAGGTTACTACATAATGCTGCATACAAACAGTGTTCCTGCGGTAAATAGAGCTATTTCAAATCTATACCAGAAAAATTACTTGAAACTAAAAAGGTAGAAATTTCTCTCTAGACTTTTTATATTTCTACATATATTTCTCACATGTTATTCTTTGGTTGTTGATCTTAAAAAACATCCAACAAAATAAGTGTGAGACCAACCTGCAAAGAACTCCTCCTGAACGTGAGACAGTCTTTCTAAGTCCACAGACAAAATGAATCCATGTTCAGAGATTCATGACCTGGTTAATTCACCAGGATGAACTGCAGACTCCGAAGACCTATGACCATTTAAACTGTGATCCTGAAATTAACTATGCATCTTGGATTACTTAGTAACACACCAGCTAAATATCCTTCCATTTTCCACTGTATGTAAAGATGAAGAAAGATATATATTTAGATATGCTAAAGGGCACATGGTCATGGTCACTCCTCTTTCTGAAGATTTTTGTGGTATTACACAGAATACAATTTTAATGAAAATTTAGTTTGTTTTTATATCTATTAGTGTCTTTGGGGAATTGTCACTTTCTCAAACTGTCATTGGGAGCTATTTGTGAGTGCTTTTTTCAACAAACCAAACAATGCACAAGGGAGTATCATAACTTAACAGTACAGAGAACTGCATTCCAGTGTCCAAAAAAGTTTTCTGGCCCTGTTTAATTTACTGATATAGATGCAGGCCAAAAGACTTATGAGTAGAAACTGGGCAAATTGCTGTCCAGTACTACTGTTGCACAGGAAAGATAACCTTTTGCTGTTTTGGTGGGTGAGCTTTGAGTGTGATTTTTATTTAATGAGGGCCAATAAAAATGTTCACTATCTGAGGTAGATATGAAAACTATTTGTAAACCAGGTAGTCTGCTTTGCCAAAGTAAATGCATTATTGTTGGCACTAAAAAAGATACCAAATTACTACTTTTTTATTGATTTACTAATATAACCCACCAAATATGGAGGCACTTTACAGACAAGTAGAAGACATATTCCTGACTTGAAAAGCATGCACTCTAAGACAATAGAGATAACAACATTATGAAGATGTTAAGACCTGGATAAAGGGTGAGAGAGAGAATATTTTCTTACAATGGATTGACAGAGACTGACAAAATAATGATGTAATTACTGCATTTTGCTATTTTGGTACCAATATTAAAGAGATTATTTCAACCGTATAGAGTAGATTTTCCTCCCCTTTTTTTTTTTCCTGAAGAAAGTTCAGGAGGAAAAACACTTTACCTCAAGTTTATTTGCATAGTGAGTATAATTTTTACAAAAAAGTAATTGTTATAGCATATGTTCTAAAACCAACTGTGTTCAGCACAGTTCCTTGTCATTGTTTTTAACTCCAACTGAAATTTAAACAATTAAAGGTTAATCAAAGACAAAATGTTTTGAAGAGAGATCGTAGCAAGATAGTTCATTTATCTGCTAATTGTCTGAGGGTAAATTCACAGAAAGCTGCTTTTGTTGGCTTTTGTTATCTGACTGGGGGCAATGAATTTCAGATTGTTTGTTCTGCTGATAATCAAGTTATTCATCAGGTTGTTTAAGGATTAGACATCATTTGATGCTTGATAAATATATGAGTTTTATTATTAAAGCATTTTTTCTTTGCAATGTGAAATATATACCCTCAGTCTAGTGTTAACTTGCTATTCAAGGGCCAGTGTGGGATGGAACACTCTATTCCCCTCCAAGTGGATGTGCTTTGGGGGCCACGTATGGGGAAAGATCTACAATATTTTCTTACTCCTGTTAGAACCTTTCAGGATAGTCTAACAGATGTAACAAGAGAGGTGTAAGCTTCCCTAATGTCTTCGGAAACTGGTTTTGTCTTGTGTGTTTGCATTCCAGGACTTTACAATATAAATGAGCCCAAACAACTCAATGCAAACATTGGCCAAAAGTTTTTATATGCCATGGTTCACATTTCAAATCATAAACTTGCCACTTCTACTAAAATGATGAATTTCTTCCCCTTATTATTTACTTTAAATCTGTATTCTCTGACAGCAAAATCCAACAAATTTATCTCAAGGGTCCTCTTTGATTTCCTCCCAAAATTTTGAGAGTGTAAAGCTTTCCTGCTTTAAAAGTTCAGTGAGTGCTCCTATTGCGCTTAGGAACACGTTTATGCTGTTAGTATCATTAAGGATTGGATTGTCTAAGAAGCATCTAAGAAGATACCATTATATGAGTTAAATGAGAAAGTAACTGGAGCTCAGTGACACAGAGTCCTTCACCTGAGCTGCAGGAGGTAATCATGTCACTACTTTTAGGCTGTCTTAAATGCAATATTAAATGCTTTCTTTTATCAAGACATTTCACACACATTAGCAGTAATCAGGAGAGTGACAAAACACCAGTGTTGTGATGCAACGAGTAGTGTCCTTTACACTGGCAGGGCTGTGGTTCATGTTTCTGTTTTAAGCCCCTTAGGAAGATGTGGCATGTATTTTCTTCCAAAGTTCCCACTTTGGGCTTTGGAGGACCAGAATATAAACAAGATTCATTGCTTTTCTGAAGGTAGAAATACAAATGGGTGAAAAGGTACCTCCAGCAACAGCTGGAGGAAAATACCTGCTGTCTCTGAAACCCAAGGTTTTTGTTCTTCTCTTTCTTAGAAAAGAGATATATTTGGGCCTGTGCATTTGTCACAAGCTAAA
Organism: Pluvialis apricaria; assembly: GCA_017639485.1. Lineage (NCBI taxonomy): Eukaryota > Metazoa > Chordata > Aves > Charadriiformes > Charadriidae > Pluvialis > Pluvialis apricaria. The sequence goes on from CM030007.1 coordinate 45,002,583, forward strand.
TTGACATTATGTTGGAGCAATCAAAGAGTACTAAGTTTTTAAGGGGGAAAAAAGAAACCTTATGCAGTCATGCTTAAAGTAGTTTAGGTTGACAAACCAAAACCGAAATTCCCAGAATTTTCTATCAGTTCTTGAAAGAAGTGTGATGCCATTGACAATGTATTGAATGGAAATCACACGTTCATCCAAAATGTCCCCTACCTACATATGGGAGGAATATTTCTGTAGTGAACAGAACCCATATACAGTCACATAACCTATTCTAGGACCATTATTTTCAAGCTTCCCTTCTAAGTACAGATCAGATCCAACAATATTAGACCTCAATGTATATTTACTGTTCCTTCTTTAAAAATGTACTTCTGTTGCTAAACATCCAACTAAATTTTATCTGTAATTTAGCCCATTTTAGTAAAAAAGGCTCCCAGTGTTGAATCTCTTCTACATTCTTCAAAACCATGTACTATTCTGTGTTCATCCACTTCTTAGTACTTACAGCGAGGTAACAAAGTTATTCCACTTATTCCTTATTCCACTTATTGTAGTCTAGGACTAGCAGATGTAAATGGTTTCTGTTATACTAGATACATATTATATGTGAGTTTCTTTTAGTATTATCTTCCAGTCTGTACACTACACTGTCAGCCTAATATTTCTTGACTGTGTGAGGTTTTTGTATATATGGGACATTAATCTCCTTAGCACTGGCATCCTTGCTTGGATAAGATGAGGTCAGGAGTGTATGTTTATCTTGCCAAGATTTTCTTAGAATTTCTTTCTTTCTCACACATTTCAGATGTTAGCTTTATGTTTCCTGTAGAATTACATGGAGAGCGGATACAGTCAAATGAACATTAGAAAAGCTTTTATTATTTTTAAGGAAGAACTGAGCTGGTAATACTGTAGTTGAATAAAAATAATCACAGTGCCTACAAAGATTATTAGCACCTTGAACAGAATATGCAGAATACAACACAAGTTTCTTTTTAGGGAATCTTGCAAGATTTGCTGCTTCTGGCTATTGATACTGCAAAATAATCTAAATGAAAAACAGCGCCTTTTCTGTTTGCATGAGGTGAGATATCTGTAACTGTTTACTACAATTATCTATTTTTTTCCTACTGAGAAGGGACCAGTAAATCAAATATAGTTGTTGCAATGATTTAGAAGCATCTGTGGAAATGTAGCAACATAATTGTGTTTTCTGAACTCCAGTTGTAATTGGAATCTTCCTGGTGGACTACAGGATCCATTTTGTAGCAGGGACTTGATACCCTGAGAAGGCTTTATACTGAGCAAACTCAGGACAAGCAGAAGCTGTCATCATTGTGCAACTCTGCCGTCTTAGAACAAGGTGTTTGCCAGTACCATGCAATGGATATTTTTCTTGGAAAGTACCATTTTTTGCCAGAATATCAGGATCAGAATCAGATATTGAAACTGGTGGTTCCAAGGACTCCATAAATGTGTGAAATAACAGGAATGAGAAATCTGTTTCAGAGAACTGCTTCTAGGAGTTTTCCATTTTTCAGAAAGCTGCAATTTTCTTGCACTTCTCCAGTAGCATGAGCCCTGCATGATAAATTCCTCTGCTAGATCTCTATGCCTTGTTTAGCTTCCAAGAAGTACCTTGGAGTAGAGCTGAAAACCAGAGTTCCTTTAGTCAGGGGACTCCATGGTAGAGTCTTTCTATCTAAATTCTTCCCTTTTTTCTGGGTACCTCCTAGCTGCATCCTATTCCAGGTTTACTGTTGTTTTTCCAGAATACACAATGGGAAAAGTCACTCTGCCATGTTATTTTCTAGCTGTGCCTATCCAAGAGAGTGCTAGTTGGGATGGGGCAAAACCATGTCAGGGAACACAGTCAATAGTGAAACAGCATGGATAATCACCCACTCAAGCCCATGCCTTGGCTTTTTTCATTCCCTGGTATGGCCTCAAAAATTCAGAGATGGGAGTACTGTCTGGTCCCTACCTGGATCATAGGAAATTTCCTATGGGTCTTTGATTGAAACCAGTCATGAAAGAGTAGCCTCCACTCAGAAAGGAAGACTGTGATGCCTTTTAATGCCATAACACAGAAACTGAACTTAATTCAAAGTGTGGCCATCAGCTCAAGCAATGTTTGCATCAGAGCACAGAGCATCGACAATCTGCTGAGGTTCAGAGGTTATAGCTAATTTACAAGCACCAAAACTGCAGACCTGTCAAATAAAATGCCTTGAGCATTATGACCTTCTGCAGCAACGGAGGAGCATTTGTATGATGGAGCACTGTGGTGCCCCTCCAGACCTGTGAACACATGATGACCTATGTCTAGTATGCAGAATCATTCAGCAGAGAAGAGCTAAAGTTAAGGAACTGTAGGGTGTCCACGGACAAATCTGTAAATACGTTGGCTTTCATTCCCTCTGTCTTTGTATGATACTTCTGCAATAAGGGTTAGCTAAAATAGCAGTTAGCTAGAAGCAGTTGGATTTAAAAGCAGTATTCATGTCTGATTCTATCTGTTGGGCCCCTACACCAAATTTATTACCCTTTGACATCCACTGCAGAGACCTTTCACACGTTTCAAACTGTGTAAAACTTTAAAGATTTTCATAAAATGTAAAACATGTTGATTAACACATCATATACATTATTCAACATGATACATGTTGGCAGTATACAAATTACGGAAGTTTTGCTATCCGCATAAATTAAGCAACCACTCTTAAAACACTTGAGTTATAGAGTAACTGCTGATTAGCTAGATATTCAAAGTATGATAAGGGCACAGGACAGCAACATTAAGCATTACCCATTAGAAGCATTACCCTGCATATATATTGTCACTTGGCAGTACGAAAACGATATCTCTAGTAGAAAAAAATAATGCAGCATCTGGTATATTAATAGCAGATGCTGTTCATTGGTACAGGCGTTCTTGCTACCAGGCACTCGGATGCAAATTTGACACACATTCACACACGTAAAAAGGCAATCACATACTACTACCTGCAGTTCAATTAGTATTAAAACACTGGCCTCAAGGTACCTTATGGACAGATCTTTTAAAATATGCTTGGCAATAGCACATAAAAATAAGGAATTTCAAGGAAGTTCAAGGAAGTTAAAAGATTTTACAAGCTGGATTTTTATAGGCAGTAATATTTAGTGCCTTCTCTCCTTTAAAAAGAAAGAAGAAACCAGCAGAAAGAAGGAAATCAAAGAAAAGGTTTTTACAGGATGTCAAAAATGAATTGCACAAATCAACAAAAAGCGAGGAGATTTTCTGAGCTGATAAACATACATGAACAAGAAGCTAAATGTAAACAACACTACTGTACAGTTAGCTTAATTGCTAGAGAAAGAAGAAAATCTTAAAAGACAGACAAAGAAACTCACGCAGAATGCAACACAGGAGCTGAATGATTATGATTATTGCCATCAAGGAATTTTTGAACAGCGTACAATAACAAAAAATAATGCAGGCAAAACACAAACTGTTCAAGCCCTGTCAAACTTTTAAACAAGTATAAATATAACTTGGAAAAGAGGTACAGAGAAGCCAGGGTGTAATTTTACAAGATAGAAGAGTAGTGAAACAGAAAATTAAGTAACCTAGAAAACCTGAGTAGAGATGCTAAAGGTAATCAGCTCTTACAAGGACAAAAGCAGATTCTTTTCCTCTCTTTTGAAATATTCTTGCTAATGAAAAATAAGAATGCAATAAGGATTGAAAATTTTATGGTTATGATAAGAGAACATCTATTATTTCAAAATAGAAAGATGTAGTCAGGAAGTGTTTTGATATGACATACATAACACTGACCTCATCTTCTTTCAAACTTCATAACTGTCATCAGATAAAAACAGTTCCCTGAATGTTGCTAACTCAGCATGGTGCTATTGGCCACTGTATTATTATAGCATGTTTTAAAAATGTTGCAAAAGAAATGTGGAATTTCAGAAAGTGCTCCAAGGTGGATTAACTCTCCTCATCTTGACACCATGATAAACTCTCAGCACATTTAGTGCAGAATGCTGACAGTGGATTCTTCTTCTCTGACTGTATCCATCAAAGCTTTATGTGTCAATTCTAAGCAAGCTACTTGGGATCCCTCTGTGTTAAAAGGAAAAGGACAGGCCCCTTTGGTATCTGAAGATGGGTACCGAAAATAGCTAAAATTCATCACTTTCTGGAGGTGGTTCCCTAGGGAACATAGGGACCAAGACAACCAGGTTAGGCAAGATACATACATTTTTTGCAGCAAACTTCAGCAAGATGATTTTCATGGTGTCTGTGTCTGGAAAACCTCTCATTGTTATGTTTGACCAATGATAATAATATAAAAGTAGGGCACCTCATGCTGAAAGATCCAGAATTACATTTGTTCCCAAGCATTTGGAAATATTTTCACAATAAAAGACACTATTTTTTACCGGGGAATCTAACAGAAAACGAACATTGCAAAATTTATTTTTCTAAGTCTTTAGCATATAGAACTAGTGGTTACAAAAAGAGTAGGAGGGTATTGCTATAATTATTTTTTCAGATTAAGAAACTTGCTGAAAATCACAAAGGAAAGCATAAAACTGAAAAGATTTTTGGTGTTCATTCTTTCATTTTCACTTACATACACTCATTCAAAATGGATCTCTTTAGTTTTAGGATTCGTACTTCCCTTACTGACCTCTATGTTTCAACCAGTTGCCTATGTTGTCAAAGTTAAAATTAGTTTGGTCAAGTCCCCCAGATAACTGGAAGCTGGAGGGCATGGCTAGAAAACTAAAAGACTGCATATGTGAAGTTTCACACACGCACACATGAACATTTTGGTCCACAAATCAAGCTCAGAACTTCACAACAGCCTGCAATTTTTAATTAGATTGCCAGCTTTTCCAAATTTCTGAACAGAAAGTTAGAAATAGTCAGTGATGGCACAGCTAAAAGGAATTTCTGCTTCCATTTCACCTGAAACTGACAATTTAGACAGATCTATTGCTTAGGAGATCTGGACAGCAACTTCAGTCACCCGTCTTCTTTCCAGTCAGCTGGTGACTCTTTTATAAAGCTTCTAATCTTGAGATGGCTTTATATAACTAGTCCAGCTGGATTCTGTGCAAACATTTGTATTGTATGCAACTGCTGTGTGGAAATCTGTTTTCTACTGACTGAGAAACATCTGTAGATTATGTCCTAGTTAATGCAGAAGGTCTTTGTTCATTTCTTTGTTTCGGCTTATTTATACAATCCCTTATTTTATTAGTCTCCCTGCTGTCTAACAAACTTCGGTTGATATAACACACTGCTGTGAAAAATCTAAACTGCATTAGTCAGATCAAACATATACAGTAACTTCAGTATTCACTTGCTTAAGGTTATATTCTCCCTGCACATTGCACATATAATTCCCACAAATGTTAATGGGCTTTAAGATTGTGTACTGAGGGCAAACTGGAGCTCTTATATTAGTTGCTGGTTAGATACCATCATGCTTCATAAAGCACTAACTGGTAAAATGTAATTGTTAGAACAAGGTCCATAACACAAAATAATTTAAGAGAACAAAAACTTTTTAATCCGTGCTTAAAATAAAAATGTGTATGTATCATTATGTGATAAGAATTCTGGGGTACTTATATTTAAATGCATGTACTGGCAATTAGTTGATCCTGCATGGATTCGCTGCTGTAATACATATTGTGGACTGATGAAGCAAAAGCTGTTATCAAAGTGAAAAGGAACATAGGCTTTTATAAGGTCAGCAATTTTTCAATGAACTGGCAGAGCAAGGATTACAGCTTCAGACATCTTGGTACCTATTTAAATATCTGGAACTTTGAACATTTGTTGGTGTTTCTGGGGATAAAATAAATCATTTAGGAAAAGAAAAAGAAAAACGGCCTCTTTATTACATGTATTTACTTCCCCTTTGAAGTTCGTGTCAGATTTGCTCATTTAAAAGAAAATAATTCCACTACAGTCATTACAGTAATTCAGGTTCAAACAGCTGATGAAACCAAGCTATATTCTCTCTTCTTTGAAGATCTTCAGTTAGTTTTCTCACACACATTTTGAATAAATCTTCTAAAACACAATGCTAAAGAAAAAATTGACAGACTGGAAGGGAGTAAACCATGGTATCAGAGATATTAGAAATGAGAAAATAAAATCTTTCTCAAGAAGGTCATGTAATCTCTCCCTCGCTACAGCAGATTTTTTTTTTCTATAAAGCTTTTTTCAAATCCAGTTTAAAAATGAACAAGTGGCATTTCCATCACTTCCCTTGAGAGGCAATTTCATACTTAATGTATTCTCAGTGTATATAAGGTAGGGAGGGACACCCACATCTCCCACTTTGTTGAAAAGTGCTCTAATCATTTGGGAGAGAGGGCAGGTGGGAGGGAAGGAAATGTATTCCACCCCTCTTGTTGAAGCTGTGTCACTACGCAGAAAAGATTTCAAGATATCATGGGATGAGGGAGGGAGAGGGAGAGGGGAAAGAAGAGAAAGAGCTGTCTTCTAGTTAGCACGTTCAGTTTCATACAGGGAATCCTAGGTTATCGTTATGAGTTTTACTCTAGAGACTTTATTTTATCCACTGGTCAAGATAAAATGGGAAACATTTCTAGCTAATTTGTCTGTAGTTCTCATTTTTATAAGCTCATATATAGAAATACAAGATTGAAGAGGCATGACCATCTGTTTTTCTCAGATGGTATTTTGCAATAGCATCATGTAGCTAGATCTGGGAAAAAAAAAAACCACTGGACAATCTGCTGGTGTTACATACAATGCCTGAGCAACTTCCAGGTTAGACATTAATTCCGCCTGTGGAGTGCTCCTTAATAATATGCATTTAAAGGCAAAAAAAATATTATGTTAGTAGGAAAATGAAATCATATTAATTAATCTTATTTTATCTACAAAGGTGTTTTCTTGGCTTTGGCATTTCAGCATCCTCCTTCCTGTACTACTGGAATTCAAAGTCCAACAAGGTTTAAGCAGATTGAGTACATGCTTAAAGTTACACTGTGTTTGAGCTTCATGCTGCATCGGTGCTAGCATTACCAGAATAGTAGTTCAGTTTTGGTAAAGCTGTATTCCTTGTGACAAGCTCTTTTCTTGTCACTTGCAAATACAGCCATTGTTTCAATGCCTTCTGTAAGGAGGCAGGGATAGGACAGGGTTAACTTTAGTAAGTATAACAAATCCCTGTGAATACCTGAAGGATTAGGGTTCTGTCTAAATAGTGAACTTTGTGTTCCAATCTGTAAATGTTGAGTAGTGATCTAATTCAAGTTCTAAAGCTACAAGAAAACTGAACTAGCAATCTTTTTTTACTTTTAATATTCTGGTTTTTGAGCAAGATATTTTTACTGAATGCCTCATCACAGGAGGATTTCTGGATTTTGTCAATGAAAGCACCTCTGTGCCTAGTGGAATACTTTGCAGTGGGTAAGTGGCAGGAGGAAGTAATTAGAGGGGGGTGACTGTATGAAAGTCAAAAGATGAAAGTGTTATGACACTTAAGCAAGCTCAGATAAAATACTTGAGAAAACTCAATTTTAGCTCCTGTGATACGTTGACTATGACTCTCATTCAGTCATAGTGATAAGTCTTTGGCTCCAAACTGTATCTCTATACTTTATTTTTCTCCATCTGTTCAATCCAGTGTCAGTTTCCTTCGTATCTTTCTTTCACAAAACTTCCCTCCCACAGTTCCAGAATGGATGAATACATTCTAACTACAATGAGCACCCACTAGCTGTTTTCTGTATCATCCTCTTTGTTTAGTGCTGAGCCATCTGTTGTCCTTAGAATGCAAGTCCTTTGGAGCAAGGTATTCATTAGTCATTGAGCACTAATTTCTGAGCAAAATTTACACTTAAAGCACCACAGTCATTGTTAGATTTAGAGTTTGTAGAAGGTAGAACAGAACTTAATAAATAAGTTCATGTGATACCTATGGAAGTGATGGTGTGCATGATTATCTGTGCTGTCACATGCAGTTTGAATGAATCTTCCATATTTCTCTTCAATTTCTACAGCACAAAGTACTTCACCTCACAATATATCATCAGACAAAGGCTGTTATTGATTCTGGAAGTTACATTCCTGCAAGTGGCAGAAAGATGCTGTGCACCACTTTCTTTTTTTTCCATTCCAAGAACCCATTGTTGTTGCAAAACAGATGAGACTTAGGATATTTACTGCCTATTGTGCATAAACTCAAAATAGGGGACACAATTCTTAGTTGTCTCCCAGATAGTGAAGTAAGCCTTCCAAGACTGAACTCATTTGTCTGAGTGCTCATTTCACTTTCTCCAGGCACATATCAAGATTAAGTAGGAAATCACTGTATCTTTATGTGCTTTTACAAAGAATGAACACAGACTTAAAATGACAACAAAATTCCAAATTGATATTCTCAGTGCAATGCCTGTCAATACAAAAGCAACTCAATTTTTATACACTCAAAAGAAAAACAGAATAGCAAATTGGAATAGTAAAGTAGGCAGCATAATCTAACACAGCACCAACCTCAAAAAGCATACTTTGATCTTGATCAAAGGTAGAGAAACTGGATGGGTACCTATCTTCATCTATAGTGTTTCTCTTGTAGTATCAGATAGCAACTGCTGACTTCCCAATGTTGAGTAGCAGTTACTCACACTGAAGTCAATGAAGTTACTCATGTGAGTAACACCACAAAGGAGAGAAAGAGATTCATAATCTGATACTTCGTAAATAACTTCTAACACTGTCCCATAGTCCCCAATGTAAGCTGTTCGCAAGATTACCTGAGTCAAGTTCCAAGGTACTTTGTTACCTCAGCAAAAGGTAGTTCAGGCAAAATGTAGCAAAACAAAATGTAAAGAAATGAAAAAAAATGTAAGGAAATTTAAAGAAAGGCAAAATGTAAAGAAAGAGCTATCTCAGAAAAAAAAAAAACAGTGAAAAGTAGAAGTCACTGTATGTAGGTGAGGGCTTTGACTATGACATGTTAAGATAATTATTTTTCAGGGTCTGTGTGAGGACGATAGGAGAGGAAAAAGTTGGCACAGATTTTAAATTACTGTGACAATAGAGATCCAATAGGACTTGATTAAAACTGTTGGATATGAATTCATGAACTATGTAGTTCATGCAAAACATACATATTGTTCATGATTCGCTCCAGCTCTGGTTTTCAAAACCCTAAAAGCACACCCTATAATTTCTCACTAATTTCCTCGGCATGAGTTAAACACCACTTTAGCTTAACATATTTGTCCAGTAAAACACTTCTAAAAATGACCCAATTCTTTAAAAAAAAAATAAAATTCTTCCACTAACAGTTAGTCAACCATAAACACCTTCCACAAGTGCTCCTCTAGTTCCTCCCACAATCTCTTCACTAGAAAATTGAACAATATGCTATAAAGTCAAGTAGATTCAAGCGACAGAAAAATGTGTTCAACAGACAAGACTCACTAGGTATGTGCTCACTTACTTACACAAGTGGTCTGCAGCACAGAGGACCCAAACCCATATTTCTGAAAAAAATTGTGTTCTTCCTGAATGCATATTGTATAACTTTATGTTTCCAACATATTTGTGAAAAAAGAAAAGCATAACAGCAGATTTCAGGTCACATTGTCCATGGACGTGCCACAGCAGTGGTATTTGGAGAATTTGTCCAATCAATGTGAGGGACTCACAATCCTTCCTTTGCCTTGGGCATAAGGCCTAGCTGTATAGAGCTATGTAAAGTAGATGAATAGCCACACCTTCATGCTTAACACTGCCTTGAAATGTTGGGTTCCTCACTCACGCCATTTCATTGCAGACATCTTAAGTGTCTAATTTAATTTATGTCTTAGATTTCTAGTCCCTTGTGGTCAACTGCAACTCGGAACTCATAATGATGTCTGCCAAAGCTATGTGAGTAGAGAAACTAATACTGCAATCTTTAAAAATTTGCTAATTTTTTTATGCAGCTCCATCAATAGGATCAAATGTCATTAAATGAGTTCCAGTCTTAGTGTTGCAAAAGGTATGAAAGCAATAGGTATTTAAGGAATGCTCCATGTGGAAGAGATATTTTATTTTATTTTATTTTATTTTATTTTATTTTATTTTATTTTATTTTATTTCATTTCATTTCATTTCATTTCATTTCATTTCATTTCATGTATTATTCATATAAGACTCTTGGCCTTGCACAACCACAGTTCAAGAAGCAAAAATATTTAAAACAAAGACAGGTCTCCAAAGCTTATGTAAAAGAAGACCACATATCCATTTTTAACAGAGTTTTGGGGGGGTTTCTTGGAAATATTATCTAAAGCCCTAAATGTTTATGAAGAGTCAGGTTTGGAATATTTGTTGATGAGTTGAGTTTTTATGTGCTTACCTCTCCCTATCCAACCAGACCATAAAAAGATATAAAGGTGATCTTGGTCTTTCAAGAGTGTAACAATAATAGACAGTACAAGCTGAGGATGGTTTCAGATGTTTACTTTGGTGCCTCTGTAGATTTACTCACAAAGCCTTGAATGCCTTCTGTGTCAAGACAGTAAAACAAGGACCTATGTGTGTTTGTCTCACTACTCTTAATTAGGGGCTGCAGGTTACTCCTTGGACACTGAGCTTTAGTACACTTTTGAGTTCTCTAATATCTTAGAAAATATATCTATACTGCTCACAGGTGCATGTCTTATTTGCAAATACACAATAGCTTTTGGCTTCTTCCCAAGCCCACTTAAGTTTACTGTGCCCTATTCCACTGATCTTAGTTTTCTAGTTTCAGCAGAAGGCACTGTTCAGTGTGTATATATATGGTGTATAGCTGAAATCTATCAGACAAAATGCTTCATCTGCAGGAATTTCCCTAGCAATGATTTTTTTACTATAGTCCTCAAATTAGGAAAGTGCTTATGTTACATTCATTTATAGTAAGCATATTTTAAAATATAATTTATTGAACAAAGATATTTTCCTCAGTTACAGATATGATGTAAAAGTCTTCAGGAGAGAGACCATGTCAAACTCAGTCTTTCTATACTCTAAAACAATACATCTTCTGTGTACTATTCTATTAGGAAGATTCTGTAACAACAATCAGCAACTTGGAGTTTGCACTACCAGGTGGTTTTGTGTGCCAAATGTATCAGATCTTTAAACAAACATTGAAAGATGACACCTTTTCAAGTGCTTCTGCTCCTTTTATAGCCTATCTAGTGAAGGAGTGTTTAACAGAGCAATGGCTTGTACACTAGGGAATGAGGAGTTTAATGGTTCATACATACTTTATTTGAAAAATATCAATAACCATTCACAAGTCTCTTCTTGCATAAACTACATGAAAATCCCTATGTAAATGGTGCATAGCTTCTTTATGATTCATGCTATGGGTTGGTTGGTGGTTGGGTTTCTTTTTACAGTGTTAAATCACTTCTAAAATTGTGGCTTTACCTGCCAAGCTTAAAGTAAATTTCCATCGGTGATTAAATGCGTTTCATTCCCTACAATCTTTTTCAGTTACATAAATAGGCTGGATGGAACACTCCATTTTCCCTTGTTATTAAAACTCAAAATAGTCATATTGAAGAACTCAATAATATCTGTTTGGTAGATAGACAGTCTAATTAATGCAACCAAATTCAGAACCCAGAAACAGAACTGTATTATAAAAGCCTTGGCTGTTACTTCATGGCATTTAACCATGCAAAAAACATATACAGAGAATTAGAATGCTGATTTTCAGGTGTTCCCTTAGTAGACACCCATAAGTTTAATGATGTTAAGCTAGGACCAACAACAGCACAGACCAGTGACTCAGACAATTCTGTGATAAGCTAAATGTGCAGTCTGCAATTTTATTTAACAACACATAGATAACTGTCCTCCAGCTATCTATTTGGGCAAATATTTCTGCTTTGGATTTCATGCTAGCTACAATGAACTGAGGTGTGGAAGGTCTGAATTACTCTCTGTTTATTGACCACCATGTAAGAGATTTTGCCTGCATAGCCAGAGTGCATTTTTTAAAAATAAGTGAAGGTGTGATACTAAAGGACACATTTAAGCTTCTTAAACGGGACCAATACTTGTATGATTCCCTAATGTAGATTAGCGCTTTCTAGAATGAGATTTACCCTACTGTTTCCCAGTAAAGGTGAAACACCTGAAAACTAGACTTCTTGAATAGAAAGAAACATTGACAGAAAGAAACTGTGTGTGTGTACAGATTTTGATAATTTGTTTGTTTCTTTTGCTAGCTTTGCTGCATAGATAATTCAGGTGATAGACATTGTAACACAAACACTGAACACAAATAACTGAGAGAAGTACTACCAAATAATTATATTTCCTGGTGAGCAGGAAGTTCTTAATATCCCTTTTTCACTACAGATGCCTGACACATTTTCAGTAAGAGATCAATCAACTAATGTCCGTACTATTGGAGCTAGGCTAAATTCTCCCAAGCTATGGTCCAGCCTCTGTCAGAACACTGGAAGATGACCTGTGAAGTTTTGTCATTCCATTGGAAAGGGGAATAATTTCAACAATGAAACTCGTCTTCAAAAATATCAAAATTCTAGGTCCATTTCAGATTAGATTTGGGGGCTTTTTTTCCGCTCGTGCATGTCAAACGACTGAAAACACTTTCAGATTAAAATTTCCTTTTACTTTCTTTATGAAAGTTTGGGGTATCCAGCTCCAGGTATATAGTTTATAAACATGTTTTGTTACAGGATAGAACATGTGGTTTTGCACAGTAGAGCTATTTTTTCCTACAAATTATAATTAGGAAGGGTGTGGTCACAGAAAAGTGTTAAATTTTTGCCCACTCATGTCTACTTCTATGTAAAGTGAAATGTTACTTGGTACTGTCCCATGAAGCTTATGAACAGAGGGTTTGATTGAAGATTTAATAAAATTAACACTACTTTCTTATTTTCTTCTTTTCTTCTTAAGCTGCTCTTCAAGATGAAACTCATCAGCACTTGACAAAAACTGCAAATAACAGCCAGATGCAGGAGCTGGTTTTATCTTTTTATGCAAGTATGTGGTGCTAATTAGTGCAAATTGATTAAACTTTAATTGCCTGATCCATGGCTAATTAATATTTATAAGATGAATGAGCAAGAAAACCAGACATTTATTAAAACACTTTAATGATTTTTCATATGTTTTGACAAAGCAAAGCAAATAGATGTTATGAGTTTAGATGTGCCAGACGTAAGTACAGTATTTCTTACGTTTTCTGACTATCAGCATCAGAAAACTAATCATTTTCCCCCACAAACTACGTATGAAAGTAGTTTTTCTCCTCCACACAAGCATTACTGGTACAGTGTTCTAGTTTGTACTTTATAATGTGTTTTGTTGAACAATAGAATGACATAGCACTACCAATGCCTCATGCAAGCAAATACACAACTACATCAGATAGAATCTGTGCGCAAGTATTTTCTTTAAAATGGGCTGAACTGAATTGAATAGACTTCGTTTCTTGTTGATATGTCTACCTCAGTTAAAAAATATTATATTATATTATATTGACCTCCGTCTAACGTATGATGCTATGGCTATCAGCTGATTACTACTTGCATTTCTCTAAAATCTCATCTCTTGTTAACATTTACAGTATTCAAACAATACTCCTTTACTAATGACAACCCCAGTGCTTTGAACACATTGTGTGATAAAAAGAAAAATATCTCGTCTTACTCTGATAATGTATACTAAAACTATTTTAAAGCCATTATGTAGTTTGTTTTTTCTCAGGCCAGTAGGAAGGTCCATTACTACTTTCATTCATTCTGATCCACCAAACTGGACAACATGCTAGACAATTTTTTCAGTAGTCTGCTTTTGGAGATAGCCCATTTCTAACTAGGTTTTCATTTCAGGAAGTGTGTCCTCATGCCACCTTCACTCAGCCTTCCTACATTCTTTGCCTTCCAACCAGTCTATAGTCTAAAAATGAAATCATTGGGGTGGCAGGAGAAGGGTCTTAACCATCATAATTCCTCTAGTTATGCATATGCTAGTAAATAAAATAGGAAAAATAAAAGATCTCTAGTTTTGGCCCATGATTATTCATACTGTTTTATCATTACTGTTCTCTCCAGAAAAGTTTCAGCACAAATGTTCTAGATTTGGTTCAGATATGGTTTAATTGTTAGAGTCTAGAAATGTAGCCAGTTAGGACTCAGATTTCCTGTTCCTTAGTATAAATGACATTTGGGCACATAAGCATCAAGAAAAATGTGTGACCCCTCTGGCAATACAATCAGAATAATCTCTATCATATTTTATTTGGTAGTATAGATGTCACCTTTAAATCTCCAAAGAATAAACTTAGACTTGATAAGTACCAGCTCCTGATGGAACCTTTGGGCTACATTTAATCTAGCAAATAAAATGATATTGCTTCTCTTTGCATAAAGAGATGAGCTAAATTCATTGACATTGCTAAATAAAAGAGGGTGATCACTGACCACAGGACCATGTGGTGCAGACTGGCTTACATCCACAGTGCTTAAAACTGTTCCCATCTGCAACATGTCTAGTTGGCATGTCCAAAATAGTGACAAGGAGAATAGTTAAGTAGTTAATCAGATGCTAACTGCTCTCTCCCTAGTCACCTTTCAGCAGATGGGATATACTCAAGGAATTTCAGCAACTTTAAGACCATGTCACCTCTGGCATCCCTATAGAATGAAAGTTTATAATTTTTAAACCTGCTGATGAAATTATCTTTATTTTCATTTTTCATTTTCTCTTTGTCATTTTTTGACACAAGCTAACTTAATGAATCAATTAATTTTATTTTAATAAGTGGTCTCCAAATAAATATGTTTTGAGCAATTGTATGTTAAAAACACTGAACTGAAAACCTTTCTATACTTTCTGCAGGCAATTAGTAACTCATTTTAGATAATACAGTTTTGAAGCCCTTCTGCCCACACACTCACACTCCTCCCCCCGCCCCACACACACGCTTTTTTGATCCACTAAAAATGTTCTGTAGTGAAAATTTTAGTAAAACACCCTTACTGTGATCCAATTAGGCACTGCAAAAGAACCACACCACACAAATATAAAAAAGTAATCCTTTTAGAAAATAAAAATCACCTCGAGTGCTAAGTGATTTGCCATAGCACGTATATCAGAAGATTAGATTTTCAACTTTCACATTCAGAAACATTTTATAAATAAATACATCTAAGCCCTAGAAGAACCATTTTAAATGAATGAACAAATGTACTAGCCTATAGAGTATTAACTATTAAAAGCTTGAAGGCAAAAAAATAATAATTCATTCACCTTGTACATGAAGAATTCAGAAAGTTTCTGCTAAACTTAATCAGAGATATTATTATAATGTACTATAATCTCTTATTACGAATTTGAGCCACACAACAGATAACATTTCTGGAACACATATAAACAAGTGTATACATATTTTGGATCTATGCATAAAGAAGGAATCGCAAAATCACAGAATGGTTGAGGTTGAAGGGGACTTCTGGAGGACATCTGGTTCAACTTGTCCGCTTAAGTAGAGCCACCTAGAACCAGTTGCCCAGCACCACATCCAGACAGCTTTTGAATATCTCCAAGGATGAAGACTCCATAAACTCTCTGTGCCAGGGCTCAGGCACCCTGGCAATAAACAGTGTTTCCTTAGTCTTAACTAATTTAATAAACACAGTAACATTTTTTTCTCATTCATACTGCAGTGAATGTTATGCCCACATGCTTTCTTTCACTGACCTTAATGTTCAACATGTATAACAAAAACATAAGAACAAATTTGAAACTGAAATTCAGCAAAATTTCACATATCAAAAGACAATTGCACAAGACTATTGCCATTTGAATCAATGAATCTCCAGAAAAAAAAAAAAAAAAAACAGACTAAACCCAAGTCTAAAGTTTCCAATCAGATAAAATACTGCTGAAACCTTTATTAAGGTTAGGATCCTAGTGTGTTCAGTACTAGCGTATCATTTCAGTCATATTTGTCCAGTATGTCTCCTGATGTTCATCACTTGCTTAGTACTATCTATCTATTTGTGTCTCTCACCTTCTACTTAAGGCTATATCTGATAAAGAACTAAATATACAAATATAGAGACATGTAATTGTTCTGACTATATTTCAAGTCGAATGGCTTTATTTCAGTTAGCAAAAGATAGGTGACATTCGGGGTGTGCTAATAGATCCAAGATATTTGTGGGGAGTGATACAATATCTATTGAGAACTGTAAACTTTTGAAAGGCAGAAGGACTCCTAAGACATCTAAAATAGCCCTAGATGTTTAAGTTCATGTAACTGAATCTCACCCTCCTTGACTCTTTCTAAACCACTCCAGCTGAGCAGTTCCCAAAAGCTAGGCGTCCCACTTTCTGTTCTCATCCTACCCTGGTTAAGATTTTTTTTAAAAAAACCCCAAACAACTCACAGCAGAATTTGCTCAGGCACTTTCTCTCAGTAGTAGATTCAGTCCTGAATTCTGGTTGAACAGAAGTTCCTATGTGCAGCCGTGAACCAGACACGTAAGATGAACAGAGATAGTTCAGATGTGGCTGTGCTCTGTGCTTTGCTTTTTTATAAGCCGGTTCTACTTGTCCCTTGAACAGGAGCTTTCCTTAAGGGGAAAGGCACCAACAAACCTCCTGTTTTATGTAAAGAGACAGAAAAAACTGTGCGTTCTGAATTTCTTCCCCAGTGATGCTTTAGTTCTGTCCCTTGCACACATAGGAGACCTGAGGTGTTATTAATTACCTTGCGGAGACTAAGTATCAAAGTAGATCTTTGCTTACAGTTCAACAATCTGAATTTGGCTCCAGCTTTTAGACTATAGGCTGACATGGAGGCTACATTTTTAATTTATTTTTTATTATTATTCTTTTTTTTTTTTTTGCAGTGAAATCCTTGTCCATGGCCAAAGTTATTATGGACTTGTCATCATCACTTGAATGCAGACAGTGTTCAAGAAGTCATGCCAATTTCAAGAGATAATGTAAGAAATTCATTAAGCCTCTTCACTTCTCAGGTTCTTTAAGAACTTTATGCCAACAGTTGGTTTACCTGTCATTTTGTTCTGATCTTGACATCTTGACTAGATACTGCACAACCAGTTGCTATAGAATGAGTATATAAAGTTCTGTTTTATAGGATGTATTATGGAGCATTCATTTTTTAATGGAGAGAATGGGGGGGGTTGTTGAGGGGTTTTGTTGTTTTTTTTTCTTGTTTTGTTTGGGGTTTTTTCCTACAGAAATCTGATAATAGAAATTAATGGAAATGCAAGGATTGGTAGATTAGGCTGGTTTTACCGATGTTAGAGAACAAAATCCACTATATAAAACTGAGGCCCATGGCATCGTTTGCTCACTATCGTTGGCGTACTTGGAAATGAAAGTGGCCAAGTGTCTGACATCCATAAAAGCAATAATTTGGAAAAGATAATTTTCAGAAATATGTACAATGTCAAAGGCTTAGTTTATGCACTCAGCCAATGGAACTTTATTTGTTCAAAATAACGTGTAAATCTAGAATCTGATGTATGTGGCATTGAGCTCCATATATGCACTTCCATTTTCAGTAGTGTATTTTACCTGCATATGTTGAGAATACTTTTGGATACTGTTCCATAACAAATACATGTTTTCAGCCTGCTTAGTCACAATTAAACACTTCGAGCATTCTTTTTTTGTTGTTGTTTTAAACTTTATTCTGAATCTTTCTCAGTTATTGCTGCTCCTGTCATAACACTGGGGTAGATGAAAGCATCTTGTGAAACAAAAAAGGGTCAGGGACCAATCCCTGACCCAGATCCCAGCAACACCCACCTGCTCGTATACACACTGCTATATCTAATCCTGCAGGTATATCTAGAAGAAACTTAGTTGGGGCAGTCCAAAGCAGGTTGAAGGAATGATCTAACGTCATGTCTTCTTTCACTTAGCAGCATAATTGTACCAAAGATAATGAGACACATAATGGAGAAACACTCATCTCCAATTTTTCTAAAATTAACAAAAGTAGCTTTTTTTTAAGTATTGGACTGGCTGGACAGAGTTTATGACAGATTCACTCCAAAATTGGAGCAGTATCAAAACATTAATACTCTTCCTCCTTCACTCTATTTTCCTCTGCATAGTTTACTGGTACTAAACTCCCTGTAGTTAATTTCCCATATAAAGCACTAAAATTACTACAGCAGCGTCCGAGAATAATATTTTGACCAGCCGCTTTCAAATACTGATATGCTTGTTGCTTGTTTTACAACACTTTTGAGAGAATACTCATCTTGCAAAGTCAGCACTGTGGTAGAAGCAGGTATTCTGTGAGGAGGTCCCAAGTTAAATATTTTTTCATTACATTCGTTGAGTTAGCTAAAAATCATAAAGAACTAAATGGCATAAACTGGCATAACTCCATGGACATGAATAGAGCTATCCTTCTTTATGCTGGATGACATCATAAAGATTATGACAGCCTAAATATTGTTAGTGTCCACAGACACTCGACTTATTTTCCTGAAACACTAGCTCTTCGAACATATTCTTGTCTTCTGTTATCGTTTCTAACTATTTCATTAACTGCAACAGTATATCCACACATTCAAATGTAATTAGACCATTCTTAAATTTATGTAGTTGTCACATAGTCCATAAACAAGCCTACTTTATGTGCCTAAACTTAGGCAGACAGAACAACTTTTCATGAAGAAATTGTAGGCATTTAATTTAGGACCGCTTTAAGAAACACCTTAAATTTAAGTGAAATTTATATCCCCAAAGAAGTACTTACACTTTCTGTAGGGCATGGACCCTAGAATAAACCATCATCTTTTGTATTCTGGTTTTCCTCACTAACAGATTTTCTTGTTTGCTCCAGAATGCAGCTGGTGAGCAAATTAACATGTAGGGAGGAGGGACCAGGGCCCTGTAGTAAAGCAGAAAGTAAATTTACTTGGCAATTTCAGTTGTGGCTACAGCTTTTCTGCTTAATGCAAGCACTTCAAGAAGTGATCCTTGGCCCTTAGACAAAGAGATGCAAACCATGGTGGTCAAGACATCTTATAAGTTAGGCCAGCTGGATCCCCCTTCAATTTATTCTGTGCATGTTTAAGCCTATTTCTTTATAAGAGCAAACACATTTTCGGTAACATGAAACCAGATGCTTTATTAAGACATTTTCTAATTCCTAGTTTAGCCTTTCAATGTTGTCTTGCATTTCTTAAATCTGATAGCATATTTCGACTGAAGGACAAGATGACCAATTTCCTCTAGGAATGGAAATGATAGTCTGTGTCTTGATAGATTGATAGATGGTTGGATGGGTGGATGGATGGACAGATAGCTTGACACAGAGAGAGAGAGTGAGAGAGAGAGAGAGAGAGAGGTTGATTAAAATATTCCAGTAGTTCCATGTGGAAGCTCTGCATTTTTGGGTGGATTTCAGGCTTGGAGTTCTCTACACTGGGAGACCAGAATGCAGAGAGCATGTGACGCCCCTCTCCAGTGGGGAAATCATGGAGTGCCACTTTGAACCAAGTCAAGGGACAGAGAAATTTTTATCTTGCCATGATTGCCAGCCATGCTGCAGGAGGAAAGAAAAAAAGAGACAAGAATGAAAGGTCATGAAGATAAAGCTAGAGCCAGCAACTGTCTCTCAGTCTTCTTAATGAGCACAACCATCAGTCATAATAGATTAAAATAACTAGTTAAGCTGCACCAGAAGTTTGTTCTCTCCCTTCCCTTTCCTCCTCCAGCTCTACTTGCTGTTTTAAGCATCAGAAGATCAGCTGTGTTTGTGCACAGAAAGTTACTTGCAAAACACTGGGAAGTTAGATGTTGCTGTTACAAAAATATTGTGTTAGGGCCCAACTCTGTTCTCAGTCGAACAGATGCAAGTCCCTTCCCAGTTACGGGAAATGTCGAGGTGCACTAACACTAAGCTGAACTACAGGCAGAACCAGACCTTGATCTTTTAAAAGGCTTCTTAATAACTGGAGTGCTTAATTCAAAACTGTTCCACAGGTAAATCAATTACTGTGTTAAGTGAGTCTGCCACTAGAACAATCAGAAAATATACTTGAGATATTTATGCAGTAGTAGCATATTTGTACTGAATGCAGCAAAATTAACTGACTGTAGATGTTGGGCATGTTTTATTATTATTTTAAAGAAATAGAATCACAAAAGCACACAAAAATTATAGAACACATTTTCAGGCTTTGAAAAACAACTATCACTTTGGCTACACTGGATCTATTCATTTTTCTCAGAGATGTAACAATTAAATGGATCTATGAAGAACTGAGTATGAGGCCCTCGAGGTCATACTGGACGTGTTTTCTCAGTTTGCTCATGCTGAGCTAAAAAGCTGTTGTCTAAAGCAGTAGCAGCAGAAAGAAAATGCATTAAAAAAAAAAAAGGCAGGCTCCTGTGAATTTATGAGGAGTGCATCACAAAGACAAATATTTCAGCCATGCAATTCCATTCGGCCTTTTCAGCTGTGTGTCCATAGCAAGTCAACGGCTAAATTGAAAAATCAATTCCAATTTAAATTATTGGAATAAAGAACACCAGGAGTCAGAGATAAAATGGCTTTGTTCTCTGAGATCCTTTTTAATTGGAAAGTTATTTCTTCAGGGTATTCTAATGGTTCTGAGGAAAGATTGCAAAACAAAGTTGATCGGCTGGGGGAAGGTTAATAGCTAATGTGCTTTTCTTGCTGCACAGCAGCCTCCTGTCTTTATGACAGCCTCCATCATATGTGAAAAGAGCCATGATTCTAAATCATTTGATACATGCGACTGTAGTGTCTCCCTCGGTCTCCCAAAAAAAACCATTATGGATGTTACTCTGACATATTCATAAGACTTCAGCTGGCATTCTGGCCAGAATTTCTTTGCTTACAGAGCTGTACATGGTCATTTGCTTAAAACTTCCATGACATTGAGTGGTTTTGCTGAAGGTTAATATGATTTTATATGTATCAGGGATATTTTAAATAAAACACTGATAGACCTACATATGGAAAACATTTTCGTTTATATCAAGACTACTGAAACAATAACCTCAGTGGACAATCAGCAACTATAGCTAGAAAAACTGAAGAGAAACTGTGATTACAGAGAGGAAACGAGATTATGTTGACACAGGGCAGAGTAAGAAAGGAAAGACAAGACATTGCTCGAAAGAAAAAAGCAGATTAATAAAAAGTCTAACTAACATTTAAACTAAAGCAGAGCAGAAAGGAAAGTCTTGCTGCTCATATAAGTCTCATAACCAACGCCTAGAAATGTCATGGTTTAGTTACAACATCACAGTAACCTTTGCTCTGTTAGCAGGAAACTGTTTAGGGCAGCTGTAGATTAGAAGACTTAAATGGGCATTTAATTTGAAATTAATAAAACAGTTATGGTATGTGTTAAGAAAAGTTACTGAGGTTTGCTTAGTATATTTAATTAGTGTAAAAGAGATAAATCTAGTTGCCATGTAATGAACTGAGAACTGCAGATACAGTAAATGTGTACTTACGTTCCTATTATTAATGCATTAAACTTGTAAGAATGTTTAGGAATTTAATTAGCATTTAATAAGATAGCTATAGCAAATTACAGTAGTTAGATGTTAAATGTAAATTAATATTTTTAGTATTTAATTGATATTAACTAATTAATTACTGTTTATTACATGGCAACTAGATTTATCTTTTATAGAGTTATTAAATCTAAATTAAAAGTTCTTTTTTAAGTGGCCTCTACTCAATTAAAAAACATAGTCTCTGGGATTATCAGGGTTTACCTTCATGCAGGAATTGGGTGAGTTTGGGGTATTAGATCTGAAACATAAATTACATAACATATAAGGAGATAAAGTAGCTTCACACAGGAGGAATATTATTCATGTGGATAATCCCAAGAAAATGAAATTACTCAACTGAGTAGAGATCTTTTTGTGGAAGTATTCCCTGAATTTGGCAACAGAAATGAAAAAGTTTGAAAAAAAACAAAATAAAACTTGTTTCGGAATCTCAAAAAAGTTTTCTCATCCTATTTGAACTAACTTTCCAGTAGCTCGATGACATGTTCAAGAAGGAGATAAGCAATCGGATTTTCAAGGACCTTATATATGAAATAATTGCTTAAAAATATCTCACCACAGACAAAAGATTATGGTTTTGGGATATGGAATACTTTGGAATTTGTGGCCTTTACTTAAATGGGAGTTGCACTGCTCTGCATCCTCATTTATACCTTATACCGATCATTTAAGCTATGTAATACTGATGCTATAAAATCATTTATATGCTGGTAATGACAAGAGCTTGTAAGACTTATTTCTTAGAGTAAAGCGATTTTACAAAAGCAAAAGAGAAGTGTGTTAAGTCGTCTAGTCCACTGATATGCCAAACAAGAAGTTGCTGTGAGCTCCTGTGGCTGTGTTTCAATAAAAGGCTGATGTACCTAAAGCATGACTAAGAGGAGTTCAGATATCATCTTAAACTCATCATGTCACCTCCTTCGTGACTTGAAAATCCTATAAGTGTTTGCACCACCATAGACATATGCAGAAATTTGCCATGAGAGAAATGCTATCTAGGCATTTGTCTAGCACATAAGGCTGACTGGGATGCCTCAGCTGAAGTCCACACAGGGTCTAGTGCAACAGCCATGTGCTAAAAACACCTAAAATGGCAGAAGCATTAGGACTTTCAGGAAATTCAGCTACTGAGCTTTATGTTCTTCAGCTGTAAAATGAGAAATATATTTAATTACACTTGTGAAATAATCTCCAGTTTACCAAAAATTATTTGTAAAGCCTAATTTATCTGTAAATTCTGCAAATCCTTGTATATTTTATTACCTGTTATTTTATTACGTCCTTCCAGATAATGAATAAAGATATCAAAATCAGACTAAAGAAAAATGTCTGTGGGGTCTTTAAATCTTAGGGATTGTAGAGAGTTGTTAAAATGTTACACTCTGATTTTTTTATTACATTTATTGCTGTCTAGATCTTTCTTTTAACCTTTAAGAATTTTATTGTAAAGCTACTTTGGCCTTTTATAATTTCCTTCTCTTTCCCTTGTTATTAGAATAATACTTTCTTGTAATTTAATCTTAGTACTTTTTATATATCAGTTTCTCCTCTACAGACATATTCAACTACTTCGTCTCATTGCCATTACCTCAGTATAAATAAAAACCTGATCTCACTCAAATCATCAGCAAAACTCAAATGGATTTGAGTAGGCCAAGGATTTTGACTGTTACTTAATTCTCAACTCTTTTTAATTCTCCACTATTGAAATGTAATGCATTTATACTACTGGTTTTTACAAATCACTTCATAGTTCGCTTACTTTACATTCAGGTATCTGAACAGTACTATTTTCATAAGCTTTTCTATCAACACTTCCTTAATGACAAAGGCTCTATTTTCTAGATAACCCTTCTGTCTGAATCATGACACTGTTCTCTGCATACCTAACTCAGGGTTGTCTTTGGTGATTCATGGCTGGATGTACTTGTCACCCACCAGATGGCTGCATAGTTAAAGTTTCCCATGAGTACAGCACCTTGAGATTTCAAGCTCCCTGGTAGTTGGTCCAGGAATTTTTCATACTTGCTCTCGTCAAGTCTTCAGGGTCTATAGCAGATGCTACTGCAGTTTACTTATTTTAGTGCTACCATACTTCTTCCATTATCTCACTGTCCTAACTGGTTTAATAAATAATTTAGATCTATATTTCTAATGCAGAAGAAGTAGGGTTTAAATTATAAGTTGATACAACTGCCAGTGTGTGAAAATAACTCCTCTAAACTGAAATTTCTACTCATTCCTGGAGGATTACATTCTTTTGGATGAAAAAAAAACCAAAACAAAACCAACAAAAAACCCCACCAAACCAAAAACCACAACAATAAAATAAGAACATACAGATTGATTTAAATTTGAAAAAAAAAAAAAAAAGTTTACAACTGCATTCTTTCTTCATCTACTTTATACTTCATAATCCTCTAATTCCTGCTGAATTTAATTGGAAAAAAAATCTGTAGGATCTGGATGGGGAAGGAAAGGAACTAAACTTGCTTCTGACAATATTTACTCTTCGGACATTTTCCTGTTGTCCTTGCAATTGTCAAGCATTTTTGACGCTTATTTTGCCATTTACCTTTGCAACAAAATGGTACCTTAGACTGTTGCTGATATGGTTTTCACAAATTTATATATTTATACTATATATGTATGCATGAATACACACATATATGTACACATATATTATTTCTCCATGTGCCTGCCTGTGTTAAGAACAAGGATAACTAGATAATTCAGTGGTGATTCAGCCACTGTGGTTATAGGTTTTCAGCCTGGCTGCACATAAGGAAGTTGTATAGATACCTTTATGTTCAGCTACCTTTTCTTCCCCATCAGGACTGATTAACATTTGACAAGAGTCCAGACCAAATCTTCTTCTCACAATATTCTTAATGAGATATGACTGTACAAAGCCCATGTACGCTGTGTTTAACTTACGGAGGCAGAGGATGTATGTGCCTGAGGTTACTAAGTGCAGCATCTAATAATTATGTTCTGTGTTGATTGCCCTGTTTAAATTAATATGCATTAGAGGAAGCAAATATATATGTTTTCTGGGTTTTGTTTTAAATTGAAACTTAGAAACCTTTAGGAGACACTGTAAGACCTTAATTGCTTTAAAATACTATTGAACATGTTAAAACTGAAACCTGAAAACATTTAACAAGAATTCTTTAAAAGCTTTTTGGATTGTGTCACCATCAACCTGCAATGCAAGACCTAGAGACAGCAATCCCACCTGAATCATGCTACAGTTAATATGTACTTGCTAATATAATTTATCAAGCATTCTAAATCCATATGACACAAATGTATGGCATTCAGTCTGAAAAAGTTCATCAAGAGTTGTAAGTAAAACTGAATGAATGCATTGTAGGCTCTTTCCATGCAGTGTTTTCCCCTATCTGTCTCCTTAAACCATTTCACACTCAATGGTTTCCTGCGTGCTCTGTTGCAGATTTATTCTTCTCTTGATGCATGCATGTAACTCCCCATTAATGTTAGTAGGAATGAGATTTACGTATGTGCACTGAAAGGAGAACAGACCCCATGGTATTTTATTCGCCTATACAGGATTATAGCCTCTGAGGATAGATTTGAGTTTTTTGTTGTTAGCAAAAAAGCAGCTTGACAAGTAGCTTTTTGATTGATAATACACTGGGAGTCATAATTTATATAATCTTACACCTGCTACTGAACATAAAGGTCACTTTAAAGGTGTGAGTTGTGTGTGCTGGGGCAGAGCATAAACTAGAGGGTCAGTTTTCAGTGGTTACTGTATGATGGAAAAACAGACAAAAACTCTACCAATACTGATAAAATTGAAAATATCATGGCAAGTATTGTAATTAACAGCAAGTTTCCAGAACTTGACATTCTGAGCAAGTGTCATTCCCTAGGTTATTACAGAGGGAATTAGAGTGGCCTTTCACTGTCAAACTGATATATACCATTGGAGCACTGCTGAAGAAAAAGTACCATTCGTGATGTCTTTTCAGGATTTAAACATCTGCTGAATTCTATCTCTTTCTATCATCTTCTGAAAATAGATACACATCTCAAAAGGTCTCTATTTGGGGCACTGAGTAGATTCAATATTTCAGCATTTTTCTTTTTGAAAAAATTAGCTCTACTTTATATGTAAGAACTCTCTTGTACACAGCATCAGCAGGGCATTTTTAAGGCTTAAATATTTTTATGGGGAGACTGGCTTCATGAAATGTATTCCTGTGATAAATCACTGCATACAGTCATTTTTCTAAAGAATCCTGTTCATACACTGGGGAAAAATAAGAGAAAAAAGCTTTCATCCTATAAAGTAGAAATATATTTGGGTTTATTCTTGCTTTGCTTTTCTCTTTTTTTTTTTTTCTAATAGCCTTGCAAATGTGTAAGGACATAACGAATGTCTGTGCAAAGAATTATTTGTTACTGGATGGGATCCAAATTATTAACCTTCTTGTTCTAACCTTCGTCTCCTGCTGCTACCTAGAAGCAGTGGGGAACTGTACTTTCAGGGTAGGGAGATATTCATCCTTTGAGTTTCTCAGTCAAACATTTCCAGTATCTGTACTAACATGTTCACATTCGGTGGTTCTAATTATTGTGTCTTCACAATTTGCTGTAATTATTAATTATATAATAGATAGGGTTAATTTCACTTCAACTTTCATCTAGAAAGTAATCCAAAGCCTGAAAAAAGCCAATAAGAGCTTTTTAATTGTCTTTGGGTGCTTTGATCAGCTTTCTCCAAGCTTTGAATATGACCCAATCTTGAATGTATTGTGTGATTTTTTACTTCAGTACTGATGATTAGGGCTTCCAAGCCAATTTAGGATTTCCAGTCTATGCTGGCAACGATAGAATCCTCCAGGTGACTGGGTGACTGTAGTCTCTATTGATTTGAATCATTTGTTTGGGTCAAGATGGGAGACTTAGAATTTGGAAGTAATATCTACAACATGGAATGTTCATTGTCTCCTGTCATGAGAGGAGAATGTATTTCTCCTTTCAGGGTGGCGAAATGGTTATAAGAAATGACTTCTGACATTAATGGAACAGGGAAAAAATTCACTTTCCATGAAAATAACTGCTTTTAGGCCTAGCTTTGTCTTCATAGATCACTATGGTTTACAAATGACCTACAATAAATTAAGTAGACACCTCCGTGATGGGGATGAAAGTCTTGGCAACACTGATTAGTTGTGGCAATTATTTTAGAGATTTATGCAGTGTTTGCCAGAACCTTCTCTATCTTTACCATTTTATTTGCAGTATCTTGTTATGACAAAAATGAAAAAAATAAAACTAGGAACTAAAAAGAATTTTGTATCATACAAATTATCGGTGCTTCTTTACTAATGAGGGGATGAAAAACACTTTCCCCACAGATAGACTATTTTAATAGCATTTTTTAAAGTTTATTTCAGTATCTTCAAAAGCAGCGGGGGCTGACATTATAGAAAAATAATGCACAACTGCAAATGAAGCCAATCTGAAACAGTATGGCAGTATCTTTTGCCCATGTGTACACACTTAAAATCTGAGTTGATATCATTCCACTTAGTTTGCCCAAAGGTATTTGTTTTCCTTCCCAATGTTAATTCAATTAAGTTAAAATCTTTTTAACAAGGCAAAAGCTTTTATGTGTCATAGGCAATGTTCACCAAAACCTGTCATTGTTTCTAAACTTTGCAATTCAATATTGTTCATAGGAATTTAAATTTTACTCAAGTTTGACAAAAGAATTGTAAAATGCGGTAACATTAATAATCTTAAGTGGTTTTCCATGCAAAATACCACAGATTATTATTTTTCTGTATCTAACTAAATCTTCATTAATCACTCAATAAAATGGCTAAATAGAGTACTGTTTATATATATTTGTCATTTGGGATGTATATCCTCTTATAATAGCATTTTTGCCTGCTACTGCATGTTCAGGGGAGGATACAATTGATTCAGGAAGGACCAGAGGGATTTTTCATGGAAGTGCAAATGTAACACCATATTTTATGGTTGAGGATAGTTTACGAGAGAAAGCTTTCTGTGCCTTAGTGGTAGAGCGTGAGAGCCAGTTTTTAACACTAGCACTGCCAATTCTCAGACTGATGATCCAAACCTTTGTTTATGATGTGCAGTTATTATTCATTACGATAATGTAAAATAAAGAACAACAGCAACAACAAGACTACTTAGAGAATTGAATAATGACTTCATGTTTTCTGAAAAATAAAAAATGCTGTAATCATTAGCCAAGGTCAAAGTGACATAAATACATTGCAGGTCCAAAAGCTCAGGGAAGAAATTAACAGTTTAAGGAGATCATGGAGTAAGATTTAGTCACTGCTTAACAATTTAAATGTAAAGATTTCTAACACTGGATTAAGTTTACTTTCAATTTCATGACATTTTTGAAAGGATGGTTATAGTATTCTATTGTAACTATAGTGTAACCATAGCATCTCCTTTGAAAAAATACTGGTTTTGCTTTTTTAACTGTCCTAAAAAACACAGCAGTGATCATATTAATTCAACACAACAGCAGATATCTTCTCACTGGTAAATAAGAACCAATTTCCTGCCTATGGAAGCTAAAGAAAATTTTTAATTTCTTTTTTTAATTAAATTGTTAATGTAAAATAACATTCATATACTGCAGAAGAACCACAGAATCATTGAGATTGGAAGAGACCTCTTGAGATCATTTGGTCCAAGCCCAGCTAGGGCAGTCAGCTAGAACAAGTTGCCAAGGATTGTGGCCAGTTGGGTTTTGAATATCTCTGAGGATGGAGATTCCACATTCCTGGGCAATCTATTTCAGTGTTTGACCACTGTCACAGTAAAAAATAAAAAATAAAAATAAAAATAAAAATAAAAATAAAAATAAAAAAAATAAAATAAATCTTGTGTTCAGGTGGAATTTTATGTGTTTTAATTTGTGCCTATTGCCTCTTGTCCTGTCATTAGGCACTGCTGAGAAGAGTATGGCTGCCTCTTCTTCAGTCTCTCCTATCAGGTAATTATACACCTTAATAAAATCCCAGAGCCTCCTTTTCTATAGACTGAACAGTTGCAGTTCTTTCAGCCTCTCCTCACATGACAGATGCTCCAGTCCCTTAATGACATTTGTGACCCTTTGCAAGACTCACTTCTATATGTCTAGGTCTTTCTTGTACTGGGGACCCCAGCACTGGACCCAGCGCTTTAGGAGTGTCTTATCAGGACTGAATAGAGGGGAAGGATCACCCCTCCTGATTCCTACAGGGCATACTTTTCCTAATGCAACCCAGGATGCTGTTGATCTTTGCTGCAACATCACTGGACATTTCTGGTTCATGGTCAGCTCAGGGTCCAGCAAGATTCCTAGGTCCTTCTCTGCAGAACTGCTTTCCAGCTAGTCGATCCCCAGCACGTACTGGTGCGACGAATTATTCCTCCTCAGGTACAAGGCTTTGCATTTCTCTTTGTTGAACTTCATGAGATTCCTGTCTGCCCAATTCTCCAGCCTGTCCAGGTGCCTCTGAATGGCTGCACACCAATCTGGTCTATTAACCACTCCTCCCAGTTTTGATTTGTCTATGAACTTGCTGTGGGTGCACTCTGCCCCATCATCCAGGTAATTAATGACAGAATCATAGAATCATAGAATGGTTTAAATTGGAAGGGACCTTGAAGGTCATCGAGTTCCAACCCCCCTGCCATAGGCAGGGACACCTCCCACTAGACCAAGTTGCTCAAAGACCCATCCAGCCTGGCCTTAAACACCTCCAGGGATAAGGCCTCAACAACCTCTCTGGACAACCTGTTCCAGTGCCTTACCACCCTTAAAGTGAAAAATTTCTTCCTAATATTTAATCTAAACTTACCTTTTTCCAGTTTAAAGCCATTCCCCCTTGTCCTATCAGTATATGCCCTTGTAAAAAGTCCTCCCCCAGTTCTCCTGTAGGCCCCCTTTAAGTACTGGAAGGCTGCAATAAGGCCTCCGGGGAGCCTTCTCTTCTCCAGGCTGAACAACCCCAACTCTCTCAGCCTGTCCTCATAGGAGAGGTGCTACAGCCCTCGGATCATCTTCGTGGCCCTCTTCTGGACCTGCTCCAACAGGTCCATATCCTTCTTATGTTGAGGACTCCACAGCTGGATGCAGTACTCCAGGTGGGGTCTCACAAGAGTGGAGTACAGGGGCAGAATCACATCCCTTGACCTGCTGGCCACACTTCTGATGCAGCCCAGGGTATGGTTGGCCTTCTGGGCTGTGATAGCACATTGCTGGCTCATGTTGAGCTTCTCTTCAATCAGCATACCCAGGTCCTTCTCCTCAGGGCTGCTCTCCAGCCATTCCCTGCCAAGCCTGATTTGTGCTTGGGATTGCCCCAACCCAGGTGTAGGACCTCGCACTTGGCATTGTTGAACTTCATGAGGTTGGCATGGGCTCACCTCTCCAGCCTGTCCAGGTCTCTCTTGGATGGCATCCCTCCCCTCCAGCGTGTCTGCCTCACCAAACTGCTTGGTGTCATCGGCAAACTTGCTGAGGGTGCACTCGATAATGAGTAATTAATGAAGAGGTTGAAATATAGTAGCCCCAGCATCAACCCCCGTGGTACATAACTAGTGACTGGGCACTATCTAGGTTTTATGCCACTGATTACAACGCTCTGGAACCAGCCATTAAGCCAGTTTTCTGTCTACCTCACTGTCCACATGTCTAACCTGTACTTTGTGAGCTCATCTATGAGGATGTTATGGGATACCTAACCCTTACTAAAAGCTTTACTAAAGTCAATGTAGGCAACATCCCTCATCCCTCTTTTCTCATCCACCATGCTAGTCACCTCATTGTGGAAGACTGTCAGGTTGATTTCCCCTTCATAAATCCATGTTGACTCCTCCTGATCACCTTCTTGTCCTTCATGTGCCTGGAAGTGGTTTCCAGGATTAGTTCCTCCATCGCCTTCCCAGGGACTGAGGTGAGGTTGACCAAACTGTAGTTCCCTATATCTTCCTTCTTGCCCTTCTTGAAGATGGGAATGACATTTGCTTTCTTACTGTCCTCAGCAACCCCCCCCCAGTCACCCTGACCTTTCAAAGATAATCAAGAGTGGCCTCATGATGACATCAGCCAGCTCCCTTAGCACTCATGGGTACATCCCATCAGTTCATGTCATGTGGTCCTTCACTTCCAGTCACTGAGTTTTACTTCTGCCCTGAGGGACACATATGTACAGAAGTAATTCTAAAATATAGCAGATATGGTTCCTGCTACCAACTACGAATAAAATTACAGACCTAGCAGAAATATAATTTAATCCAATAGTTGTGCTTATATTTAGCAGTAAACAAAATGATCAGTCTGAAACAAAGGTTAAACCTAGGAAGATCTGAAAACTGCTGATATAGTTTTCTGTGACTTTCAGTCATGCAAGCCTTGACATTTTTGCAAGGGAAAAGATGTCTTTTATCCCAACAGGTAAGGTTTGTCTCTGCTTGGTAGTTACCTAAGTTTTAAGAAAATTGTATTATCCAGAGAGACCAGGTGTCTCCACCGAATCTCAATAGCAATGCTTTGTTTTTATTTTCCCATTTATCTCACCACACAACCACATACGTTTTTTTATACTTAGAATATTATCCTCAAATCCGTGTCTCCCTCCAGCTACATCCTAGCACGAGATTAAGTTATTTTAATTTTAAATAATTATTTTCCAGTATTCCATTTTGCACAGATTTACATCTAAAAAGAGGAATGAATGTCTTGTAGAAAGTACTGATTTCTCTTGTTTCCTTGACAGCTATGATCAGCAACAAACAGAGAACAATACGTACTTGGATTTGGAAGATTTTTCTTTATCTTTTTATACTCTGGAATTATCCCTTTTTTCAGAATTAAACACTGAAGCTACACATATGAACAGAATAATACACTATTTTACACATGTCAAAATGCAGAGCACATTACAGTATTGTTCTGAAAAAATAAATATATCTACAAGTTAGGAGCTAATTTAGATTGTAAAGAAAATATTCCTCTCTGAGGTCCACCCACACGCACTAACATCCAGTTAAATTAAGTAGCTTTTTATGTGTCAGAACAAATGAAAACACCTGCAAATAAGAAGCACGTTATATCAGAATGCAACTCAGCCCACAACTGTACCTCACAGATAAAGTTCTTACGTTATAAGAAAGTGTCATGTGAACCTTCATTTGACTGCTCATGGTCATAATAACATGGGACTCCCCAAGGAAACCAAAAGCCCTTTTGCCTTCACTATGTCTTCAAGCACACATTACACCAAATGCAAAATGCAGTGACATCAACGGTCTATAAAAGTGTGACCTTCAAGTTGATGGATTTAGAGTAATAAAAGGCCTCAACAGCAGCTGACACATAAACATAAAAGGAAGTTGTAAGGACAACCCACTTTGGTGTATAATGAATAAGGCATTTAATACTGTGTTTACAGATTCCACAGGTTTTGCTGTGCTAGTTTCATCTGAGATTTCTAAACCCAGGAGGCAGAAGGAGGTTGGGGACAGGGCAGTGAGTGTGGGATCTTAGATTACTTGGGTATAAAAATTAGAAAGAAAGATGATGTTGAAAAAACAGCAACTGAAGCTAGTCTGGAGGGGGAAACAGATATAGATTTCTGAAAAAAATTATAATAAGAATTTGCAGGCAAATTTTCCCAACAGTAGCTTGTAGGGTTTTGAACTATTGGCTTGAAAACATATTTCTAGATTACAGGTGCTGATCTGTTCACAGAAGAAAAGCTAAGAAATTAATTTACCTAAAGCAGGGAGACAATGAAGGGCCAGCGCTTCCAAAACAATCACCAGCCAGTAGTCCATCCATGCAACACCCTAGTAAACTGGTCAAGTGCCCTGAAATACAAAAATTGCCAAGAAAGGGCAGCAGCATGTTGAGTCATGGGAACTCTCCTACCTCCACTGGAAGTCCACAGAAGCCAAGATCCAAGCCCCTATTCGCTTTGCAGATCTTTGCTAAATTGTGGCTGAACCTGAGAAGACAGTCTGATGCTGTCAATATTTTAGTGGGGAAAAAAAAAAGCAATTGCTTCCACTGTCTAAGAATAACAGGACTTGCCTGATTTTCCATAAATTCTTCAGGTGAAGCCCAGTTAAAAATCACAGAAAGTGTTGAAGAGCCTTCAGTACTCATACAACGCAAACAAAATACTATGAATAGTATCTACTAATTCCAAGTCATGATAGTATGCTGTCTACTACCTAAAATTTAGAATACTTACGGGATGAAAGTTTATTATCTAAATGCATGGAGGCCTCCCTCTGAGTAGACAGAAATCAACAGTTCTACGTGCATTTTAAGTAACTACATATGCAAAACATATGCAGATGTATATCAGATTTACAAATAAAAAAGCAGTTTCTTGTCCACTGACAAATTTTGACTGTATATGACTACAGCCCCACTTTGGATCCTCTGAGTACACAGGATTTCTAAATTTAAAGTTATTTGCATGCTGGGGATAAATTCCTACAGTTCTGCTAACATACTATGTTTTTCCAAACCTTTCATCTATCTATATAGATTCTTACGTAATCACCACCTTCACAGTATCTAAGGGGCCTAATGACTTCTTGTTCTGCCAGGTTTGCACTTAGAGCTTTTTATTGCCACTCTTTAGAAAGGTGTTTGAACTGTGGCAGGTAGGACAATCCAAAGACAGATCTCATTTCAAAGTATTCTGAAGGGAATAGCTAGTAAAGAAGAGCAGTGATTGATGCAATAGAAGACATAAGAGGATTTTCTTTTTTTTTTTCTTTTTTTTTTAAACCAGCTACAGAAAAGTCTAGACTCTTTACTTTAAACTTGAAGTGTTAAAGGGGATTCTTAGATCTGATCATCTCAAAGTCTCTAATCTATGCAAAAAATGGGCATTGATGTAAAAATAGTGCGTGTATGAACAACTCAGAAGCATAGCTGGAGTGCAATGTATATTTGTGGGTCTAAGTGCTTTGAAAATGCTTGTTCCTGCCTGTGAGACTGGCAGAAGGTGAGAACAGTCAAAGATCCATTCTGTAAGAATTCAGCTTTTTTTTTTTCTTCCTTGTGTACTATTTTTTCCTTCTATATTAGAAAAATAAAATCAGAGAAGAGAGTGAAAAATATAACATCATTTCCTTACAAAGTGTTTAGATATATATCTAAGTGCATGGATGAATATCAAAGTGTCTGTCTTCCTGCAGTACAACTAAGTTATATAATTTTAATTTTAAATTGTTTTAACTGTTCAGTGTTAGGAATATTGAAAAAATACTGCCCACTGTCCTGGTCACAATTAGTTCTGTGTAAGTACATTCTGTCTCACACAGTTAACCAGCTAAGTGCTTTACTTTTATTTTCACACATGTACCAGATTTAAACATTTCTGTGACCAGAAAATCAGACCTTTAACTGTTTAGTTGGGGATTTGACATTTTGATAGAAGAAATGTTTAGTCTTCACCTTCCATTACATTAAAGCACAGGTTATTAGAAAAAATAATGTGTCACTATTCCCCTCAAGAACTGAAATCAAAGGGAATTTTCTTGGTCAGCACTTGTGAGGTACAATCTCATAATTGTTGCATTGAAAGGCTAAACATTTTCTCCCAGGCCTTCACAATAGGATTGGACAGAAGAGACCTGAAACACAGTAAAGGTGGGTTACACAATCACATTTATTCTTTTCAGAGGTAACAAGATACAGAGTCCTAGTAAATTATTCCTCAAAGCTAGGTAGCATGATTGTCCAGCAAGCTGATGCAGGGATTCTGAAAAAGTACTTACTACATCCCTAGTCATAATAACATTATTAGTCTTGTAAATTTTCAGGTAATTGAAACATTCCATTGTAAGTTATGTCTTTACAGAAAATGATACATCACAATCCATAGCAGTGTTCCCGAGAAGTAGAAACGTTCAAAGAATGAATGTTCACTCATATAGATCCATAGAGATGCAAATAATTGAAGTATATAATTACAATATTTAACAGTACATGATAAAATGCTGGAGTGCTTGCTATTTGGTTTTCTTGCTTTGGTTTTGGGTTGGGTTTTTTTTCCAGAACCAGCTCTTTCAGCATGTATGGCATAAAATACATAAATGACATACACCCAGCACAATTGTGAGTTCTTTGATACTATATCTCAATACCAGGGATACTTCCCTGCAGGTAACTTTGCACTGTGTATATACCCAGCATGAGCCAGGAAATTCAGCAAGATACTGTCATATCACAGTGTAACACAACAGCTAGAAACATGTTAAAAAAATGTTAGAAACATGTTAAAAAAATGTTTGGCTTTGGGTTTGGGGGTTTTTGAGTCTGTTTTATTTATATATTGGTGTCTTTTTATTTCTTTTTTATCTGAAAAATATGTTGAAAATGTAATACATAATTAAATATCTGTGTAACTATATGAATACAGTTAACTAACTATATTTTCTACTTAACTATATACCTATGTATACAGCTGTGGGAAGGCATTTGTATATGTACATGGAAAGGATTAGAACATGAATGATTTAGTGCTCAGCTTTTAGCACACGATTCAAGGATTTTATAAAATTACCTTCAAGAAATGGCTTGGCTTGCTATCCTCCTGCATGTGGAAATCAGGTAACCAATATTTCCTTTTAAAATAAATGTATGTATTTGTATGTATAACAATAGCATACACATGATTGTGACTTGGATTTTGTTCTGGGTGATAGTGTTTCAGGTCGTTAATGATCAGATCCTGGGCTGTCTGAAATGTACTCTGAAGTAACTGTCCTTTGCCACTGGCTACAGAATAAATCTAAGATAGTTGGTTTGAAACTGGTGGTCTTAAAAATCACAAAGCTATACAGGGTGAATGTAGTCCTATAGGCCCAGAGATGCTGCAACTATGACTAAGTCCAAGAAATATCTGTGAGTGAACCAGCCCTTTTACTGGGTTGTGCCAGAGCAAACAATTGGAAAGTAAATTGGGGAAATCACCAAAGAAACTGCTTGTATGCAGTTTAGCCTCAAGTCCATGTAGAATCAGTCCTGAGGAGTCATTATAGAGACGTGACATTGCCATAGAGTGATATACAAAAGAAAGCAGAGAAAATTCTGGGATGTGGATGGTTATACTTGCTCTAAGGCAGGCATTCATTTCCCCACACTGGAGGAAATTTTACTATGGCTCCTGTAATTCAGTGGTTTAACTGTAGGCTAGGAGTTCATGTGAGTGTCACAACAGCGTCAGAGTTCATAAAAACAGTTGTATTTCCTGATGTGAATATAGGGGATTCTGAAGATTCACAATGTACTCTCTTTAACTAGGATTTAATAGAAAGTTTATTTGTTGCGCCACTCTGTGCAAGAACAGACACGGCTTCATGGGTTGATTATTTTCTATACCCATTCTCATTGGGTTCCAGCTTTCTACCTGAATCTTCATCATCTCATCATCTTCATCATCTCCAATTGTTACACTAGAACTTTAGTAACATCATCACTGGTTAAGTCTGAAAGGGAAACGTTTTCTCTCTCTCTCCCTGACTGAACAAGCTACTCAGTGACTGTAACAGTCAGGTTTTCCCTATAGACTCAGCCACAGCTACTATATGAAAGAACACCACTGTATGATAGAACTGTTTTTGATTATTTAACATGCAGTGGCTAGTGTTTGCTGGCACCTAAGATCTGCATTTTCCCCTTCCCTTCCCTTCCCTTCCCTTCCCTTCCCTTCCCTTCCCTTCCCTTCCCTTCCCTTCCCTTCCCTTCCCTTCCCTTCCCTTCCCTTCCCTTCCCTTCCCTTCCCTTCCCTTCCCTTCCCTTCCCTTCCCTTCCCTTCCCTTCCCTTCCCTTCCCTTCCCTTCCCTTCCCTTCCCCTCCCTTGCATTTTTATATGGGTCTGTTACCCTAGAGTGATGTGAAAAGGAATACTTATAAAGAGACTCATCAGTCAAACTGAAAATCTGATGAGTCAGATCCATCACTGTACAATTAGTAAATCATATATCTGTTGATCTGAATCAGTATAGGCTTGTTGAAGTTTATGGTACCTCTCCAATTTGAAGTAGTGCTATACTAATTTGTACTATTTTAATTCACACAAGATCTGATAGAGCCTTATTTCCAGTGATCACAGGAATGGCTGATATATTACAGCTATTTCCTTTGTAAGCATAAGGTCATTTGAGAGCTCAGATTCTATTACTGTCTTATATGTGTTGGGAAATACTGACTTTTTAACAGCAAATAATCACTTCATGAAATTTAAAAATGGCATTTGTTTTTGGCTAGTTATGCTCCTGTTGCCTAAGGCTAGATCTTGTTCTCATTTCAGTCAAATGGAAACTAGTCAGTTCCATTTTTCAAATTGTCTTGCATTAATACAGCGCTGCAATGTTTGGATTAGGGCTGAACAAAAGAATTATTATTGAAAAGGAAAATACTTTCCTGGTTTTTATTTAAAGGAACACTAATTAAAATAATTTCACTGGAAGTATTTTAGAAAACTTTAATTCTGTGACAATTTAATTTGTCCTTTCTTCCCTAAAATTATGGTAGAATGTAACTCCGACAACTTTTGTTTTGCTACTATGTCTTCCTTATTCAAAAGAAAAATTTTCAAGAAATACTGATTATTGTATTTCATATACTGCATGGGCAAGAGGACTCTCAAATACACTACCTGCCTACCTTTCCTTCTCATGAGTCTTGTTGATATCAGCAAAATGCATAAAGGCATTTTCATTAACATCCGGTAGTCACTGTGACTTGAGGGTACGTGGAGCATGAATTTTAGGGACTTGTTCATCCAGCTTCAGCTGTCTATGGTGTAGACGTCTACATATGAGCTGCTTGTCTAAATTTTGTTAAGAGACGGTGTTCAAAAACAGGCACTACTAAAGTACAGTTCCTCTGACCTATATTTAATGGCTGCATTAGGGTAAGATGAATGATACGAAGTGCTTGTTCCTCTCCATTGACTATATGAGGAATCTAAATGACAAGCTGAAACGAAGACATTTATGCTCTAGACATCTATATTTTTGGAAGAATAATCCTACCTTAGATGTTGATATGCTGTATTGCAGGCTGCAGAAAGAGGATCCACTTGTCATTAGGCAAGTCAGTTCTTTCTGTTTCAAAGAAGATGTAACTATAAAGGACTTCAGAGGTGAACTGACTTGCCAATGACATCAATACTATGATTACTAATACAACAGACATAAATAGACAGATCTTGTTTTCTCATGTATTACTCTGTAAACTAGATCACATCTCTTCTCTTCGGAGTACATCCCTAGAGCTTGCCAAAAATTAAGCCTATGAAATAGGTGTATCACTGTTGAGCTATATCACTTGGATGATAGAAGCTGCTTTGGTCCATTTAAGCATATTGCTGTGGTAGCTCATAAATGTTTCTTAGTTTAGGAAAGAAGCATTCATACATTATGTAATTGGCTAAACAGAGTCTATTTTAAAGTTTGAAATATTTTCTTAAATTGGCTGATTATCTACTGCAGATCAGAATGGATTTAGATATGTTAATAGTGTCCAGAGGTATATAAAACAATTTATATATAACAAAAACAGTTCTGTGGGCTAGTTCTTCATCTTCCAACTTCCACTAATGACTTTTGGTTATTTCCCTTAAAACAAACAAACAAAACCCCCGAGGAATTAAGTTAGGCCATACATCAATAGCCTGTTACCAGAATGTTTATATAAGTAATTTTCAACAGTGGAAGAAAATATGCCATTCACTCAGAAAAATGCATTTATTTCAAACTGTGAGTACCTATATCTTATTATAGAACACATGCCATGGGAATTAGAATCCTGACACCTGGAAAAAAGCTAAGTATCAGTTTCAAATGGTTACCAATGCTGTTTGATGTCATGTTAGGTAATTTCCCATGTCTTGTTTTAAGAAGATTTTTTCGGGTGAAAATACATGAGAACTCACCCGAAATAAATCTTACTGATTATATTACATTCTATAACCATTCATTAAAAGTGGGGCCCATAATCAGTAAGATAATTACAATTATATTTTCCCACTCATATTTACAAGTATTTGCAACAATTTACTTACTTAGGATAGGTGTGGGTGCAAAAGGTACCTACGCATCTAGGAACTCCCTGCACATATGGGAACAACGCTGATATTCACCTAATTACATCACACAAGTTATTGCATGAAAAAAATATCACCTTTACTCAACAAGAAACAGATTCTCATTGCTAAAGGATTCCTGAAAAGAGCAAAGAGCTGATTGCTACTGTAACCTATCATGAAAATACAGTACAAATTTTGTAAAAGTGCTTAGTAGCTTTCAGGTGTTCTCCATTTATGAAGAAAAAAATGTAGGTTATGTCATATTGTCAGTGGAATTTAAAAGTTTAATTTTGTTTTGTGTGTTCATTTTTATAAATACTTGTCAAAATATACACGTATATTGAAATAAGGAGTTTTAGAAGAGGACATATTAATAGTTTTCCCTTTAAGACCTCTGACAGTAGCAACAAGTCAATGACCAATTAGAAATAAATGTTGTTATATGTTTCAAATTCCTTCATTCGCTACTAGAATACTCTGCCAAAAAAAAAAAATGTAGATAACTGAACTACACTAAATTGTTTTAAACCTCAGAATCCAATTGGGTTCAAGCTCTGGGTGAAAGTGTAGGTTTTATTTTATTTGAACCCATTCACCCATTCTTAATTGAAAAGTAGGTTGATAAAACATCTAATTTGAAATGTGCATAAACTGTAAAGTAGTAAGATTGAGGTATATATTCTGTAGTTCCTGCCAAAAAAAGTCTCACATATGGCTTGGGCTAATGGACAATAAATTTATTACTGGAAGAAATTACAGATGTTGCTGAACACTGCTACAACATAGAGATGAATCAAAATATAACAGAAATACGTATAATAGAACATTTCATCTGATATTTCACAATAGTTATCTTGTCGGAGGAAGCTGTGAAGCTTGATTGAACAAAAGATAAAGTTAATACTACCTAATAAGAACAGACCATTATAGATCAGTGAAACTGCAAAACAGAATTATATGACAAGGGGCAAGCCACATTATCTAAATTAACATTTTTCCAGCATGAACAAGAAGGGCCACTGTAGGAAAACGAGAGCTAAATAGTGTGGCCTGCATTTAGTCAACCTGAAGTAATTATTAATTTATGGTTGTCTGTGATTTTAATGAAAATGAAAGCTGAGAGGAAAGAATTGAGAGAGATAATGTGCCGTGAAATTGAGTTTCATTTATTTGGGGCCACCTTTTTTCTTTTATTTTCTTTCTTTTTTCCCTTTTCATTTTTGTTTTTGTTAAAGGAAAAGAAGTTAATGCAAAATGTCCACATTAAAATTTCATCAAGGTTGTGTAACTGCATACATACTTTCATTGCTTTAAGAAAGGACTACTAAAAATGGCCAGAGACTGAACTCACTGGCTTACCCAGTT
Organism: Pluvialis apricaria; assembly: GCA_017639485.1. Lineage (NCBI taxonomy): Eukaryota > Metazoa > Chordata > Aves > Charadriiformes > Charadriidae > Pluvialis > Pluvialis apricaria. The sequence continues at coordinate 45,042,690 of CM030007.1, forward strand.
GCTAGCTGGTATGATCAAAGATGGCACTTTTTTTAACTTTTTCAGAATTACCACTTTTCAAAGACAATATTGTGCAATAGCAATTTTGTTTCATCAGACAGCCAGGCTGAACTAATAATGTTTGCATCTTTTGGAAATATTCTATCATCAGCAGGCCCTTGCGGAATTCTGGAACTCAAAAATGTCCACAAAGCCATAGGTGAGAACCATAGACAGCCAAACTACTGTAGCTGCCTTTTGTTTGTCGTGTTCTCTTTCCCCCAAGAAATTGCTGTATGCGAATCAACAGGTGCTCTTTTGATGTGTACAAAAGCCTAAAAGGGAGGCAAATCACATTTGTAATTTTAAAATGGATTGAGTTTTGGTTAAGGGAAAGTTTGAGAGGCACAAGGAATAATAATTATAAAAGCACATAACCCACTTAATTATCTTTGGGATTTTATAGACACCAGTCTGTACAATACCCACAGTTTTCATTAAAATTCACCAGCAATACAGAAGTATTTTGTCATTCTGGAATGGGATTTGACTTTCTCAACAAGTGGACTTTGCTTTCTAGAGTAGTGTTAGAAGTCCTATGGGTTTTGTACTCCTTGTGTTCAGATATTATTTTCAATATATTCTGAGAGCCAGAATCTTGCCTACTATTAAATTCTAAAGGTGTTTAAGTCACTCTGCTATATGAGACGTATATCCTAGGCTGGCAGATATGATCTGGTGGTACCTATGGGAGATCTGTGTCCATCTGAAATAGCCACTGAAGTCCAGAGTAGCCCAGGCTATCTCAAAAGGCACTAAATATCTGTGTGTGGTCAACTGATTCATGTGCCATTGACTGCCTGATTAGATTTCCATCGACTGTAACAGAAAACCCAAATCCTCTTGATTGCCTAAAAGCTTTATATGCCTCTAAAGAAGAGGCCTACAAGACAGAGAATCCTGTATTTAGGTATTAATCTTGACCTTAAATACTACCTCTACATGAAGGAAACCTGAATTCTACCCTTAGTAAAAAAAATCCAAACACCTTTTTCTTGTACAACGTTTTGGCAGGATCTCTCCATCCCAGTGACTGGAAAGAGAAAATCATGTATGTTCTGGTTTGGGGACCAGCAAAGTACACATGAATTAACAATGGGCTTGGGGCGGGGGGGGGAATAAAGAAAGAAAAAAGCAAGCATATTGATTTGATTTAGAAATTGAAAAGGTAGTAATGATTGTTTTAAGATGTCTTCATACATTCACTCCAAATCACGCCAAAATATAACAATAGCTATCTGAGATCACGTGTTTAGAAATATATGCTGGCTGATCCTGTAATGGGACACAGGACACAGGACAAGGAAATCTGATGTGATCAAAGCTGACATTGAATAGAGAGACCATGTATTTACTTACATCCTGATTATCAGCAGTTATTACTGATTAATCAATTGTCCCAAGATTGAGGTTAAAATAGTGGAATGATGTGCTGTGAGAGAGATTATCCTCCATAACATACTGTATAGTTCTGAATCAATTTATAAGTTTTGAATCAATAGTGACCAGGAGAAACAATTCATTTCTCAGTATATTCTAACTAAATTTGATTGTTTAATGTGTAACTCTTCCTTGTGGAAAGGGAAGTAAATTCACACAGAGAGATGATGTGTGAAGGTGATGTTTTCTTTCCCTGCTAGGTGTCCTACATGTAATTCCTGGGTTTACCTACAAAGGAAGTGGAGAAGAAAATGAAGGAAAGGTAGAAAAAAGTGAGAGTGAGTGCAAAATAATTGTTGAAGAGTCAGAATTTGGATTACATTTTGTTATAATGTCACATGATATTCCTGAGCTTACCAAAAGATTTCATAGTAACAGGTTGACTTAAAATAACTTTGGAAAATATTAGAAAGTATTTTTATCATCATCATCATCATGCTCTGGGAATATTTTATTCCTTTCTTGATTGTTTTTAAGTTTGTTACTGTTTTCATGATACTGTTGTAGCCTTTTAACTGATATGTTACTCAGTATTCATGATCTAGTCCAATAAACTTAGTCATTGTGAATATATTGTCCTGCTGGTTCCTTCTTTTTTAACACCGATGTATTTAAGAAGCTAGTTATTTTGTTGTCCAAATTAATGTATTCTGAGCCTTGAATCAAATCCCACCAATCTTGATATTTTCTCGATTTACTGGGCATGGAATACAGTATTTTAAACTTTAATTCTAAACTCATTCTGAAGTCATGGAGCTCTCCTTTCTTACTTCCTTGCTCAAAGGTCAGAAGCAGATCTCTTCTGTCTCAGTTTGTGACTGAGATTTATGACAATAATTCTACTTACCTTTCCCAAGATCTTGTCTTGCCTACTTAGACTATAAGTAGGGGAGGGGAAGGCAAGGCAAGGCAAGTTCGTTCAATTTCAAATATGAAGTCTTATTTTTAGTAACAGAAATCTAAGTGAAGTTAACCATTTGAAATTAATTTCAAATTTAGTTTATAGATTCATTAGAACAGAATAAAATAGAGAAGAAAAGAAGCAACTAAGATAAAATCTGCTAACTTAAAAACAGCTGTGCCACAAAATTCTTAGAAAAAAATTATAGAGTCACATAAGAGCTTTCAGCTTCCTATTAAATCTTGCAGGGAATATTTTCTATCTTGGGGAAAAAAATGGCAGGTTATTGCTGTTTCTTATTAAATCTTCACAGTTTGTTGACTCCAAAGAAGTGTCATTTCCACATTATGTCAGGTTAAAGTCTTCCCACATAGGTAAAACTGAATCTCTAGACCTTAAAACTAACTTGTGTTTCATAGTTAAAATATTGCCATTTCACAGTTAGATTTATTTGAAAGAAACATTAGTGTGAAAGAAATATAATCCACCTGCTTATTTCTTTATTTACTTAACAAGCAGTCCTGCTTTGTCTAAGTTCTTTATACAGTCAGTGAAGAGTCATAGGCAATGGTTGTGGTTACATTAGCAAGTAATTCAGCTCAACAGGATTGGATCAATTAGTGCTGAAATTCCTGCATTTACACAAATCTCGGAGTTCATGCTTCAGAGCATTGTTTGAAGCTGTCTTCATGAGTTTGAACCCAAAGAACCGATCTCTGGTTTGAACTCTCATGTTTATATTATGGACACTGAGGAGAGTGCCTTTGGTGTACACCAGAAGCAGAGTTTCCACTTTGACTTTCTTCACAAGGAGTATAACTGCATTAATTTGATTAAAAATCACACCTTGAACCAAACCAATGTTCAGCAGTTTGGGACAAGCAGGGCATTCACTGATTCACAGCTGCAGTAGTGTTTTGTACCAAATTGTGAATGTAGAAGTAGCCAAGGCCTCCAGAGGGAGACCTTCTATACTTTAGTTTAAATGCCTGATTGAAGAAGATAAAATTTCCCCAACAGGGCTTTGTTTCCCTCCTATGGCTACTAGTAACTTTTAGGTGTTTAGTTTAATGGGACTTCTTCATAGGCACCCAAAATTTTGATATTAGTTAGGTACCTCTCTGAAGCAGATTGAATCTTAGCTGTACCTTTTGCAAACTTCTGTTGAAATAGAAGTTAAGGATAAGGATACCATATTTACTTCAATTTTCACTTCAAACACTTCTTTTGCAATCAGGAGCAGAAGAAAAAATGTTTCAATTGTTGGGAATAGCCATACTGAAAAACTAGCAACACATAAACCATTGCATTGCTTGAAATCAGAGATAGACAGAAACGAGAGTGCATGACTGATTCACAGAACGATAGCCTGCGGGTTCTCTGTGATAATCCGGCACTGTCTCATTTTCGAGGGTAAGAAGACACCCAAGGATCTTTGCTATTGCTTGCTTTTGCTGTTGTGAAGATAAGCACTGATTAATAAAGAGGTAATATTAAGAGTATTTTTACTGAAACCTAAAAAGTTTTCTGCAGTGAGATCACCACTGAGATTGATAAACATGATAGAAATACATGGGTTAGGTTACTGCATTGCCTGAAAACCTCTCATTTGGATATATCACATTTGTTTAATTAACAGAGTCACTAGCTTTCCAAGTAAAAAGAAAGTTAAAAGCTCATACACATTATTCTCCTTTACTTTCTCATTAGCTGCAGCATTTCCTGACAAATATTGACCTGTAATTCTTTCCCTCTGCCAAAGAATTAAATAAAATATGAACTGCACACAATATACACCATCTGTCCAATTCTACAAGCTGATTAGTACGTTGACTCCTATTGACTTTACTGCAAGCCCAAACTGCCCACAAACAAGGACCATTTCACACTTCACACGTGCAAAATTTGCTTGCTTCTGTATTGTCTAGTCCAAGTAAATTTAATTCTTTTGATAACATTTTAATACTAAATTTGTTATTTGTGAGTGTTTTCTATCCTGCCAAACTGGCTCACTCTCAGTCTGTTTCCTCTAATCTGTTCAGAAATGCTCAATTACTGATATTTTATTTTTTCACATACTTATACTCTGTTTTTTTCAGCTTCTTAAGTAATGCAGAAACTTTTTTAAGCAATCTATATCACATCTTGTTTAATATAAATTCAATTCACTTCTGGTAGAGAAGTTGGATTGAATTTTCCTTGGTATGGTAGGATGCTACCAGCAGATAACGCCTGCTTTTCTGTTTGTTTGTGTTACAGTCTAAGGTATCTCTAGGCTTTAAAACTCACTTTTTTCTTTCACTTTTTTTTTTCTGAAGTCTTCACTTATTCATGCTTCTTGATTTCGATTTATCTTCATACACATGCCAGTCTACCTTCAATTCATTCATCAATAATAGAATTTGTCTCACTCTGGTATCAGTTACATGCCATTGTTTACTTTTTTAATTTCTGAACTTCCTTTAGTCAGCTGATCTGTTTGAAGTATTCTACTAAAACACCATGTATCAATACACTATATTTACCCTTTTGACACTAGTTTAAGCAATGTATACAACATATGTTGATAAAATATATGAATGAGTTCCTTCCCTTAATAGTCTTATAATACAGCTATTTTACTATTTCTAATTTTCTTTGAAACCTTGTGGATCTCTCTTCTGCCCTCTGGAGTTCCTTTCTCTTCCTCCTTTCAATTGTGCCTTTGTGTGTGCAGCTTCAGATTAAGGCATCTAAATATAGATGTCTATATGTCAATATCTAGATGTCAGCTGTCTATGCAGTCAAGATATAGTCAATAGAGTGAATAGAGCCTAAAGAGTTTACCCCGAGGTGGACACGAGAAGCTGGTCAGCTGAAATGCTTTCTAGGCTCCATACTCACTAAGGTATTCATTTGTCTATAACTTAATTTTTAGCATCTGGCTTACACAGAGACGTATAAATTCAGGTGTCTTATCATGGAGCTGTATTGCAGCTTATGGTCTTAGTTCAGTTCAGTTTGGGTCAGTCATTTGAGATGTCCTCAAGTAGCTCACTTAGCCTCCAGCTGCTTCTGTAGAGGAGTTCAATCCTGTGTCACATCTCATAGCCTCATGGAGTTAACTCAGATGTCTTAAATCATCTTAATTGGCAGTAGCTGCGTATTTTGGAGCAACTGAAATGGACCTTTTATGTCCTTATGTAAAAGGTTGAAATCCACAGCTATCAAGCACCTAAACACTCACCTTTGTTCTCAAGATAAATCCTCTATATGACTTTTCCCATTACTGCCTTCTTTATTTTACCAAGCTCAGACAGGAATTGGAGATGCACATTTATGTAACACGTGCCTTTCTCATATATTATCTTTTCATTTTTCTTCATATGCATGTGTGGAAAGAAAAGGCTCCATAGGCTCCATACTGATCAGGAAGACATTAATGACACTAGCTGAGATTTTGTAACTCCCCAAATCCAGTGATCTGGTTCCAGAAGTCTCTGTGCAGATGCAGTCCACCGCCGAGTTCAAGAATGTCATTTTCTATGTTGAAAAATTCTATATTCAGCAAGCAATCCAGGTTTCCAGAACCACACCATGTTTTGAGGGTCTTAACAAAAGAATGTATAGAGCAAAAGGAAATAAAAAAAAAAAAAAATCTCCACTCTTGTGGTAAGGAAGTTTTCCTTTTTAAGTTATATTCTGTACTATTTTCAGTACTAAATATATGTTTGAATCAAATGAGCTAGAAATAAAATAATAGTAACCAATGGCACACATGCAAGATACAGGTGTCCATGACCAAAACCACGATCCAAAAAATCATGCATTTGGGATGAAAAGTTCAGCCTTTCTCTGGAGTTGGCTAAACTCCTTAGAGCTGCACCTCATTATGTTCTGGAATTGCTCTGTTCTTGTCAGAACCTGGTCATCTCAAACAGAATTTTAATAGAGACAGAAATAAGTATCCTCCTATTCCTGTTCTCTAAATTGGGTTAGTACAGTGGATGGTCTCAGAACACGGCAAACACAATGACAGATCTGGTACCCACCTCCAGGAACAATTTGTAACTGTTTTACATTTTGTAAATAAATATTAATATGGAATTGTTGTGGTTTAACCCCCGCCGGCAGATAGGACCACGCAGCCACTCCTTCACTCCCCCTGATTGGGAATGGGGAGAGAATCAGAAAAGTAAAAGTGAGAAAACTCATGGGCTGAGATAAAGACAGTTTAGTAAGTAAAGCAAAAGCCGCACACACAAGCAAAGCAAGGCAGAGCAAGGAATTCATTCACTGCTTCCCATTGGCAGGCAGGTGTTCAGCCATCTCCAGGAAAGCAGGGCTCCATCACATGTAATGGTTACTTGGGAAGACAAATGCCATCACTCTGAAGGCCACCCACCCCTTCCTTCTTCTTCCCCCAGCTTTATATACTGAGCATGACATCATATGGCATGGAATATCCCTTTGGTCAGTTGGGGTCGGCTGTCCCAGCTGTATCCTCTCCCAACTTTTTGTGCACCCCCAGCCTACTCACTGGTGGGGCAGTGTAAGGAGCAGAAAAGGCCTTGACTGCCTGGCAACAACTAAAAACACCTGTGTGCTATCAAAAACATTTCTTATCCCAAATCCAAAGCATAGCACTGTACCAGCTGCTAGTAAAAAAGTTAACGCTATCCCAACTGAAACCATGACAGGAGTGCAGTTAATAAAATATATGTGTTTAAAATTCAGATTATTAAAACCTATATTTTAAATTCTCAATCTCTAAAGTAGAATTTGAAACCAAAGAGAGATGCCTAGATAGCAAGTGTGTCACCCTGATGGTTTTACAAGAAAATTCTTCAAACAGATACTATGGTGGATCCTAGAGGATACATCAACTTTTCTCAAAAAATTGTCCTTCTATAAGGGAGTGCTGCCAGTTAGGAGGAGCATGGGGAAGGGTTAAGGTTTCTGAAAGTAGTGACTGTGATATAATAATACTGTGAGATGAAGATGGTGAGTATGGGAGTATGGTGTTTATAGCAATACCGTGTGGGGAAAACAGCATGCAGCATAAAGATGAGAGCATGGGGTAATACTGTTTGATGCACATGCCTGGGGTGCACTTGGTGGTGCACAAGTCTTGCAAGGTAGGAAGGAAAGGTAGAAAGGTAGTGGGAAACATGGTCAGCATACAGGCTGGTATGTACCCCATGAAATTGGGAAATCCCTTTCATGTTCCATTGAGAAGTGCCCCCCCACACACACAAACCTTTTGTTATAATCTGAGAAACATTCATCAGTGTATTTCTCTTTAGCTTGATGGACGTCACTGATAACTGGTTTTACACTCAGTGGGTAGCTGTAGATGGACTATACTCTCCTTTCTCAGGACTATTTCAGGACCTTTTCAAAAGTCTGCATTGTACATGTGTTTTAATTTGATATGCTGTGTACTCAGAGCACTTTTGTGAGAGCAAGCAATGAGCCATCAAATCAAATAAGGTTCATTTTCAGCGTTCTGTGTGTTAGCATGATTACAGTAATATGAGTTGATGCCCTATGTTGAAATCTCTAAAATCCATACTTTAAAATGTCGGGAATAAAGATTGTGTTCTTCAATTCATGCCAATCCCTATAAAGAATATGATTCTGCTCCCAAGACTAAAAATACTTCTTTTTCTATATCTTGACTGATATTTGGAAGTTATTCGGACAGAAGACTCACTTTGTTAAACTGATTAGCTAATATACTATGTCTCATCCCCTTCCTACATTTCTTCTGTTTGAAATATTCATAATATAATTGACAAACTCTCCAAATTATTTTATTTTGTTAAGAATTCTGTGTCTGAAATATGGCAGACATTCACAAATAGTTACTAAATCACTAGCCAAGAGGAAGGAAACTTCTTGTAGTTAATATGTCCAGTTTCCTGACTTGAATATTCTGCATAACAAAACACTATCAAGAGTTTTGTTTAAGAACTCTTATTTAACAAATATTTTCACACCACAAAAATAACATAAAAGCACTGATGAGAAGAAGTTGTAGAAAGAAGAAAAAAGTAAAACTGAGCTATTGTTTAGGACTTATCAATGGAAATGCAAGTCTTTATGTCCTATACAAAGCTTAACCAAGGACTAAAGCAGTGGTGGACTAAGAGATAGTAAATGCTTCCTAATATGTCTTTGTATGTGGCTCATTTCATGAAAAGACCCAAATCATCTTGGCCTACCAGGTAGTTAATGTAGCACTAGAGCACTTTATCTAGCACTCTAAAATGGAGTGAAATGCTTGAATTCTGTACAGCAGCTTATCAGTCTGTGTGGCTGTCCGGCCTCGACTTATTTCTACATCTATTCTAATACCTATATGAACAGCAGGAAGTTCTCTGATCACTATAAATCCATCTAAATTCCTACACTGAACTTCCCAGTGTTATGTTCAGACTCCTAATGATGAAAGCACATACATTAACCAATTTCTTCTCCAGAACTGAATTTCCTGGTCTTCTGAAACAGTGAATAAAATATACTGAAATTATAATTATTTACTTCAGTGGGTAATCAATGTCAGATGCTTCGTTCCTCTTAATAGGTGCCAGAGTTTTTATTTTCATTCTTACAACATAGTATTTCTACATCATCCTTGTTAGAAAGAAGATAACAATACTGCTTAAATTCACCTCTTCATTGTACATTAGTGAATACAAATATGAATTAATATAAATTTGTCAGCAACCGGCCACTAATATATATATATTTAAGCCTTTTTCGCAGAAAACACACTTAACAACAACTTAATTTTGTAGCATTACCACAGCTTTTGAGATGATATAAAGACATAAAGGTTCTGTTGTTTCTATAATTTATGGAAAATAATTTAATTCTAAGAACTGTAGTGACAAGAGTGTCCATAGACTAAAGTAATTAGGAGTTCATACACATGTGGTAAGTTGCTTGCCACAAAACGTTTCCTTTAACTCCTGGCACATGTGTCTTATTCAGAAATTCTGATACCAGCTTGTGCCATACTCCAGTCAAATCATTTGTGTCTGTGATACCACAAGTTTTTAATTTTTCTGCATACAGCAGACAAAATCTTCTAAAATGTGTGATAAAAAACAGCACTGGTCTTTGGAGGATTTACATTGTTTTCTTTAATTCAGCAGTTATCGTCTAACTTTGAGCAAGTACATTCACCTTTCTTCTGGACATATATATGTTAATTGTACAAGGTCTGTTTGTATGACTAAAGGTCATTCCCAATGAATGGAAGAATAATAACCATAAGTTTTAAGCCATTTGACTACTTGAAACTAAGCCCTAACTGTAATGTAAAAAAAGTCCTCAAAGATCGTGTTACTTGCTTTCAAAAAACCCAAGAGAATGATTCTAATTCTGTCCTCCACTATGTCATATGGATTTCCCATCACCCTCAATGCCTTTATTCAAGGAAAGTGAAGCTGGAATTTTATTTTCTATTTCCTATTTTGAGTTCTCCAATACTTTAATTCACATCTTATATCTGTTGTATGTCAAGATTTCTTCTCTGTCTAGGTAATCTGCGAGGGAAAATACCACATGAGAAATACAGTTAAGCTATATACCTGTTTATCTACCAGTGAGCCAAAAAACATTACCAATTGACTGGAAGAGTAATACTATAAACTTAAAGAGTTTTGCTTTCATTTAATGTTTTCAAAACACTTCTGTAGCATTGTCATTCCAAACCCCCTATTGTCACAATCCTTGTATTTGTCCTTGCAAACATCAAATCTGTTTCTTCCTTGCTATTTAAAGCAAAATATACTATACTGACACTCTGGTAGACAGTCTTTGCACAGCTAGAAATGGTTGCAACAGGTACAGAAATAAAGAGCTAAGAAAACTATGTTTTGTAATGCTGCACTCCACCAGATATTATAGTCATCTTTCTTCATTGTTTAGCACTAAGTAGTCTTTCACACCCATTTAAAGCACCCTTCCCTCTCCCTCCCCAAAATAACTCATTAACAAAGTGAAATGACAATATATTTCCCTTGATCCTGATCACAAAGTGCAGAGCAAAATTAAGGCTTAAATTGCTAGTATGAAAGATGCATGAACAGACTATTCCTAAACTCTCCTAAAGCATGCTTTTGTCTTCTGCTCATTTCTGTGTTTACAGCAGAGAAGTGCTTTCATTCTTCCCACAGAAAAGGAGTAAAATATTGCCATCTGCATATGCTTTTCTTATATTTCACATTTTTAAGATATCGGACTTTTTTTGTTGTTGTTTAGTTGTAAAAGTGGGGAAATTTGGGATGGAGATGCTTAGCTGTGTATTAGAAACCTAATGTTAGGGCTTTTCTGCAAACTAATGAATTTTATTCCTGTAGGAAATCTCATCCAGCCCAGTCAACACAAAAAGACATTCCAGTAGTTACATAGTTGTTTGCTTACGCATTTATTTCTACTGAAAATACCCTGAAACAACTTCCTTAAAATGAATATCATCATATGATGCACATTTACATGTGTGCTAAATTAGCAGAATCTCAAAGGAATCGAAAAGGACAATCTAAAAGATGTTCAGTGATGGATTATTTCTGACAGTATTTAGCAAAAATGTCACAAATCACATTTATAACGGGAACATGCTATGCAATGGGAAAGTTACCTATGGCACTACAGTATTAGGCATCATGATATGTACCTAATATTGTAAAAGGCTTGAGCAGATTTTGCCACCACAGCAGTTTAGCACCTCATCAATATTTTCAACATCAGATAATTGGGATTCTTCCAAACACTGAATCGTATAACTGAAAAATCCAATACAGAGAATCTGACTTAAATGTATTGCTGGATTATACACATGAAGTTACAGCACTTTTGTAGTACCTGAAATATACCATCACTGAAGTGAAAGACATAATATACACTTGGTTTTTGACTGTTTTAAATCATTTAAATAATGAAATACACTGTTCTGTGATACATATCTGGTCTAGTTTTAACCTGAACCATCATTAGGAATAAATAGTGTCCAAACATGTAGCTTTGACACTAAGTTATGATTCTACACTTAAGTGTATCTGAGTGTTCTGTTCAGTGAGTGAAACAATTGCATATGGACTCAACAAATCTGTTCTTTCACTGCTAGAATGGCAAGAATCTACTGCTGTCGTTAGAGATGCTTAAGATCTAGCTGTGTGACGTGGCTGCTCTGCCAGCTATCTGAAATTGAAAGAGGTTGAAAAAAGTATAATGACTACCCCAAAAGGATGCTGAGATAACACTGATAGGAATCTAGATTAATTTCTTGTTTTCCTTCTGCTAGCTAGGAGAAAAGGATATGTGTATTATATCTTAAATGGGATTCATGTCTTACCCCTTAAGTATTCTGCATAAGGGGGTGCAAACAGACTCCAGTTTATGTATTTAGTTGGTCAGGTACAAGCCTGCTGTAGTCTCAAAGACTTACAGCCATATTAGCACAGAACAGAGCCCAAGATAATAGTATACATTGCTAAGATGGCAAGGGGGGCAAAGTAAACATGCAGTGGACCATATCCATATGTTAGTTATAAATTCTTTTACCAGCACTGTTAGGCATCCTTTATATTCATTTACTTTCTAGATATGGGTGGTGGTTTACCAAGTTTCTAAATGATGCTGTTGTTTACACAAGAACATATCAATAACAATATTGTATGCCACAGGAGTCATACTTTGGGGTTTTTCTAGGAATTACTTGTCAGAGAATATAAGAATCCGTGTGTTCTTACAGGAGTGAGAATAGTCTAGAGTGTTACGTTAGGCACATGAGATGAAGGGTGAAAAGATATTTAGGCATAGGTTTGCTAATAGCCTTTTTTCTTGGTTTCTTTTGTAAATATCAGTTTGCACCTTCAAATACTCAAACACTCTTCAATGTTTGACACAAGATCTTCAGAAATTAAGCTCAATAATAGAGGTGCTAGTCTATTGTTCACGGCAGATGAAAAAAATGTAACCATGCTATATTTTTTCTTAAAACTAAGATTTATGATCAGATTGTTATAATTGTCAATCCTTTCCTTATTCTTTCTCAAACAAAGATTCTTTAAATCTTTTAAGTAGTGGCACTATGGTAATATCCTGTAAAATATTAGTCAGGAAAGAGTCTATTTCTAGAAGAATTAAGGAGATACACAAGATATGACAAAAGCTTGTGGCTGGGTTTTTATAGAGAAGATACGACAAAAGCTTATGGCTGGATTTTTTAGGACCTTTTTTTTTTTTAAATTGCTAGGTCATACCTGAAAATTTCCTATTAGCAAAGCATCTGCTGAGATCTCTCTCTAAATATCTTAAATACATTTTGGTACATATTCTCTCCTTTCTTTACAGTCACATATCACCTCATTCTTGATAAACATTAATCAGTCTATTCAGGCTTAAATGTAATTTCTTTTGAAGTTCTGAATGCTGGTCTGAAGGAAAGCATTACAGTTTCCCTTTATGTATATGAACAATGGCGAAGCAAGAGATATCCACTACAGATAAAAATAGTCCATTAATAACAGTAATACAGAGCACTTATATGAGACTTACTATCTACAAAGCAATTCACAAACAATAACCAATTAATCTTCTCTAGTTTCTCAGTGTAATCCATTCATTACCTAATGGATCCCAAATCTCTAATGCAATAGCAAAGTTTTTAACAGTGTACCTGGGGCTACCATTTGCAGCTGAAACTCCCATTTTCCTGACAGTTATGGCGGCTGAGCAGAAAAGTGTCAGGACAATTGCTTGGAGCTAGACTGTGCAAAGCTTTACTCTCAGTGATTTCAACCCCTAGAGCAACAGGTACCTTATCCTGACTGACAATAGCTCTTATCATAACAGCTAAATTAATTATAATTAAAGGAAAAGGAATCTCCAAGTGAAAATTTTGGGTACTTCAGAAAAAAAAAAAAAAGTTAAAATGTATAATTATTCTATACTTTTAACAATCCCTATAAAAGGTATCCAGGATAGCAATCCACTACAAGTCAGTACTGAAAGATTTTTTTAAAAACATCTGTGCAATGCTGGTTAGAGAGGCAATTGCCATGTTCCCATGATCCCATGGTATTTTTCACATTATTAAGTGACCTGAACATAAATGTACAGTTCTATGATGAACTTACTCTAGAGCAAGCCAAATGTAAATAGCATTGTAAATGTTAATCTTGGTAACTTCTGTGGCCTTTACAACATTCTTCTGTTCTTCAGACATGCAAGTGGTTTCCAGCATTGTCTTCTGAACAGGAGTTAAGGAATATGGAGTGATGTTTCCACTTCCTAACTTTAGCATTCTGAGTTGAGAAGACTGTTTCTCAATGATCCCCATTTATTCTTGGAGAAAAATAGATGGTATGACTATCCAGCCAGGGTTCAGTTGCCCAAAGAGAGGTGCTTAAAAGTCCATTGTGATGCCATCTATTCTGTGTGTCCAAGGCCAAATATATGATATAGGATGTGCAGGATATCTGTTGCCCTTTCCTAGTGCAGCAGATGGGCCCCAGATGAGATACCTCCTCAGCCTTTAAAATGGCATTTCCTTTTGTTTAGAGAAGTGAATGCTTTATATTCTGGGTCTCCTGGCAGGTGCATCTGGTAAAACTCTTGTACACCAAAGAGGCAGAGGAATGCCTCCTTTGGTGCACAAACGTTCACTGCCATGAGACCCTGAGTTTCACAGAAATTTTCTAACATTTCAGAAAAAATAGCTGATCCCCTTATTATACATTGGTCACAACTGCATATGCAATATCTTTGTTTTCACTATTTAAATTATTTTTCTGGTATTTGGCCAACAACTTATGTGTGCAATCTTTTTTTATTACTTTTAATAATTTTTTGTGATTCTTACAAGTAAGTACAATTCTATCAATTTTCCTAGTTGTGGGAACTTGTGTTATCTCATGATATAATGTCCCCACATGCAGTGAGCTCATCTTTTCTTCTCTTACACAATTCTTCCCAATGATTTCAGCAACCCCACCCCTCTTGTCACTGCTTTTCCTCAGTGCTGCAAGAAAAAAGCATCCAACTCAAAGGCTTCCTCACTGTCCTAAAGTTATTCCTTTAGCTGAAGCTTTATATAGGAAGATGGCAATATGTTCCTTAGCTACATTCCTTAGTTTGTGCTGATTATCACTAGAAGTCAGCCTTGCCATCTCAGAATACTCAGCGTTCTTTGTCCAGATCAACCAACCATTTAAAACTGAGCAGCTAACAGCTGAAAGGCCGTCTCTCACTATGTAGCAGTTTAGGCCTGAGAGAGTAGAAAAAATTCTCAGGCCCTATGTTCCACACTTCTATTAACTTGGGTCCCTCAACAAAAAAATTGCAGCTTCTCATAACTGGTTGCCACAAATAAATTATCTGACTTCCAAAAGACATAATCTGCAATGCAAATCAGATTCACTATGTGATCTAGGGATGAAAAACTCTGAAGTTAAGTGTTATTTAGATGTCACTAAGGATCTTGTTATCAAAAGAAGGGAATAAGTATTTTGTGCTAATTTTCACTATTTGTAGTAACATAAATATTAATAAAAAATACACAAAACCCCTATACACTTTATGGACTTTCCATTGAATCAGCCAGCTACTCTGTTGACAGATTACTTCACCTTTATCAGATTACATTGGACATATGCATCTTGTTGCAATCTATTCAATGTTTTTTTCCTGTGTCATTTTGATAAGAGTTTCTAACAAACTTGCTATCAGATACTTTTACTTAGGAGATTCTGAAAATTAAAAAAACTGTAAGAAAGTTGATTGATATTTGATATTTAGCTGTTGCTGATGAGCAAGATTCATACTGATCTCATTCTGTGTATGCATTTTAAAATAGATACCCATCAAAAAAATGCAATATAATACCATGCAATACAATAACAGAATTAGTCCTGGTAGCAGGGTTAAGGTCCCCTAAATCTGCCCCTTAAACCTTGATGGCTTACTCACATAACAAATATTTATGACTGGTTAATTTTCGAGCCTTGAGTAAACAAGTTAAACATGTTGAAAATAATTAATATAAATCCTTTGAAGTTTTTAATAGAAATTATACCTTTAAAGAAATTGAGGAATGTTCCATGAAATATGAAATTCAGTCTTGGCTCAGTAGTCTGACGTCTCCATTTGCAGTTATTGTTGCCTTGTATCTCTGTTCTCCTCATAACATATCTCTCACTTTCCTTTGAATGGTACACGTACAGATTTTCCCAAACTCACTGGAAGGTGCCATAGAATATCAGTGTATTCTATATATTTTATAACATGCATAGAAATAACTCTGAAATATATATCATGTAGTATAGAATGATAGCTATTGGATAGGTTGACAAAAACAGCTTTCACAACTCTATACCTAGTGCACATTCCTTATGAAACACCACACAGCTTTTCCAAGAGGCACCAATAACCTGTGGGGTTCAATTCAGTTACCCACACTAAGACAACTTGTAACATCTGAAATATTGCAGGTATTGAAGACATGCATGTAAGATGGCAGATAAAATACAAGAATTATAGGAGATCTATGCTCTTTGGACCAGTGACTGGAATCCAGGAGGAACAGGCTAAGGTGCACCAAAAGGCATTTGTAGATGGCTGTGTTGGGTATCTGAATTAGTCCTAGATCTCCATTAACCAACAGATGTTAAAGACACTTAGGTATTTCAGTCTCAAACAATTTTCTGTCTTTAGCATTTACTGTCATAAGATAGTACGGAGGTGCTAGAGAGAGGTTAGTTCCCCACCCTGCTGGGATAAAGTTCTACGTGAACTAACTAACAGCTGTTTCTATTTAGAGATTAATAAGGGGCCAAAGCTATCTAGACCAAGGACAAATTTATTTTTTCTGTCTTCCTTTATTGGGTCTGGCTGAGATGGAGTTAAATTTCCCCATAGCACCCCTCATAATGCTATGCTTTGTATTGGCAGCTAGAAAGGTGTTGATAACACACGGGTGTTTTGGCTACTCACTTTTGGGTGAGGTGATACTGAAATGTGCCCTGAGGCGGCCAGTCCCTGGGTGGCAGGGTATTTTGGCAGGTTCCTAGGATGGTTATCACCTCCCATAACCTGGGACTTTACACCTGAAGAGGCAAACAGACCTAGCAAACTGATACACTACCTGGTAGAAGACTGCCTTGCCTACCCCAACGAAAGCCATCAGCTTCTCGCACTGTATTGGGGCTTGGCCTATGCCTATAAAGCTACAGTTCAGTACTCTCAGAGAACTGTGGTTGAGGCAAGGACCCAGGCAACAACAACTACAGTAATTGCCCCAGTAACGAAAAAAGAAAAAGGCGTCAAGAAAAACAATGGCTCCGTATCATCAATTATTAAGGGAGGAGGAAGAAGAAAAAAGGTATCATCAAGAAGTCGGTCCTTTGACAAAGAAATTGGAGGAAAGAGGGAGAGAATTCAGACAGGAAGCGGAAACTACCCAGTCCCTGACCTCATCAGAACTTCAAGACGTGCACAAAGATCACAGTCGCTAGCCAGGTGAGCAGATCACTGCCTCACTGCTCTGATGCTGGGATAATTGTGCTGACAGTCAGCAATTGGAAGGTAAGGCAGCCCAACAGCCGGGATCCCTTGCTAGGAACCAGGGAACTGGGAAAGTAATTGGAAACGAGGCAGCAATTTGCAGTCTCTGGAGATGGCTCCTCTGAAGTATAAGGGCAAGATAACCACTCAAGGAAGATCTTGTGAACTCCCCAGGAAAGTGGACTACCACAGATGAAGACATCCAGGACCTGAAAGAATTAGTGATGCTGGAAATCATCTACAGTGTTCTAGACAATGATGAGGCCTCCAAAGATCCAGAGGATGTCCTGTGCACATGGGCCATATGGAAGAAGGTGATTCAAAGTGCCCCAGTGTCATATTCTAACAACTTGGCAGCAATGTAGAGCCCAGATATGGATACACCAGCTGTGGAGAGACTGTCTTCTTGGCTCCAAAACTTTAAGGAAAATCTCTGTACCTCCTTGTCCCTACAGCCCATTGCCTTGGCTATCAGGGGCGCCCCAAGAAATCAGTCCTTTCCTGCCTCTGTCAGAGGGAAAAGGAGTCCCAGGCGCATGCTGCGTGGCATACTCTGGGTCATACTGTGTGACCAGGGGGAGGACATGAGGAAGTGCACGGTGAACCTACCTTCAAGCTGGAAGCCTGTGTGAACTTAGAGGGAAGGCAGCTGTTAGGAAGGGGCCACCCAAGAAGGCTGTCAGCTTAGTTGCTGTACAGACAAACATAAGATGGCAATCAGCTATCTCCCAGACACAGAACTGAAATCACCTCCCTTGATCCTGATGAGGGGATCTGGCACTGCAAGGGTAAAACAGTGAATACTCTGACTAGGAACAGGAATAAAGGGTCCCTGCCTTCGGCCAAGAGGAGGAAAGGGATGACTGGGTATACTGGACTGTGCGGATTTGACGGCCTGGCACATCAGACCCAGGGAAGTATAAGGCTTTGGTAGGCACTAGTGCTCAGTGTGCGCTTGTGCCATCAGGTATAGGAGCACAGAACCCATCTGGATCTCTGGAGTGAGAGAGGGATGCCAAGAATTGTATGCATTGGAGGCTGAGGTGAGCTTAACAGGGGACAAGTGGGAAAAGCACTCCATTCTTACTGGCCCAGAGGCCCCTTGAACTCTTGGCATAGACTACCTCAGGAGAGGGTACTTCAAGGACCCAGAGGGGTACTGATGGGCTTTTGATGTAGCCACTGTGAACACAAAGAAGATCAAACACCTATCTACCCTGCCTGGCATCTCAGAACATGCCTTTGTGGATTACAGGGGCTTCATTCTGCTCCCCATCCCTGTATTCTAGCTCAGGGGTTAGGGAACTCAAGGAACAACTGGTCCTACTGCTGAAGACTGAGGCAAAGACGGCATTAAGTACCTCAGCCTTATCCTCGTCCTTGGTCAATACGTTACCAGCCTGGTCTACTAGAGGACAGAGATTATCCTTAGTCCTCTTTTTATTGCCAATATATTTATAGAAACGTTTTTTGTTGTCCTTGACAACAGAAGCCAGGTTTAGTTCTAGCTGGGCTTTGGCCTTCCTAATTTTTTCCCTACATAGCCTCACTACCTCTTTGTAGTCCTCCTGAGTGGCCTGCCCTTCTTTCCAAAGGCCATATATCCTCTTTTTTTCCCTAAGCTGCAACACTAGCTCCCTGCTTAGCCAGGCCGGTCTTTTTCCCCGACGGCTTGTCTTCCGGCACATGGGGACAGCCTGCTCCTGCACCTTTAGGACTTCCTTCTTGAAAAACATCCAGGCTTCCTGGGCTCCTTTGCCCCGGAGGACTGCCTCCCAGGGGACTTTTTCAACCAGGCTCCTGAAAAGCCCAAAGTCCGCCCTCCGGAAGTCCAAGGTGGCAGTTCTGCTGACCCCCTTCCTTGCTTCTCCCAGAATTGAGAACTCTATCATTTCGTGGTCACTGTTGCCAAGACGGCCTCCGACCATCACATCCCCCACAAGACCTTCCCTGTTGACAAACAACAGATCCAGCAGGGCACTTTCCCTAGTTGGCTCTTTCACTAACTGTGTTAAGAAGTTATCCCCAGTACCTTCCAGGAACTTTCTAGACTGTTCCCTCCCTGCTGTATTGTATTCCCAGCAGATGTCTGGCAAATTGAAGTCACCCACGAGGACTAGAGCTCGCGACCTTGAGACTTCTCCCAGCCGTTTATAGAATATTTCATCTGCCTCCTCATCCTGGTTGGGCGGTCTATAACAGACTCCTACTAC
This sequence comes from Pluvialis apricaria, assembly GCA_017639485.1. Lineage (NCBI taxonomy): Eukaryota > Metazoa > Chordata > Aves > Charadriiformes > Charadriidae > Pluvialis > Pluvialis apricaria. The sequence goes on from CM030007.1 coordinate 45,061,839, forward strand.
AATATCTGCCTTGTTAGCCCTCCCCCTGATCTTTACCCATAAACACTCAATCCCATTATCACCATCTTCTAATTCAAAGCATTCATAACACTCCCTGATATATAAGGCCACACCCCCGCCTCTTCTTGCTCGCCTATCCTTCCTGAAGAGTCTATAGCCATCCATGGCAACATTATAGTCATGAGAGTCATCCCACCATGTTTCTGTGATGGCAACTACATCATAATTACCCTGGTGCACGATGGCTTCCAGCTCCTCTTGTTTGTTGCCCATGCTACGTGCATTAGTGTATAAGCACTTCAGGTGGGCTATAGGTCCTTTCTCCTTTTTACTGGAGGGAGCTAAAGTTCTGCTATCCCCAGACATCTTCCTAAGGAGCCCGGTTACACCCCCTGTCTTTTCCAAGTCTAGTGCCAGCCCACCAATTTCAGGATTTTTGCTAGCAACCTTGGATCTATCCCCATCCCCCTTCGAACCTAGTTTAAAGCCCTGTCAATGAGCCCCGCCAACTGCTGCCCTAAAACCCTTTTCCCCCTCTGAGACAGGCTTTTGCTGTCTGTTGCCAGCAGGCCTGGTGTCCTGAAAAGCAGCCCATGGTCAAAGAACACAAAATCTTGCCGACGACACCAGTCTCTGAGCCAGGCATTGATTAGCTGGCATTTCCTGTTAATCTTCGCATCCATCTTTGCAATTGTTGGGATAGAAGCAAACACTATTTGTGCTCCTGATCCCCTGACCAGCCGTCCCAGGGCCCTGAAGTCTCTCTTTATCGCCCTCAGACTCCTTACTAGAATTTCATCATTACCCAACTGAAAAACCAATAAAGGGTAGTAGTCGGTAGGCCTAACTAGGGTAGGGAGTTTCCTCTGGACATCCTTAACCTTGGCTGCAGGGAGACAGCAGACCTCCCTACAGATTGGGTCCGGTCAACATATGGGACCTTCCACTCCCTTCAGAATCGAGTCCCCTACTACAAGGACCCGTCTTTTTTTCCTAAATGATGATGTTGTTATACGAGGTGTAACCTGTCTTGGCTTCAGTGGCAATTCAGAGTTTGGCAAGGCACTGTTATTGTCATCCTCCACTTCCCTTTCCAGAACATCATATCTGTTCTGTAACAGCACCTGGGATAGTGTGGGGGTTTCCTGGGAGGCACGCCTGCCACGTCGGGTGGGGACTTGTTGCCACTGGCCCCTGTCTTCTGAATCTTCACGTTCAGATTCAACGCTAGAGGGTGTTGGGCTCATTGTATGTGGAGCTCGATCTTTCTGGGGGGCTTCTCTCAGGGAAGACAGAGCATGACTCCAGCTATCTATCTCCTGTTCACTTTCCCTTATACTTCTTAAGCAGCTTACCTCCTCGCGGAGCTCCATCACTAGCTGAAGGAGTTCCTCTACTTGGGCACACCGCCCACAGGCCTGCTCACCGTTACTATTCAACACCGGCGCAAAAGCAGGGCACTCCCTGCAGCCCGACACCTGGGTGGCAGCATGTTGCCATGCTAGCTCTGTCTGGGTGGCCACTTCGGAGCTGATCGGTGCAGAGCTCAGGGAGGCCATGGTCTTCTGCCGAGTTCTTACCATGATGTTCTGGCCGGGTCAAGAGTTTTTTAGTAAGTTACCTTTTGAAGAGCTGCTCCCTGTTCACCCCCTCTCACTGCAGTGACGCCCTGGGTGACGCCCACCAGTTGCCCTCGTGCTGGGCAGTCCGTTTAGAACTGCTGCGTGTGACGCTGGCTCCGCCCCTGCCGCGTCAGCAGCCCGCCCCCGAGCTGCCGGTTCCGGCACAAGCACAAGCACGCGCCAGCCGCTTTCCCCGGCTACAAGAGCCCTCAAAAGAGCCCTTTGCCGGCCCGATCCGCCGAGATCCCCTTCCCCAGTTATGCCTTACCTTCACTGGAGCTGCTCTCCTCGGCAACTGACCGTTGGCATATATATATATATATCTTTTCTAACCATCCCATTGTATTTCATTCTCATTACTGAAATCCCTTTTTGCCAACAGTTACAACTTAAACTACATCCGTAAACTATCTTTATACCCAATATATGGATTTATACATTCTCGTGAACTACTATCCCCTGTCCTTTAACAGGTAGATATTACTCTTCCATTCCATGGGCTTCCTCCACTCCTCCAGATGTTCATAATAACAGGCTGCGTCTTGGGCCCCATCTGTCAAGGTAGGTGCTCAAGACAGGAAAAGCAGTATGTTCGATTGTTGGGCACCAACACTGGCTTGGTTTGGGTCATCGTTGCACTCCTCTAGTTACTTGTGAAACCAACTCTTCATTGGTTCAGGTCATTCCTGCTGCATTCCTTCCTACAACATACAACTCACATGACAATTTATTTTTCCCCCAAGACTAAATACCCTTAAGGCATGTACCGGGTCTTCCCATCCTTCCACATTATCCACCAAGTACACCTAGGTCCTTGAGCAAAGGCAATCCCATTAATGGGTTTGCCTTTTCCCAGGGGAGGAGTAATCCACACCACCTTCCCCAGCCACTTCCTTATGTGTGCTATGGTGACTTTATCTTCTCCCGCAGTTATGTAGGGGTTTTGTTTGGGCAGGACCAGGATAGTTAACATATCCCCTAGTGTTAACCAGCCAAGTGGCTTCTACTAAATTTGTATCGCAGTGCTACCATGTCCCATTTCCCAATGCCTTTCAAGGCCTAAGATGATGTTTCAGGCAGTGGTATGGTTTACAGGGTGTGTTTCTAGCCAGCCAGTAGTTGCTTCCAGCATGGTGAGCATGTAGCGCTTGTCTTGGAGTGTTTGTGGCAGTAGTCCAATATAGTCAATTTGCCAGGTCTCACCATATTGATAACCCAGACACCACCCTCTATTCCAGGGAAATTTTACTCATGTGTCTTGCTTGATTGTGGTACATATTTCACATTAATGAGTGACCAGTGTGATGGCCTCCATGGTCAGGTCCACCCCTTGATCATGAGCCCATCTGCATGTGGCATCTCTGCCTAGATATCCCGATGTTCTGTGGGTCCAATGAGCTACAAATAGCTCACCCTTATGCTCCCAGTCTAGGTCCACTTGAGCTACTTCAATTTTGACAGCCTTGTCTACCTGTTCATTGTTTCGATGTTCTTCAGCAGCATGGCTTTAAGACACGTGAGCATCTACGTGACATACCTTTAGATCCATGCTTTCTTCCCGGGCAGCAATATCCTGCCACAATGCAGCAGCCCAGATGGGTTTACTGCTGCACTGCCAACTAGTCATCTTCTACTGCTGTAGCCACTCCCATGGGGCATTAGTCACCATCCAGAAGTCAGTATAGAGATAGTATACTGGCCACTTTTCTCGTTCAACAATCTCTAGGACTCGTTGGATAGCTTTCACTTCTGCAAACTGACTTGACGCACCTGCCCCTTCAGTGGCTTCAATGACTTGTCATGTGAAACTCCACACAGCAGCTTTCCAGTTCTGATGGTTTTCTATCACACCAAAGGATCCATCAGTAAACAAAGCATAATGCCTTTCATCTTCTGATAACTCAGTATATGGTGGTGCCTCTTGGGCATGAGCCACCTCCTCAGGCAATGCTCAAAAATGTCTGCCTTCTAGCCAGTCCATGATCTCTTACAGGATTTCCGTGCCATTGGGTTTCCTGAGCCGAGCTCGATGCGTAATCAACGTTACCCACTTACTCCATGCCATGTTGTTTGCATGGAGGGGGATGTTTCCTTTGAGCATCCAGTGTAGCATGGGCAATCATGGTGCCAAGAGGAGATATGCTTCTGAGGAGATATGCTTCTTTACCAACAACTTCTGAAGTGACTGGAACACCCTCATATGCTGCTAGTATCTCTTTTTCCATCAAGGCCTTTTGATGCTTGATACCCCCGGCTCCAAAACCCTAATGGTCAACCTCGGGTTTCTCCTAATGTTTTCTCCCAGAGGTTCCAGGTAAGACCATGGTCCCCAGCTGCAGTGTAGAGTACATTTTCAACAGCTGGTCCTGTCCAGACAGATCCAAGAGCTATTGCAAGAGTTATTTCCTGTTTGATCTGCTCAAAGGCTTGTTGTTGTTCAAGGCCCCACTCATAATTGTTCTCCTTTCAGGTCACTCAATAAAGAGGGCTCACGAGCTGACTATAACCTTGAATATGCATTCTCCAGAATCCCACAAGACCTGGGAAAGCTTGTGTTTCCTTCTTGTTAGCTAGCGGAGACATAGTTGCTAACTTGCTGACCACATCCATAGGAACGTGACAGCATCCAACCAGCCATTTTATTCCCAAGAAACACATCTCCTGTGCAGGTCCCTTGACATTGCTTTTTTTATGGTGAAACCAGCTTTCAGAAGAATCTGAATTACTCTTTTTCCCTTCCCAAACACTTATTTGCCTTGTTACCTCACACGATGATGTCATCGATGCATTGTAGATGTTCAGGAACATCACTCTTTTCCAAAGCAGTTTGGATTAGTCCATGACAAATGGTAGGGTTGTGCTTCCACGCCTGGGGCAGTCGATTCCAGGTGTACTGGACATCACTTCATGTGAAAGCAAACTGTGGTCTGCATTCTGCTGCCCAATGAATTGAAAAAAACACATTGGCAACGTCAATCGTAGCATACCGCTTGGCTGCCTTTGACTCAAGTTCATATTTAAGCTCTAACATGTCTGGTACAGCAGCACTTAGTGGTGGCATCTCTCCATCAGACTTTTGCAGTGGCCATATGGGACTATTAAAAGTTGAGCGTGTCTTGCTGATCACTCCTTGGCGCTCTCCAGTTGATGCATCAGCTCACTTCCTTCTTCTTCCCCAGCTTTATATGCTGAACATGACATCATATGGTACAGTATACCTCTTCGGTCTGTTGCGGTCAGCTTACCTGGTTGTGTTCCCTACCAACTTCTTGTGCACCCCCAGCCTACTCGCTGGTGGGGTGGTGTGAGAAGCAGAAAAGGCCTTGACTCTATGTAAGCACTGCTCAGCAATAACTAAAACATCCCTGTGTTATCAACACTGTTTCCAGCACAAATCCAAAACATAACCCCATATGAGTTACTGTGAAGAAAATTAACTCTACCCCAGCCAAAACCAGCTGCTTTGTCATCTGCTGTGTTCCTCTACCATCATTTATACATTTCAGCCTTATTGATTTAGGTACACATATAATTAGCATATAGTTTACAGTACAGAGGTTAACCTTTACACTTTATATAATCTGTATAAACAGAATTAGAAACTGGGCTGACTGTATATGATCCTGGTTATTATTCGACCTGATGACACTTTCAGTGAAAGTGTAATACATAAATGTATTTCTTTCTGTATATTCCATTTAATTATTTCTAAATTTGAATGCCTAAAAAAGAACTTTAGCCTGTTGTTTTTATAGCTATTCTCCAAAAAAAAAAAAAAGGTAATCTGAATCCAATGTAACTGAATTTCAAACTAGGAAATATACACGTCTACAATGGACTCTCATGTTTACCTCTTGGATTTCAGAGCTTCACATATATAACAATGCTGTGTGGTAAGGCTGTTTTACTTAGTGAAATAATTCCTGCTACTTTTCCTCCCTTCCCTTCCCTCCCCTTCCCTTCCCTCCCCTTCCCCTCCCCTTCCCCTCCCCTTCCCTTCCCTTCCCTTCCCTTCCCTTCCCTTCCCTTCCCTTCCCTTCCCTTCCCTTCCCTTCCCTTCCCTTCCCTTCCCTTCCCTTCCCTTCCCCTTCCCTTCCCTTCCCTTCCCTTCCCTTCCCTTCCCTTCCCTTCCCTTCCCTTCCCTTCCCTTCCCTTCCCTTCCCTTCCCTTCCCTTCCCTTCCCTTCCCTTCCCTTCCCTTCCCTTCCCTTCCCTTCCCTTCCCTTCCCTTCCCTTCCCTTCCCTTCCCTTCCCTTCCCTTCCCTTCCCTTCCCCTCCCCTCCCCTCCCCTCCCCTCCCCTCCCCTCCCCTCCCTTCCCTTCCCTTCCCTTCCCTTCCCTTCCCTTCCCTTCCCTTCCCTTCCCTTCCCTTCCCTTCCCTTCCCTTCCCTTCCCTTCCCTTCCCTTCCCTTCCCTTCCCTTGTGTGTTTTTTTTTTTTCCTTTTCTTTCTTCCAGTGTGTATGGTCACTTGTTTTTTCTATGTCATCCAACCTAATATTTTCTCTTTTTTTCTAATCCCTAACATCAAATTTTAAATTCAAGAACATTTACAGGCCATTCATGCAGGTTTCAGACTACTGGAGTTCCTCCAGCAACACCCCATAGGACAGAGGATCATTGTGAAAGAAAACATGAGACACTGTGACTAAGCCAAAGCACATGACCTTCAGTTTAGAAAGCTGGCCTTGCATAATGAAGGGGTACCTACCCAGCACACACACAAAACTCAAATATTTTTCCCAGGACTACAGGTTCATTTGTTCTGTCATCTTCTGTAAGACAAGGAATACAAATATTGCCAGAATAAAATATTGGGCAACTTTTGCAAAACAGAACACCTTCAGTAATGTTGATGCCATATTTTGCAAAGCTCAACTGGTGCATTTTGACCAGCTCTTACTTAAAATAAAGTTCATGCCACTAGGGGCATTCTTCAACTAATTTCAATTTCAAGTTCCCAACAGTGTTCTCTCATTTTACAACTTCTCAAATATAAACGTATTAACCACTTTATGGTTGCTGGGAGTTTGACTTGCAGCTTAAGATACATTTTCAGCTGGAAGTTTAATAGATTTTCGGGTCTCTCAAAATATTTCTGACACTTATATGCAATGGATGGGAATGGCTTTAACGACACTTGCAGGAATTTGTAACTTAGGATTCCACAGAGCTCAGTCACTGAAACAATAAAGTGTTTTCAAAAGCTGTAAAAAGTCCGAACAGTTTCAGCTATTCAAGATCCTATCAAAATAATATTAATGGTGAATACTCTGAGAGCATTTTATGATGATGTCACTTGTTATGTTCATTTAATGTTTCTGCTAACTAAGAGGAAAAAGAGTTTCTTACTCTAGTCTGTTTTGCATGAGTTTTGTACTTTAATAAGGCTGCTAAACACTTCTGTGAAGACAGTGAAAAAATTTCACAGTTCATAAAAATTATTCAGATGCATCTTCAGAAAGGTGAAGAATTTTAGAAATTGAATTTAAAAAAGGATACTATGGCACGTTTTATGTAAAGCAATGTAAAAAGCCTTCAGCTTGATTGAAACCATCCTATAAAGTACCGCAATATTTGGGTTTTTGTTTATTTCATTCAGATAACATTAATATTTTCAAACTTTCTTTCAATGTTGCTGGAAGCTATTGAGGCCAAAGACAGAATCTCTTTGCTAATTTGGAAATGAAATATCTGAGATCTTGGACTCATTTATGTTAACTGGAGCTCTTCCATTTGAAGCCATATTCAAATTATACTATGAAATCAAGTATAAATCCTCTAAAATGATATAATATAGTAATAGATTCAGTAAAAATCTTAATAAAATACATCGAGTAAGTGAACCAGGGAACCGCTGTTCCCCTAGCTTGTGTTTTGACTATGTAGCAACTGTTGTTCAGAGATGGATCTCACAGTTGTGAGAGAGATTGCGTATATTGAGAGAATACACAGCATGTGGGCTAAAGATATAACATGATAGGATTAGTTGGTGTTCACCAACGTGACAATCTATTTTTAATGGAACACCTAGATTAGGAAATGCAATTTGCTTGGGTTTATGTACTTCTTGACAGAATATGGCTGTCTTACCTGAAAGATTTGTTTTTGTTACTCTCTGTTTCATGACTGATACAATTTTCAAGCAGAAGAGGAATAGGGCTAAACCATAAGTCTTTTTACATCAAAAGTGCACACTTAGAGACAGATTTTTCAGCTCTTAACACTGTATAACATGTAGTGCAGATAACAATAATGAACACCTATTTGCATTAACTCATATAATTAACTCCAGCATTGCAATGCTTCACACGTATTTGTATGTACCTCTGTGTGTAGTATACAACTGCATATATGTCTAAGTATAGTATATGTATATATTGTCATCATACACTGGAAATCATCAAATTATTTTTTTTATGGAATTATTCTGATGATAGGCATTGAAATGCATGGTCTTACTTGTAGTCACTTCTTCACAAGCAAAAAAAGATGCAGAAGTCAAATTCTGTAATTTCACATAGCAATATCGTAACGAGCTATCACTTTTTATGCATCTGCTGCTGAAAATGGAATATATTAGCAAAAGAAGATCATCAGAACAATGTTACTTTGAGAAGAAACTCTTCTACAAGATATCGCTGAGAATCTTCTGGAATTCTGTTGCATGGGAAAAAAATGCATTGCCTAAGGTTGGGGGGATTTCAAAACTGCAGGCATTGCACTATGTTTAGAAAAAAATGTAATGTCATATAAAATACCTGTTTATACATATATTGCACGTCTGAAATGAATGTTTTCAATTCTCAGCTCTGTTGCCTGTAGAAACTGTGCATTACACCTATTTAAAACTTAAGTACATGATTATTAACCAAAATAGTCTATAGTCATAATGCAACTCAAAACGGATTTGTGTACAAAAAGATTTGTGTGCTGTTTTTCCTCAAAAGTACATTCTTAAATAAGAGAGACTTGGAAATAAAAGGCAAACTGCACCTTGAAGTGAAAGAACAGGAGCAGATGTCCTTTAGCTGTGTGTTTTATTGATTTATAAACACTCAGTCAGGCTACCTCATCTCTGCAGAGTAATTTAGATATGGGAAAATATCTGTGAAATATATTGATTGCATTATTGATTGAAAAGCCAATTGCTGTTGCACTCCTGTTTTACCATTTAAGTCCTGACACATTTTGACATATGAGCCAGCTGCGACTACTGCCTCGATACTGCAATGAGATAATGTGAAAGCTGTCATAACCACTTCTGTGTCAGCCGCAAGAATTTACAGTGTACTAGTGCTGCTATTTAGCTTGTTCCTTAACCACCTGAATAATTAGGGTTTGTTAAAGCTTTTGCTGGAGCACATTTGGTTTATATATGTGCTGTTTTTATGTTTCCTTTCACATTGGATTGATACATCATGAACAAAAGAAATGTAGAAACCAGGCTGTTATTATTCAAAGCCTATACACGTGGGGATGATTGTTTCTGCTCAAATATTTTTCTCTTCTCCATGAGGAATTTGGATTTTAGAACATTTCGCAAGGGAATTCTCACTTGTTTCCAGATCAGTTTACTCTCAGCAGCAATAAATCAAGGGAGGACAGGAAAAAATCCTCTACAGCCTATTAACAACTCTGTCATTCATTTTGAAATTTTAAACTGTGGAAAATACGATGAAAGCAAAAACATATAGCAACTTATTCAGCAATTTTCATATTACAAAAGTACTTCTATATTTATTTATCCATCTGTGGTTATAATTAAAATGAATAAGCATACTAAAAAGATATTTTTAAGCCCTGATAGATCATAGTAAATAAAATAATCTTCATAAAATGCATCCTTGAAGAACAAAAGAAAAATTTCCTTTACCAGCTCCACACTTTAGCATGGTACAGAGTGAACTATACAGTTTAATCACCTTCATTCCTACTCTTATTAGTGAAATGATAAGGCATCTTCATAGCAGCTTTAACTCATTTCTTTGACAATATAGTCAATACAGACTTTTCTTTTTTCATAAGGAGGCTGATTATATAGTTCATTCATGCCATCTCTTATTCATTTTCAGCTGTTTATTTCATGATCTTTTGACCAGATCCAGACCTTCAAGTGTAATCCATGTGGGACTTCTCCTGTGCCCTGACAGAATGGCATTGATTTAGATAGATTCTGTACATGCTCTAGGTTGTACCTGGGTAGATCTCACAGCAGGTCTGGATTTTAGCTTGCATATTTGTCATCACAATACTTGTATTTCTCCCAGGGTACCAGATGAACTATAAGCAGTCTCTAGACCTCCTATTTGGAGGGACTTCTGCACTCTTCTTTCTGTATGAAGTGCCTTTTTTGTATCTGAAAATGATGTCTGGCCAAAGGTGCTATTCCATACTTTCTCTCCTCTGAATGAAATGTGCAACACACAGTACATTTGCTTATTCCATTTGAATAATCAGATGAAAATTACCTACAGTACCAGAATTGTATTGATTAGTTATCAGGTGGAAATGGCACATATGATGAGTCTGCAAAGCAAGTTTCTTGTGCTTTCACTTGAAATTAGTGTTCGTCATTGGATTATGTGATGGGTGGCCATGTATTTCATACCGCAGAGCACGTACATGGAAAAATTCTTTTACAAAGCAATGAAAATTTAAACAGTGCTCAGAAGTAGTGTTTTGATTTTGTTCCTGGGTGAAATAGTAATAATTACCAGGTTGAAACAAAATAGAATTACAGTATACAGTAACAACACTAATATTTTCAGTTGTTGCAATTTGACATTATTTTTCAAAATACAATTCTAGTTTAGAATCATATTTGGCAAAAAAATATTAGGAAAGTTAGAAAATATTTTGGGTTTCTCTTTCTTTCTTTTTCAACGTTAAATAAAGCTGTAAGTCCATATAAAGGAAGTTATGAATGTTCACTACTAAATTCACTGGTTTTGACTTTTTATTTTAGATATTTGAGGTTTGGCATTGTTTTGTGAAGTGGTGGGTGCACACCAGCCAGCAGCCAAACACCCATCATGGCGCTCACTCACTCCCCCCTAACGTGCGATGGGGAGAAAAAAGAAGGAAGGTCAGAAGACCCATAGACCAAGATAATAACCATTTAATAGAGAGAGCAAAAGCTGTACGCACAAGCAAAGGAAAAAGATTAATTCATTCACTACAGCCTATCAGCAGACAGATGTCCAGCCACTTCCTTGGAAGCAGGGCCTCAGTATACGTAACGGTTTCTTGGGAAAACAAATACCATAATCATGAATGTTTCCCTTTCATCCTCCTTTCTTTGAGATTTTATTGAGCAGACATCATATGGTATGGAATATCTTTTTGATCAGTTTGTGTCAGCTGTCCCAGCTGTGTCTCCTCCTAATTTCTTGCCGACCCCCAGCCTACTCGTTTTGGATGGATGTTGGGGTAGAGGGAAGGTCTTCATGCTGTGCAAGCACTGTTCAGCAATAACCAAAACATTGGTGTGTTATCAACACAGTTTTAGCCACAAATGCAAAGCACATCACAATCCTGGCTGCTATGAAGAAAGTTAACTCCATCCCAGCCAGACACTGTACATGCAATAAGATTCTTTCTCATGTGCCAGCTGATAAGACATACTAAGCTTTCCACTCTAGTGCAATAATGAAAAGGGAAGCAAGGTATAGCACCTATAAAATGCATTTTGAAATCACAGTAGTTTAGTTGTCAAGTATAATGAAGGAAGCCTTGGAGGAAATTTCACTGGAAGCTATTATGACATGATCAAGCCATGGGTGCCATAGGTCTGATTGGAGCCGAATGGATACTGAGATCCCAAATGCTGCCAGCTTAGGAAAAGGGATAAGTCATTAGCTAATATGGATCAGAAAAGACAATACTGAGTATGATTGCAGTTTTCTGCTCAAAAGGCCCTTCTGATAGTATCCTGGAACTTCAAGCAGCATTAGTTCTTTCTTCCCACTGTTAATGTGGGAATTTCTTCATGAAAGGAGCCTCCAGAAAGCAAATCAGATCTTATGTGGGCTGAGCCTTCTTTCTGGAGGTTACTTTTCCACTTTCCATTTCTCCTTTTAGCAATATAAACAATCCAGTATAGCTCTTCTCCTATGCTAGGCACCTAATTTAGGTGGCAGGAATTCAGACCCACACATCCACAACTTCTAGATCCTTTTGTCGTTGGGAATTGGTTGTAGAACACTGAGAAGAAGAAAAGTCTCCTGACAAGCTGAATGTGTGTATGAACAAGGAGTCAACTGTACTTCAGAGGTGTATTTTTAAGGCACACTACCTCTTGGGATGACACAGCCTACACACTATTTCTTGCTGAAGGCTGTGCCTAGAGGCATAATCAACTTCTGAGGGACTGAATGTAATCTAAATTATAACAGTAGTATTGTGGCCTGATGCCCCAAACCTTTACATCAGCTTTACTGATTTCAATGGATTGTATTAAAAAAAATATGTCTTCTAAATAAAAATCTTTTATTTGGGTAATAATGAAGATATGTTGCTTTTTGCCACTACAGAATTATCTGCTGAGTGATAATGGATGTATGAAATATCTTAAAATACTTCTTTTTTCAGGCCTTTAAATACCTATTCTTTCATGCAAGAAAAACTTTATACTACTTGCAGGTGAGCTAAGCAGGCAGACACAGGATGTGTAGGATTATACACATTCATAGCCCTGTAATAAATAATACAGCATACTAAAATCATTGAGAATATGTATGTAGAAATAGTAGAGATAGATAATACCAATTTATTCAGGGATCTTAGTGAATGGTACTGCAAATACTGCTTCCTACATTCCTTTTGGGATTTGTACACAGACTAATACAGATGTATAGGCTTGTACAAATATGGGACCATCCTGAAAGTATACCAATACATCTAATTTCTGAAAAAGAATAAGATTTTCTCATTGGCAGCCATAAAGAGCTGAGCATTTTTACTTTTCACAGCTTAAATTGCACCTGTATCTCTTGCTATATCTTTTTTTTTTTTCTTTCAAACACGAAGCAGTTCCTTCTTTGCTTTAGCAGAACAATTTAAAGGGGGAAAGAACACAGTGATATCCTTCACCAAAGAATAACCACGCTGTTTGGAAAAACTAGTAATAGCTGGAGGAGATGGAAGACCACAGACAGGAAGACAATTTATTGCAAAAGTTGCAGTCTCTCAATTTCTCCCTCTCATGTTGGAATTGGAAAACATCCATTCTTTATAAATGTCTTTCAAAAGTTATTACAATAGAATCTCAACTATTAGGATTGAAATAGTCTGCACAGAAAAGTGATGAAGGCCCAACATCCTCAGCTGCTTAAAATCAGATTGATCAAGAATACTTAAAACTAATGCATGAAAATCAAATTTTCTATCTGGTCTGTATGGTTTAAATCTTTTGTTGTCTCTTATAGATGAAGGAGTGTCAAGTTCCTTCAGTGTTAATGTTAAATGAAAAACCATTTCTTTTCGTTATTATAGGAGGTGACAAACTACTAGATGTAACACTGTTTTTGAGTGAAGAGAATATTTTATTTTATTTTGCATTCTGCAAATAAATATTTCACACAATCATTTCATAAATATCAGTATACTTACTGCTTGTTCACTCACATTTATATCCTTCTCATTATTATGGTATTTTTCTGGTCATATTTAATTTTGGACTAAAATCATTGGAGACGTTTTAATTTACAGGCACTGAACATTGAAGCTGGAGTAACATTGAGCTCTGTATTCTGACTTTATTAGGAAACTGAAATTTTTAAAAGCTCTGTACATTAGATCCCTCCCTTAGGAGTGTCCACTACCTGACTGAAAATAAGTGAACCAAAAACAACACAGAAGTATAAAGCTGCATTTTCAACAGAGGGCATGCTTTCCCTCAGAAGTACTGAACTCAGCTGAGCAAGAAATGAAGACTATTTTTGTGAATGTTTGACTGAGTTTAAAAATGAGTTAATCTTCGCTCTCTTGGTGTCCCTTTAGTCTCCTTTCATGAAGATCCTAATTTATTCCCCTGAATGGACATGAAATGCTGAATTTGCACGTCACCATTTGTACTGAATGTGCTAAATATTAAGAGATCACTTGATCATCATTCTCACATGGAGACATTAGCAAATGAAGAGATCTTTACTTTAAAAAAAAAAAAAAAGGCTAAAACAAACCCCAAACCCCCAAACATCAGTGGCAGAACTTGGAGCTGGATATGCTGTGTGCATTTTAAAAGTAAATGTTTTAAAAAGTGAACCACTGGAACACTTTCAAATAGGTCATAAGGTACTCTCCATCACTGGTTTTCTTTAAAACAGAGGTGTGTTTTTGGGAAAGGGGATGTGTGTGTGTGAGTGTCTTGTTTTGTTCTTCAAGAAGACACATTCTAAATCAGCAATGGGCTTTTGAGATTGAGCTAACAATCACCTGTAGAAATTCCATGATCTGAATTAGGCAGAAGGTTAGTCTAGGTGGCCAGGAGAAGTCTATTATAACTTTATATTCTTTGACAAAGAAATATATTTCTTTGACAAAATTCTTTCTCTATTTACATTAGATGGAGAAAACAGTCCAAAAATTGTCAGCAACTTCCTACTTGGCCACACTTCAGTAAATTACAGAAATGTCAACCAACCTTACTGAAAGCCAGAAGACATACATTGTTTAATCCCAACATTTTATGAATGATTACCTAGAATGGATACCTTTAACTCACAAGGAAGGATTACCTTTATCTAAAAGTGCACGTGTGAGAATGCTTACACTAACAGTTCTCTCTTGATTATATAAGTGATGTAATATCTTCCAATATCCATTAAATACTGACAACCCTCATAATTTCTTGTATAAAGCACTGTGCAACTCTACTTCATACTACTGAAATGGTAAGTATATGCACTTCCAGAGAAAACTCATGTTGAAAAAAAGTGTTTTCAAGCTCAAAATATATTAGTAAAACAACGTGATATCTTTAAAAAACTAAACTATTATTCCAAATACAAGGCGTTCCTTTCATTCATTTCAGTTGCTATATTGTTTTTTTCACTCAAATTGTGTATTACCTGTGGTTTAGCTGTCACCTCATATTTGCTGCTAGCCAAATCAATAATTGAGTACATCACATTTTCAAGGCAAGGAATCTTATTCAGTAGCAGTGTTGCTTCCCCACCAATCCCCTGAGAACGGCAAGATCCTTTGACTGACATACCCAAAAATCACACCCAATGGTCTGGGAGGTAATAAGAAACTTTAATGATACGATGTTCTTCATATAGCAGTAAAGCAAGTATCTAAATATAATTAAAGGTTAAATAACTGGGGTCATTAGTAACTATCTAAATGTAGAAAATGTGGAGATACAATTTTAATAAACACTACAGAGTCTGTATTACTTTTTATTTTTTCCTAGCAATTACATTTCTATGACAGTTATATGGATGTTCCAGAGGTTGTAAGGGAGGCTTGAATATGCCTTTGATGAAAGTATTGAGTTTAAGGCATGTACTGTTCTGCATTTACAATGGAAACATGCTCCCATATTAAAAGAATCATACAGATATAGAAAAAAGGAAAACATTACATGTGTGCTTTTTCGCCATCCTTTGAAAAAGACTCATTTCAAAGCAGAATATGTCAGTGATCAACTGAAAGCCACCAATGCAATACCAAGTTTTAATTTGTACATCATGTAATGGACTCCTAATTACACATATAACCAATGTGTCTTTGTTATGAAAATGCAATATGTATTAATTCATTAGATGCATTCTTCTGGATGTGAGTAAATTTATTGCCATTTGTAGCCCAGTCTTCCAAAGAAAATTCTTCAAATGCTTTCTGTTACTTTCAAAGGTTAACATTGTCAAGTTCTGCAATTGGTAAGTCATGAAAGACTTGTTTTCACCCAATTTACTCAAATAACATGCAAAGATTGATTTACTAGGATTCACAGTAATTCTTAATAGGAATAAAAAACTGATCTGATGGGATTTTTTCTCCAAAAAAAATGTCTTATGGAGTTGATATAAATATGTATTATTGAAATACATTTGGAGCTCACTTACACTTCTATTTACAGACTTATGTGCAGGTAAATACATGTGCATATGAATTTAATTACAGCATTTCATTATATAATATCATTCCCTGTATGCTTAAACTCAGCAAATGGTATCTAGGTTACAATGAAAGCACTAGGAACAATACTACAGAAATTGCAAGAAACAGTTTTTCTGAAGTCTTTCCAACTGAGTTTTATTCTCCTGTGACAGTCAATGTAAGAAAATGGCCTTTGTTGGCTTGCCTTGATTTTACAGAATCTGATATTTTAATGCTGGGTTGATAAAAATTTTAAAAGGTTTTGTGTTTGTCAAAAATTAATTAAAAGTAACACAAGAAATACATCCAAAAGACACCAATAACCAGAACTATCTATAGAACAGATGCTGCGTTCAAAAGTAAAAATTATAAAGTCTTCTATAATTGAAAACCTTTATTTGGAAGAAGGATTAGAATTTTGTTTCACCAAGCTCCAAATAAGGAACTAAAATCAGACCAAAATCTCTTGGGTTTATGACTCTTACCTACATTTTCTATCTGAAATAACCCTTTTTACCAGTATTTTGCCAGGACCCCTTTTTCTTCTCTTCCATTTTTTTTCTCAATTGAGTTCATTTTCATGAGTCTCCCTTTCATGAAACTGATTTCAAATCAAGATGTTTTCTTCTGCTTATTCTTCTCTGGTCCTTATTATATCATCATACTTGCTTTTTCAGATGTTTTTCATCTGGCTTCAAGGTGTTCTATCCTTCAAATTTCCCCTAAATTTGTGAGAAATAAATGTTAAGCACAATGTCTATAATAAGCACTCACTCAATTCTCCTTCATGCTGTAGCTGCACTTTGGAAGATTTCTGTTATTTCAAATGTCTTCATTCTCCTCCTTTAAAATATTTTTTTTTTTAAATTATTTTTGGACAGATTTCTACTGCACAGATTCCCTTTGTGATCTAAGTTAGTTCTCTCATATTTATTCTTCATCAACATCTGAGCAGAAAATGTCATCAAGTTATCCTTTTTTCAGTGACTACCCTCCCTTTCCCAATGTTGAATTTACCAATGTCTGCTTATTTATTCAGTTTGGGCTTTGCATATGTAATACAGAGGAGAAATTTTACAGATATTAGTCATCTCAATGCATTTAAATTATATAACAATGCTACTCACACATACATATAAGTCTATTCAGAGGTAGGATCATAGTATCTGTCCATAAAGGACATAAAGTTACATAGGAAACTGTGTAAATTCACAGCACACTAAGTATTCAGCAGTAACATTTACAACTTTTTTAATCATGTCAATTAAATAATTCTCTCCCATAAAGTCACCCATAGCTCATGGTGGATATATCCAAACAAAAGCAAGCATGCAGTACCCAGTTCCCTGCAAATTCACATCCTCGTTTATGGCACACTAATCTCCTTTTGTGGTCAAGCCTTTAGAATGTTTTTTGGGTCTCAGATGGTGCCATGCAAATTTAGAACTCTACACAAATGTGAAAGAAGAAATAATGGACAGGCAGTCCAAACTATTTCGGGATTCAGCAATGACCTGTAAAATGTTGAAAATTAATAGAGAAGAATTGGATTTGAGTCAGTTTTTGTGGCAGTGTTATGAAGAAGCAACTATAATAACTTTGGACAACGAGAATGTAAATGTTTGAACTTAATCTTTTCATTTGAAAACACATTCCTCAAACAGTAGTATGACTTGAAAGTGAAGCAGACTTGACCGACTTCCACAGAAGATCGTTTTTTAGTGACAATGACAGGTAATTTAACTAGGGAATTCAATATATCCTAAAGGACATTAATTGCTGAACATTGCATGCAACCATTATGAGCTGTGCAGAAAGTAACTGTTAGTGGTAATTATTAGGGAAATTTATTTTCCTAAATGGATATGGGGAAATTTTTGTATTTAAGTACACACATATTTTATTAAAGATACGGTTGAAATATGTTTTGTATTTTCAAACCAGTTTTCCTCCTTGTTTTTGGCTTTTCCTTTTCATTTGAAAAATAAGATCATTGACCTTTAGTGCTATCTTTTAAGGTAATCTTTGCTCAACTTACGAGATACACTTCATAAACTTCACATAAACATTATGTAAGGAAGCTTAATGAAGAAGGAGGGAATATAAGGAAGAATAATATGCACTTTAATAAATCATGCATCCTTGTGCTATTTAAATGTTTCTTCAAGGTTGATTGAAACTTTAACCTCAGTCTCAATAAAGAAGAAAAGCTTCAAATTTGCCAGACCTTGAATTTTTACAACAGTACGTTGAATTATGCAGTGATCAGTCAATTATTCATCTCTCCCAGATCGAGATGGCTGTGCTTTGAAAAGCATGCAAAAAATGGGGCTACAGAATGTGATGCTGTGTCAACACATTTCACTCAGGATTGCTTACAAGACAAATTTTTGTTTCAACATTGATTCTAGTTTTCTTGATGTTTGCTTCTAATAAGGTACCTGTTACAAATCAATTTCGGTTTGCATGCTTTAGTTTCTGATTCAGGATGATACACTGCTGAAATGACATTACTCTGTTTTCCATAGATTTCTACAACTATTTCAGAAATAGAGAACTATGTACTGAGGGAATCTTAGCACAGACCTCTTTGGAACAGAGTTGTTTACAACTGGTGGAAAAAGCAACTTAGCAAAAGCTTTCTCAAAACCTGTGAATAGAACAATATGAAAAAACAAATTAAGGAAGTTGTAAATGAACCTCAATTTTCCATCTACAGAGAGGTACATGAGTTTAATAAATAAAAATTAAGGTGAAAAGTGGAGAAAAATTAAAAAAAAATAGACAAAAACAACAAGAACTTTATTAATTTACAACATGAATGCTAATAATTCCTGACTAAGAGCAGTGCCATTTTATGCCACTCTGAAGGTGTCCATGCAAGTTAGATAACAATGTGACTTGTCAGCTAGTAGCTGATGAAATTATTTATGTGCATAAGACTATGTATTTTTTTCTTTTTACAGGATTAATGCACCTAAATTCTCTATTAGTACACCATATCTGGAATTTACTGAAATAAGTTATTTGATTGTGCTAGTATTACTAGTCAAAACGTACCAGAGGTGACTTAAGCAAATCCCACTTACCTCACACTGCAGAGAACTAGGGCCATAATGAGTAGGAATTTCCAGCTAAGGTAGGGAGAACTTCCTAAACTTTCTCAACTATCTGCTTCATAACATATTTATTAACTTACGAGCTTTAGTGTTCATTTGACTACACCCTTGGTCTACTTTGAAAATTCAACCATTATGCCTTGAACAAATGGCAATATTAATTCTATGTCACAATCCTCTTTCTAGATTCTATACCTTTCTTTACTTGGAGGTAAATCATGAATGCACCTTTTACAATTGACAAAATGAAAACATTTATTGTATTAAAAAAGGTTAACATTCAATATTGAGATGGATTCTTGTTGATGAAAATGTATATTGGCTGTCATTGAACTTGATTTCATCCAGCAGAATTCAGATTTTCAGTCTCTTCGTCTATCTTTTATTGATCTTTAACAGTATTTCAGGAATGTAAAAATCACAGGACTTCAGTTCAGATTCTCTTTGAATGTCTTACATCACAGATACTTTCCTGAATATTGATCAAGTTCGGTTGAAGTAGTAGGAGTAATTAGGCAAATAACATATGTGTTACCATTTAAGTGTATGCTCTTGTCTTTGTACCAAATGTTAGTGCTAAAATATCCTCAGACTTTTAGAGAGTTTCTTGGGAATTTGCCTGGGTCAAGTTTCTGAGGGCTTACACATCAGCCAGTATTAAGTACCCAAACTATTTGGTTTGATTCTTTTGCTCCCTCTGTAGTAAACAGAGAAAGTGTCCTTTAGTGCAAATACTTCTGCTCTAAACTGCCGACTGAAGGGACATATCTCTTCCATCAGTAATAGCTGGCCAATGAAGTAGGCTGGTGAGTTAGAATGCACTCTCTATAATTTCTAGGAGAAAAAAAAAATAAAACAGACAAAATATACAATATTCAAGACAGTATTCAAATAAACAAGACAAATAGACCAAATAAATAAAGAACTGTATTTTTATTTTGAGTGACAAAAGGAATCATTAACTAGAGCTTTTTTTTTTTTTAATTAAACTTAATTAACTTGCCTAAAGACAGGACTCTAGTGTGAGGTAAAATACCCTTGGGTTTTCTTCTCCTGGCCTCCAGCTGCCACCGCAGAAGGACACAGGTCTCCTTTGGTCTCCTGTTGTATCTGCCAACCCCGTGCTGAGATCTCAGAAACCTTTGGACATCCAGAATGACATTAGACATCTCTGTTGAGACCAGTGTTATTTTAAAATCTATGGACTCTGCTGTACATAAAAGACTCAGCCATGACAAAGAGCACTCCTTTAAAACATGAAAGGCACTACACTACCCTGACCAGAGTGTAATTTTCAGACTTGTGAAAAGAGATATGAACACGTTGTTTCTTTTACTTTTGCTTTAGGTTTAATTACTGAAAAAAAAATAATTCAGCTGTATCATAACGAGCAACATTTTTAATATTTTCTTACATGAGAAATTAGTAAGTGGAGTTATGTTGTCTGCAATGAAGGGGTAAGTCAGTAGACACAGCTCTTCTTCCTGACTCTCCTGCTGACATCCTCTGAAATTTTGACCTTCTCTAACAGTAAGAAGAAAATATCTTACTATTTCTTGTGCATAAGAATGATCAAACACCTTGAGACAAATTTACATAGCCATGAGTTGAAGGACCAGATATTACACTTAGCATTACAACCAAGATTGTCAGAGTGCTGCTGAGGCCAGGAGCTGGGGGTCTCCCCATGGGGTCTGTCAGGGCAGAACCTGCCATCCAGGGCCCATCATACTCCCCCGAGGGTGGGCCAGTCAGGGGGCACAAGGGCAGCCCCAGCCCCAGGTATCAGACACCTCCACGGTGATGGGGGTGGGTCAAGGCTGGGCTAGGTCATGGGTCCAGGCGTGGGCCCAACTCAGTGGGACCCGTGGCTGTGGAGAACAGGTCTGTGGGAAGCTAGGGACCAGCCCTGCTTTGGCATCATTAGCACAGGGACTGACAGCCCTGGGGGGCTGGAATGGGGTCCTGGGCTATGGGCAGGGTGGGGAGAGCCCTGGAGGAGCTGCGCAGGGACAGTCAGGGCTGGTGGTGCCCACAGGTCTCTGAGGATTATTGTGATGATTGCTGGAATCGGTATATAATTTGACTACCTCCTAATGTAGCAAAGTATTGCCTGATTCTTAGGACAATGGTTTACCTTGCTGTTTGAAGCTTCCTAATTCTGTTGTAGCTGTGTGAATTCTTAGCAGACAATGTACATACAAAACAGTCTCTTTAGAATTATTATTTCCCAATTAAATCTCTTCTTGTTTTCTTGCATTGTTATATGTTATTAGTATTAGTATTGTTATCATTTCATTATTGCTATTGCTGCTAGCTTGATTACTTTCACAGGTCCCACAAGTCCCAGTGTGCTAGGGACTGTTCACCGAAAGAGCTTTTGCTACCTCTGTGTGCTTGCAGTAAAAAAAAGAGGCCATAGCAAGGATACAGATGGAGACACACTGGGAAACACAAGCCAATATTCAGTAAGCGTCTCAGACCATCACTGGCCTGCACATTTTCAAGCTCTGGACAGGTGTTGCAGAAAAGCAAAATATCTAGAAGCAATTTGACCAGAACCATAAATAAACTTTGCAGATGTTTATGGCAAGCTCATTCCAGGTGTGAGAGATGGATGAGAGAAAATATGGAAGCATATGTACAAAAATTTTCAAAAGGGATCAATAGACAACGGGTTGCTGCAGACTTTCTGCTTCAGCGGTACTGACCTAGGCTTACAGCCAAAGACTTTAATTTGGATATGTGTTTTGTCTAATTCAATTTGGGCATCTACAGTTACGGATACTGTACTGTTCAGAAGAAATACTCTCTGCCTGTGAGATGAGCACTGCATACCTTCTTAATGCAGAAAAACTGGTAGTTTTAGGCTATTTCACTTGTTAAAAATGCCCACATAAGGATGAGATTAATTATCCCTGGAAGAGTCTGTTTTCCCCCACTGACTACCTTAGTTATTGATGTCACATGTTGCACACATCAAAAAGTTGGTGTGATGAATCCCATATAAAAAGGTCTGGAGTGAAACATGGAAATTTTACATATATTTAGTACTTGCACGTATGCTTGTGGGTGATTAGTCAGGATCATGGAGCTGGGGAACAGAAAGGAGAGAAGGCCACCTTTGGAGCCCTACAGGAAGTTTTAGTTGAAATGAGGGGTTCCTAGAGGATACAGCTACAGTATGAATTGGGGCAGGCGTTTCTGCAAGTCTGAGAGGACTTTACAATATCTCGGAGTATCCACAATGCACTCAGCAGTACTAATCTGGGGCAAAAGCCTCCTGTTTCTTGAATACTCCTAGCTAGATCCTTTGAATGATCTACCCAGAAAGAAAAAAAACCCAAATGAACAAACAAACAAGCAAACAAAAACAACTCACAAAACACCAGTCTTCAACAACTCGAGGCAGAAGAACCAGGACGAATTTAAGCTTTGATCTTCCAAAAACTAATTGCACGAAAGGAGAGAAAACTAAAAGCATGAAAGGAGGGAATGTGACTATTTCCACTGAAGTCAGTAGTAGGAATTATGCATACAAGTTAAAAAAAGAACATAAATGTCAATCATCAGGTTATGTACATCTTCATCGATCTGTGCACATCCCTTGAGGTTCAGTCCTTAAAAATTCATAGGTCATAAACTTTATCTAGTAATCATAACTTTTTTAATCATGTTGATACAGTTTGCAACATTGAAACACCAGCTACATGACATTCAACAACAATTAAAAATATAAATAACCTTTATTCCTTTAAATTCTTATTGTTGGGCTTTTTTCGTATATCTTTAAAAAAATATAAGCTGAAATGATTTTGGAACAAGTCATCTTCACTGCTCAAAAGAGCTAAATACACTCACCCCTTTTCAGAACATATCTCCTACTATCAAAGAAAGCTTGAGCTTTAGAAATCCTGTCTGTACGTCAAAGTCCTATTAAGGCATGAAGCACTAGACTTCTTGCTCTATGACTATGGCTTCAGTTTATGTCACTACTTAGCCCATCTAGCAGGATTTGGCTTCTTTTTTGGGTCACGTCAAGTGTACCACTCTGGTACTTTGTTTAACAGGTCCTTGTGCTGTCTAATGGACTAAGAGAATTATCATCATTGTTAGGTGCACAGGAGAGTAAGCCGCATGATACACACTGTTAGTCTGATACCCTCTCTGATGACAGTTTATGGTTCACCAACTTGGTTAAACAGCACATCAGCAGCAGTGATGGGTGATCAATCTCATTCCCTATAGAATTGCTCCCAAAAGTGTCATTATTGAGAAATAAATCCAGGAAATGCCATCAGAAGGAATCACCAGACCTTTTGTTCAGATCTATAAGGAAAGTAAAGGAGAAAAGATTTTAAAATTGTTTTTAATTGTTCTATTTATGTATGTCAGTTATGGAAAAATAGTATTATATGACTTTATATTGTAACTGTTTTGCAGGCCTACTGTGAAGCATGGTACAGGTAATTTATTTAAAGTTATCATACATTTCCAAATATTTTCAAGAACAACTTCATTTTTTTTTAACATGCAGAAAGTGAATTATGGTCTTCACTTTTTGCTTACAGGCACAGAGTCTGATTCTGCAATTGTTTACTGTATTGAAAAGTGCATTCCCCACATAAGTGACATGACTGGGCCTAGCTAGAAAAACAATGCAAACCAGGGTGACAAAACTTGGGCCAGAGTTATGCCGGACATAAACATAAATTGGGAGAGGAGTGGTTGGAGAGCAGCCCTGCAGAAAGGGATCTGGGCATGCTGGTGGACAGCAGGCTCAATATGAGTCAGGAGTGTGCCCTGGCAGCCACGAGGGCAAACCACATCCTGGGGTGCATCAAACATAGTCTAACATCAGGCATCCAAAAGTGCATAATTTGGTAAAGCTTGGTG
The DNA here is from genome assembly GCA_017639485.1 of Pluvialis apricaria. Classification (NCBI taxonomy): domain Eukaryota; kingdom Metazoa; phylum Chordata; class Aves; order Charadriiformes; family Charadriidae; genus Pluvialis; species Pluvialis apricaria. The sequence goes on from CM030007.1 coordinate 45,085,581, forward strand.
CATCTGCACATTGATTAAGTGCCACTTGAATACTGGAAGAATTGGAAAAGACTAGTTCTCTCAAGTCCTCTCAAGTGGGAGAAAAAAAAAACCAAAAACCAAACCAAACAGATTTGGACAGATAACAACTGATATCCAGCTTTTCATCCTGCCCAAACACTTTATCTTGGCAGTGTCAGAAACTTTATTAGCAGTCATTAAATCTAAGAATTTTTAATGGTATTTAAATCAATAATTTCTCAATATTAAATCCTGCTTGCCCGTTCTGATCATGTTCAGAAAGATGTTTAGACCATTCTTTCCTTGAAAAGTAAGGAAAATTATCCTGTGAAAATTTTTGTTGGTTTGGCTTTGTGGTTTGTGTTTTTTTCAAATACAGCTACACTTTAAACATCCAGGCAGTAGTCAAAAGTCATTACATCCTGCCATAATTCATGGAGGTCAATGTTGTCACTCAGTGTTCAACATTACATAGAATTACAGTGAAATATGCTGTCCCCTTTGAACGCACTGGTTAAATTAGAAGGTCTTGCAATATTCCTAGTGAGCACCAGTCATCAAGCCCTTTTAAGCTTTCGAAGACTTTAAAAGTGTGTTTACAGTTCACATAGAGGCACGTCATGGGGGCCTTGGTGGAGCATTCATGCAGAAAGATGCTCAGAGAAATGACAAGATATTAGCATATGGCAACAGAACACTGCACATGCCAGAGAGGAACTTTTCTAGCTTTAGAAACAGACTGCCTGGTGGTATTTTCTGCTTTGAACACAATGTGGATGAAACGTATTTGCAAACTCTCCCATCGTATCAGGCACTTGAAGACTGAGAAGTAGGCACTCTTACAATACAGTTTGAGATTTTACTGAAACTTCCATAGCTTGCAGGAGGGAAGAAGTATATTTTGGAGGCATATATTTATTGCCTATCAGCAAAGCTTTCTAAATATTATAGTTTTAAATGTATTTTCTAACAAAGCAATTAAATCCAACCATTTGAAAAGATAATAAGCAACTGAAAGAGCAAGCCTTAAGTAAAGTTGGTTTTTTTTTCAACTTACAAAAAAGAAAAGTTTTACAATTGCATCAAGTCTACAGGATAGAAGACTACTCAGAACATAACTAACATTACAAGTGTATGTTTCCTTGATCATTTGGAAACCTGAGGCATTTCTGTGTATGAGGATTTCTACATTAAAATACCACACCCAGCAGTTTTACTTTTATAAAGGTAGTTTTATGAGCTATATTTTTTGTCTGATATTATTTTTTGTTCTTTCTACCTGAATTAGAGATAAAAAGTGGCCACCAGCAAAACACATTCTTTCCGACAAAGAATGACAAAACAGTTCTGTCCTAACAACTCTGGATTCCTTGCATTAAACAAATCTTCTTTAAAGTATCTCCTATGCAAAAAATGCTCAATGTGCTTCTCATCATGTGCCAACACTTCACAGAAACTTCTACAGAAACAAAGTTACTATATATGTGCCATTGCCTAGTAATTGCAATTAAATGGCAATCTTTTAATGGCAGTCAGTGATGCAGAGAGGTGTAAAATTTATCAGTGTCATACACAGTGACTGATACAAACAGAGCTTTTGGTTTTGATCTGCGGAATTTTTACCTGTCTTATTTTGAATTGTAGATTAAATTGATGGTAACTATTTCAACAAGTGAATATGTCTATAAATAGAGACATTTATTTATTTATTTCCAGACCATCACCATTACTATTATTATTGTTGTAACACTTCAAATCATCAAATGTTAAGTCTTTAGGTGAAATGGATTAAGGTCTGTTTTTATACAATCCAAATTTAAAAGATAAGGTAAAATCTGAAACAAAATTATAATGAAGTAAAGAGAATTGCCCACATTCACAAAATGTGTCAACAGTAGAAAAGGATTGTGCTGATTTTTGAGACCATTAGACTACTTCATAGTAAAGTAGAAAATAAATAATATTGTGTTCTCCAGTCAACAGAAAGGGATGCGGATAATTTTTTTACATTTATGTAGCTATAACTAAACTTTTCAAATAAGAAGGTCATGCTCTAGTTTTGTCAGAATAGGTCTACCCTTCTTGTAACAATGTATAGAAATACATGCATGGACACTGGAATTATGTTTCCTGACGCACCTTGGGAAATTTTTTTTTGTTTGATTCTTAGATATAGATAGCAATTCCTGTTCAACATCAGCACACTTGGGAAATGCATTGAAAGCCTTTACAGAAGGTAATTTTGTATCGTATGTGTTGTTCATCCATCTGTCAAACTTTCACGTAACTGTAAAATTAAAACCTCTAACATCCTGTAATAAGGAGATTACAATTTGTGGCGTTTTCTTGATGACACTTCAAGGTATTCAGTTTTAATCAAAATAATCTCTCATCAATATTGTTCACAGGGAGAAATGGAGAAAAATTCTAAAGAAATTTTTTTATGACAAGTTTTTTGTTTCCCTGGAGACAGCACCTTATGATTTAAAAGAAACTGTGTTGTTTCTGGACCTGGTCTTCTTGAGAAAAGCTAGAAAATTATAAAGATCACATCTCAGATCTACAACCATTTTAGGGCAGCCTCAGTAAGGAATTACAGGACAGAAAGTAATATTATGATCACAAACAGATACAAGTGATCTTTAAATGTTCATGAACTGGTGAAAAATACCTTCCCACTCAGACACAGATGCAGCAGAGAGCATTACTGCAAAATTAGCGCCAGTCTTCACTGGACCATTCAGTGTCACCAAGTATTCATCAGATGTGAATTACACTCTGAACAAATTGCCTGAAGGAACAGATACAGGGATTTTCATGTTCTAAACGTGCTTTCCTATTAGTATCAAAACAGTCCATTGGAGGATATCTCAACCCCTGAAGACATGCAGTGAACAAAAATGCTACAATACTCAACCATTATTCCAAAGTACAGTGTTTAAAAATGAAATATAATATACAGTAGGCTTGACTCCCTATTCCCTTAGACTCCATTATAATCACCCTTATGATGAGCCACACCTCATTATAATAACAGCCAAATTGCTTGGCTCCCAAGGGCAGACTAACAGTCAGGGTGGATTGTACTTATACTCAAAATAACCACGAATAATCAAGATGAGTCTCTCAGTTTGACAATGTATGACCACTTTTGCATAACTAATGCTGTTCTGACACGAAAAATGCTACAGATTAAGCAAAAAGAATTAATCTGGCTAATATTGATTGGATGCATAACAATAAATAATGTGTCAGCATATTTATTGCAGTTATAATAACATCTATTTTCTAGGCAAAATGTTCCTTTCTCTAGATGTCCAAATGGAACTTAAAATCCTGTATATCATCTGTATAAATCTTGCATATTTCTGTACTGAAAGGATATGGTACAGTACCATTTTTGTTCATTTTAATTTGGGTCAATGACAAGTATTGCTTATTAATTAAAGGATCAAATTGTGAAAGGTATTTGCTGACAGTGAACTCAGTGCAGAGTTGTCAGTTTACACCTAGTGAAGATTTGTTCCATGGCATTTTATATCTTCAAAGTAATAGAAATTTTGTTCAAGATGTTTGCAATGAAACCCAAAACCATGTGAAACTCTCATGGTATTGTGTTTCATTACAAATGCCAAACATAAATGAGGTTCATCAAAAGGTTTGTTAAGGTTCATGAACTTAAGACTGGCTTTGAATTAACTTTGGGGCTAACTGGTAGTTTTGTATCGAAGCTGTACAAAATTTCCTTAGTTTGTATGCAAAACTAGAGGAAACACTGAAGATTCATCTCAGTTTTCCTCTCACTCTTTGATGGGCCAGTTCTTAAGTCACCTGAGTCACTTCACTTGGAGGACTTCGCTGTAGACAACTCAGAGGGTGGGAAATAAATACGTAACCATTAAAAAGAATAAAATAAAATAAAATGCTAACTAGAAATCCAGAAAGTGATACATTACACAGAATTAATGTTTATTTGCATTAAATTGCCATAACATTTTCATTAGGCAGCACTTCAATATTAACTTTTGACATGGTTGAGATAACCTATATTGACCACGATTTCCTTAATCTTTTCTTTTTTTTTTCTTCCCCCTAACCCCATATCTTTCTGCAAGGCACAACTTTTGTGGAAAATTAATGTTTTCTGTCAACTATTTGTACAGCATTTTCCTGTGTGTCTCCTTCTACTGGTTTCCAGTGAAAAGTGAACAGTTGCAATTTGTGCCTGTAAAACTATTCACTTGTACATTTAAACAAATAAACCTATAAATCCATTTCACTTCATGTTTATCTGTAACACAGAATAGAAAGTGAAATGAGGCACGTAAGGAAAACTCCACTGCAAAGAAAAAGTTAAACACAAGCTTGAATTTAAAGAAAGACATATATATAGGGCAACCCTGCAGAGCGTGACAAGGAGTTAAATCAATACAAGAACAAATATGCTTTTTATTCTAACTAATTGTAATTTTATAATATGTTTGGCATATATGATTATTGTTATTTATAAATAGTTGAAAAACACCTACCTTATTGATTCAGAGCAGTGATTGATTGACATGGTTTGAGTATAGTGTAATTACTGTATCCATGGAATGATTTAATATGTACTGAAAGAAAATTAATCTTGTACGTGGGATATATGAGTCTTGTAAGTAGCCATCTTAATGCCAAAATATGCTTAGTGATCTGTGTCATAGCTGGCTTACTTGCTTTCTTGTAAGAAGATGTATATATTGCCCATCACGACTGCTTTCCATGGCAAATCTGTTCTGCATCATAAATGAATAGGTAGCAACTTTGTTTAAGACAATATTTGGGCTCCTAGTGGTTTGGAATATTTTGAAAGATCAGGGTTGGTTTTCTGAAGAAGAAAGATAATCTAAAAATGGGATAAATCATGGCTTTCCAAAGGCAGTTTCTACCAGAGAAATAGCTGCTTTTTTTTTTTTTTTTTTTGTAATGAAACAAGAAATGTATGACAGGTGTAAAATATCTGGAGAAGAATGGTTTACAAAGTAATTTTAAATGGGATAAAGATCAGGGTATGGGAGAGACGGGATGAGGGCACAGTGAAGAGTTAAAGAGAAAGTTAATTAGACTCAATATGTAACAGCTGTTCACAGGAGAATGACTTGGGAAGAGGCCACAACCCATAGGAAGCGGGGTGCAGTGTAATACCCATTTGCACTACACAGCTCAAAAGACACTTGACCCATAAATTGTACTTTTTTTCTAGCCAAAGGCTTCTGGGTCCTCTGCACACTCTAGAACATAAAATTACTCCTTGGGTGAATTATACTGCAAAAGCAATAGAAACCTTATGAATCATAGAAACATAGAAGGGTTTAGGTTGAAAGGAACCTTGAAGATCATCGAGTTCCAACCCCCCTGCCATGGGCAGGGACACCTCCCCCTAGACCAGGTTGCTCAAAGCCCCATCCAGCCTGGCCTTAAACACCTCCAGGGCTGGAGCTTCCACAACTTCTCTGGGCAACCTGTTCCAGTGCCTTACCACCCTCAAAGTGAAAAATTTCTTCCTAATACCTAAATCTAAATCTCCCCTCTTCCAGTTTAAAGCCATTCCCCCCTGTCCTATCACTACATGTCCTTGTAAAAAGTCCTTCCCCAGCTCTCCTGTAGGCCCCCTTTAGGTACTGAAAGGCCGCAATAAGGTCTCCCCAGAGCCTTCTCTTGTCCCCAAATCAACTTCTCAACAACCCCAACTATCTCAGCCTTTCCTCGTAGGAGCGGTGCTCCAGCCCTCTGATCATCTTTGTGGCACTCCTCTGGATCTGCTCCAGCAGGTCCGTGTCCTTCTTATACTGAGTTTTCTTGCTTCCATCAGGAAAGAAGTATGGCACAGTGTGGCTTTGCTTCCCAGTGTAACTTTGTTCTTTGGGCTCTGAAAGGAAGCAGAATTTATTTCTAAGTTTGCTGGATCGGGATTTGGAATGGAAGTTGTGGGCATCACCTTCAGTGTCAGCTCAGGGTTTAGACAGGCTTGTGAAAAGGAAAGGGAGGTGGAGGGAGATTACTCTTGGCAGGATCAGTTTCACTCATTTTCACCACCAAAATGACTTTGCGCTTGGAAACTAAAATGTGTGTGCATGTGCATGTGTGTGAGTTAGTATTACAGCAGATGGAAAAGATAGAAGAGAAGTCAAAAGGTAAATCTCACTTCCTACTACACTCTTTTTTTAATCATCTGCAATCTCACAATGCAATCAGCAGTATTCACACATAGCTACATTCACACACAGAAGACAGAGGGCTGAAGCCTGGGAATTGAGTCTTAAGGGAAATAGTGAAGTGGTAGTAAAAAATCCCTTTGTTATCTGACATTTTCACTTTGCTTAGAAGGGCACATTAAGGCTTGAAGTTATAGATAAAACTGATTGTAGAGTTCATCCTGAAAGTTCTAGAGGCAGCTGTAGGTGATTTTTTCATACACAGGTAATCAGCTATCTAATTTTCTAGATACCAACAATGACAGGAGTTTAGGAAATCTGAAAATCACAGCTTGCATGATTTTTTAAATGTGAATTCAAGTGTCCCACCTTTACCCAATGCCTGAGACTTTGGGACCTTGAACCAAGATCAGAGCAAAGTGAAGAACTACAATCCATCATACTGAAAAAGAAGTGTGAAGACACAGAGTGATAAATGAGTCCAGTAGGTAAAACCAAATCCCAAGGGAAAAAAAATTCTTGAATTGTCACCTTTTCATTATTTACACTCAAATGAAAAACTATTCAAATAATGTACCAATATACTAATTTGGGAAGTCTTTGCATGAACTCAGCTGTATAAAGATCTATACATTTAGGGGTTATCATGCTTTTAAACGGATTGTTCCAATGTGACTTTGCTTTCCACAGATGTCACCCCTCCTTTCACAGTCATTTGAAAAATAGGAAAGGTTTACTGCTTGCGGTGCTGCCAAAAAATCAGTACAGGAAACTGAGTTATCTTCTTTTAAAAATCACACATCACCTACAGAATAGTTGAGTAAATTATTATTGCAGAATTTTGTTAATAGTGCTTTGAAAAAAAAAAAATGCTAAGCTCTCACATACTTGGTTGAACTGGCAAGAGAGCCCTCACTTCCAATTTATTTGTAAACTGAACAAATTCGAAAGGGTTTTGGAGGGACAACAGCACAAGTTCACTTGTCTCAATGACATAATGCCATTTTAGGGGTATTTTTCTGAATGGATCTATTTGTTGTGATTGTAAGAATTCAAAATAATATTCTTATTTATGATATATCATGCTGAAGAAGCTAACATTTTATGAGAAAGCCAGAAAACTTTCCTGTCCCATCAGGTACATTCACTTCCAGATCATGAGCACCACGCATTCAGCAAACCGGGATGTTGGAGATGTCAATGAGTGAAGTTGCAGCCCTCCTACTCTTTCTCTTCCTCTTTCTAACTCTCCACCACCCTCAGTTATTTTAAAGATTGCTTGAAGTGTTCATTCACATCAGGGTGTGTTATTTACTTCCCGTTATGGACATGACATTACACAACTACATTACAAATTGAGAGAAACATCTTGCCTTCCAAAGTTTAAGTATTGCCCCATTATCTATGAATAAAAATGAGTGATGGCACTAGACGGCAACTACTTACAACAGATATTCTGAATGTTATGGAAAAAGTTTCATTTTTGATAATGTACCAGAGAAAGATAAAATACATCAAAAATACTCTACCAAACGAATGTATCATTCACATTGTCAGCCCATCAAGTTTAGTCATATAATTCATAGGTTGATTATGTGGAAAGTCAATGAATCATATAGCTAAATATTTTCTAGTGGCTTTATGAATGGTAGAGTTAATCAATATTGTATCTGAACAGAGTTAATCTCTAACTGTTATTGTTAATAACCAAACTTTCAGAACTTTAGCTTAAAGAAATAGGAACAAAATTAAGAAGCTATACACTCAGCATCTGATTCTATACATAAAACAGTAGCTAAAAGAAAGGCTGCTCATTATTTTTGATAGAAAGCATAAATAGTATGTTTTAATCCAGTGAAACAACTGTCTAAGACAGTCTAATGGGGAGTGGTACCATTAACACAGTATCACAGGAGGGAGGTCGATACCTAGTTTCAAGATCCTCTAAGCAGCCATATTACTTCCAATATGTACAGTTGTGGTGGACCTAGATATATGTACATTGTTCCGCTGACTGGTGTCACTAGAGGGCTCAAAAACTAGTTGGAAAGATATTAGCTACATATGCAAAAGAGACGAAATTCTGGAATAAGTTAGGTTTGATTTGGTTTGCTTTGCTTCAGTCTGGTTTGGTTTAGTATAGTGGAATGGACTAGTAAAATCAAAGAGCTTCCCAACAGCTCTTATAGGCAACTCCCAGGCAAACTTCATCTCCTGCCATACCCGTTGGCTAAAATGTACCCCTTCATTGACTAATAAAGACAAATAGGCACCTTTACAAGAGATTCATCAAATCCTAAAATAGGCACCCAAGGGGTGATAACAACTGATTTATTCTTTTGAGGTGCGTATTTTTTCCATTGGCTATAAATAGATCTATAATATGTAGCTCAAATCTAACTTTTAGCTATCCTAATTTAGGCAGAATAAATTTCATAGTCTGTCTCCAGAGCTGATCCACACAAATTGTACTGAATTGTAATTAAGTTGTAACAAACGATTATAGAAACCACTGAGAATTCAATAAATTCAAAGCACGTCTCTCTGCATCGCTGGTCAAAATAGCAACAAGCAAAGCCAATAACCTGCTGCCAAACACAAGCGAAATTTCAGAGCTTCTTTGATCCTGTATCTCAAAAAGTTTTTTTAAACCTGCAAATACTCAGTATTCAGGTCAGTTTAGATGTTACTGTGACTGGTGTATCAAAACCAACTCTTAATTAAATCCATAGAATGATCAAGCAGAAGTCAAGAAGCAAAACACAGAATAAGCAGAAGAACCTCTGAAGACAAAACAAATACAATGAAATAATTATTCAGAAAGAGTCTTTTGCACAATTAACTCTACAAATAAAAAATAACAAAGAATAGTAAAACAGAGACTTACAAGTGTAAGACCTTATAGTTCCAAAATGAATGCAAGCAAACCTGGCATGGTTCCAAAATCTGCAAAATATTTATTATTTAGTTTTGTCTTCCTCTTTTATAATTAATTCACAATTAAACAAGTTGTAATTATAATTCAGATACTGGCAAAATACATTCTATGGTGTTAACCATTGATAGATTTGTAAACAAAAGCAGCTGGACTGGAATTTCTTCAAGGAAATATTTACATGCCAACAGTTTATCAAACTGAAAGTCTGCAGATAAATCTACACATGGGCATTATGTTAATGACGATAGCAACGATGATTCATATTCTTAGTTGTAGCAGCTTTGTACTGCTACAGCTGTAAAAGAATAAAACCTGGAAGGAAAAAGGATAAGGAGGCAGGCCTAGGATTTTACTCCCCTGCCTCCTTTCAAGGTTAGAACATTTGTTACATTATACTGGAAATAAATAATGATTAACAATAGGGCCATTGTCCAAGATTCTTTCACCTCTACAGGCCAGATTTCTGGAGGTATGTAACTCATGTAGGACGCAACTAAGCACTTCATGGGATTTTACAAAAGCACAAGCGGCCACTGAAATTTTAAATGGATATCCATGCAGTTTGAAAATCCCAGTACTTACCAAGCCATATCTTTGAAAAACTAAGTATGCATATGTTTATTAAATCTTCTTACCACTTCAATGCCAGAAAAGATTAGTAACTGCTTAAAAATATTCTACCTGCTTAATTCCTACTCAGTATTCTCAATTTGCATGCCATCACCCAAGTCTCGGTATTTAAAGGGGATCACACCCTACAGAAAAGTATGGACACGTTCCTATCAGCTGTCACTTGTCACCCTTTTGGGAGTGACTGATATATGACTATAACTCTCACCAGAGTGTCTCAAGAGTTCAGAACAGGACCCTGACTTCAGCATATGTATTTGAATGCAAGCACACACACAAAAAAAGAAAAAAATAATAAAAAATATTAGAATGACATGATTAATATTAATAAAAAAGAATAAAACCTGGAGACAGGAGGGTGTATGCACTTAGGTCGTTAAGAATTTTGTTCATTTCAGGAGAAATTCAGAAGAAAGAGGCCCTTTCCTGGGAAAATAAAACTCTCATTAATACTTAAAGCTTCTTCTATAGCGGTAATTCATTCTCTGGAGGATCTTGATTTTAAGGAGAGCTAGGGATATCTGAAAAGAAATCTCAAGTTGGAGGATTCCATTCCTTACTGAAAGATCCCTGCGCTCTTCATGCAAGTCCTTGTGAGTAGGATTGAAGTACAGTGAATTAGGAACATGTCCGCCTAGTAGAAAGAGAGAGTTAGCCTCATTTGAGCCTGATTAGCTACAGTGAAAGTCACTCCTTTCAAACACAGTCAGGTTAGGGACAAATATTTCTTCCTTTCCTGTCCCAGATGAAGCACTCTTCAGGTGAGTAACTGAATAATGGGGCAGCTGGTGGAGTAGAGTCTAGATATATAAAAGTGCAATTCACAATGGCAGCAAGTGCAGGTGATTAGAGCTAAATGAGGGCAATGTAATTTGAATGGGACTGGGGGTGAGGAGTGGTTTGTGGTATGGCATGACATGACTGAGCAGTTGTGTGTGAGTGTTGTACTAAAGCAAGATGTATACTGGTAAATTAAATATAATCACTAAAGTTCCAGAGTTCTGTGTTCAAACAGTAGAGAGGACTCTTGATACTTCCTCACTCTCCAAAGTGAAGTTGGCTGTTCACAAACTGTCTTCTGGGCCTGCCCCATTCTAGCTGCTGTACCACCTTCAGAATCATTTGCAGCAGAACCGGCTGGCACAGGCCACCACTTGGCCAGGGACCATTCTAACAACACAGCAGCACAAACGATCAATTCCCATGACTTGAAAACTTCTGACTTCATTCAATTTTCTGTTCTAACAGCCTAAAAGAATAATTCCAACCATTTTGTTTAGTAGGGTTTTTTTTTTGTGGTTGGTAGTCGTTTGGGGTTTTTTTTTGCTGTGTTTTGTTAAGATCAAAGGAGGGCCAAGGTATATAACCAGTGCCACATCTTAGGATGTCCTACTGTGTACATTTAGGGTGACTGCCTTGCATAAGTAATGAACACTTTTCGTGATCTGGAAAACTCTAGTTTATTGAATAAGTAAAGGACAGTAGTTTTGCACGTGCTTAGTAAAGTCAGTGTATTCTGGAAAAAACAAGATGTAAGCAAAGCCTTGTACACGTAGACCTTTTGTTTCTTTTCAAGTGTTGGATTTATTGCATACATGCAGAAGAACTACAGGGGATGTACGGTTAGCAGGTAAAGCAGTGACTCAGGATGAAATGGCAGATAGGATCAGCTGTGGCTGGTGATAAAATGATTCATTCAGTCCTTGCTAGCTCCCTTTTCTAGCATTTGGCCTTTGAGTAGATACTTCTGTTGAGCTCCCTGTGGTCTGCAGACTGAAAATCCCTAGTTATTGCACTGGTAAAGCCTAATCAAATACGAGAAACCACATAACATTTTTTAATGTGTATTTTGGAAATCATACCAGGTAGGGAAAAAAAAAGTATTAAAAGAGTGTCATTGAATTAAAAGAGCAAAATAGAGAAGAACTAGTGGAACCTGAGCACTTCTGTTTTTACCTGCATGCCTGTTAAACTTCACTCCTTGCATACAGTGCTAAAAGAATGGGATGAAAATCAAAGAAGAAATCAGCTTTTACCCTGAATGGAACAATATTTAAGAAAAATAAAACTTTTAACACTGAAAACTCTTCACAGTACACAAAAGCAAACAGCAGTTTTCAAAGATGTCCCCTGGTACTAATGTTCTTGTTTGCCAGAAGCTCATTTGCCATGGCCAAATGCTTGCTGATTCAAATAAAAGCACCTCACCAACAATTCGCACAATAATTTAAATTGAACTTGGCCAGCTTAGATTAGAAAATAAATTACTTAAATTGAAAAAGGAATAAACCTTGCTCAAAATACAGTTTGCTCTTTCTGCCCCAAATTAAATACAATGGAATGATATAGTGGCACTCTCTTTAATGACCACCACTTAGAAGAATATGCAGCATTTGTTAAAAGGCTGAAGTATTCTTAAACTTGAATATAACACACAACTACAGACTATCAGAAAAATGCATCGTACAACTCATCTACCCATGCAAGTATAATAGGAGGGTCCAGGGTCAGTAGGAGTCCTAACGTAAGTGCCTGCTATTGTTCTCACAACAAAATACACTCTTCATACAGTCCCTAACAGAATCTTTATATATGCTGATAGTGGCTTAGTAAAGTGAAAGGAAAAGCACCAGTCATTATTATCATGGTCTGTCTCCACTCAAGTAACACCTGGCAGTTAAAAAAAAGAAAAACTCTTTTGAATCAATAAATATTTTATTGATTAATTTAAGCATAATATATACAAAGAAGATGAAGTATGGTAATGCAAAATATCCCTGATACTATTCATTGGCCACTTTATTAGATGTCACCCTTAGTCCCCTCATGGCCTATTCAAAAGCCTCACTCAAGCCAAAGCCCCGCCTACTAGCTCTGATTTGCAGGCTCCATCTGAAACCTGAACCTCAGCAGGGTTTATCTGACCTTTTGGAGGCATTGCAGAGGCCAGCAGTTCCAGTCATTGAGTGTGTTTCCATTGCTGATTGCTGTGGTGCAAAGAGGGAAGGAACACAGTATGACACGATGCAATCTGCTACAGTTCTAGGACTGCATGATCTCACAATGGCATTACCAGCAATGAAGTTTCCACCAGTTACCGGTCCTAGGCTTGTAGCTTGCTAGCCCAACTGCTAAGGTCAAGTGGCAAAATCTAGATTATATTCTTTTTCATGACCAGGTTCCACCAGGAAATGGAACTGCTGTAGGAGCTTGAGGGCACACCACGAGCACAGATGTAAAGCAAGTTCATGACACAGAGACCACCCTTTCTGCAAGTAAAATTGCTAATGTAGACACACCTCTAGTGTGCTTTTAAGAGACATGATCTACAGGATGCCTGGGGCTGTCCGCTTCTGAAGTGAATTGGTAGGAACTCTTTCCCAAGGAAGTGCAACATGGGAATTTAGGTTGCTTCCTGCTTTCAGTGGGTTCACACTCCCTCTCTTTTCTACCAGTAGAGTACTAACACTAAACAGTTACAGCTTGATGGGCATGGGGAAAAAGGTAGTCCTCAACTTACTGCTGAAAGGAATGGGAGCAAAAAGATAACAAGAGCAAAACCACGTTGTAGAGCCTAGTAGTGGGGCGTATGGAGTATTGGATTCTTGGGCTGTGGAACTGTGGAAATGGTTGTGATCAGCAGCGGTATATTTCCTTCTTTTCAATCATTCTGCTTGGTTATGGGGTGAGATTTCTGAGCACACTGCACCACTTTGTTCACTTTAGATTTTGGCTCCCAAGAGGAGGTTATGCTGGGGCTAGGCATCTAGATGCTTCAAAGGAGAATCGACATATCATTATTAGTGCCCAAGGAGAGTTCAGGGCAGTCATGGAAACATTTATTAAGCTTTACATACTTCAAAAAGCCAGATTATTTATTACAGTTTTGAATAAAGCACGTGAAGGGTCCTGGAGTTTCTTTTTAGGCATCTTGAATTCTGAAATCCATGGATTGATTTTTTACTATAGTATTTTTCATTTACCTTTTTTCCTGCATGTTTGTCTGTACCTTACTTTCACTTTTCGCAGTGATTTTGTTTTCAACCCTTAATTCAACACTTGAGTCTTATCTTCTTACCAGATGCCATGTATACACTTACAGTGCTGTAGAGGTTTGAGTAAGAGGCAGATGGGATAAGATCTCACCTGGAAGAAACTGAGAATTAGAGCTTTTTCTTATTATTATTTACTGCCTCTGTAAGTTCTGTGTAAGGTGGCCTGTGAACTTGTTCAGCTTCCGCCCCTGAAATGGCTTCAAAGTGTAATACTAGCATCTGTTTCCCAGAGGTGTGCTTGTTATTGATCAGCTCACAAAGAAGGTAATACTTTATCTCTGTCCTCTTCAATTGTTAAATTGAGTTCAGATTGTTCAAGAGATCCATGTGGAAACTTATTTCTGGCTTCCAATATATCATCCCATCACTGAAAAGCCAGATTCTGCAGCATCAGTTTGGTCACAGTGAACAGAAGCCAAATGGTTATTAGTTGCTTCTGAACGGAATTGAAAACAATGTCTGCTTGCCCAGCAGCCTGCCAAATGAGTTTGTTTGCTGCATCTATATCTTACCAGATCTTTCTAAAGAATATCTTTAGAATCCAGTTTCTCCTCATTGTATCACTATTTACTTCTAACTTGACAGCTGAAATCTCTTTTCCACCAGCTTTAAGTTCTATTCAAAATTCTGTAGCAGCATCATTCTCTTAGCTTGCCTTCCTAAACACAACAACCTTCCTTTTCTTTCCCCTATTTCGTGATTCATCCAGTAATCAGCACTCCCAAAGCAAAAGCATTTTTTAACTTACAAAGTCCTCAAGCACTGATTCCTAGCTAAATGTACTATGATACAACTTCACAAATACAGACAGTGAAGCCCAAAGACGCTCCTTTTGTCTCTCCAGTTTTCAAATGTCGAGTTTAACCTTTCCATACCTTAGCTTCTCAACCTGCATGATAACACCCACTTGACAGAGAAGCCAACAAGCCAAATTAACTGTTTCAAAGTCCTCTGCATCTCAGAATGGGAAAAATCTATAGAATTACAAAATAGTTGGTTGCCTTGCAGCACAAACCAGTTTCAAGAAAGCCATTTGAAAAAATAAAGAAGCATATTTTAAAAGGAGGATCTGTTCCAGCTCATCATTTCCAATTTTCCCTGAGACTGTCTGGCCTGTGTAGCCAATAAAAAATGAATGGGAAAGTTCACTTTAAGTCCAGTTACTTTCTTTATCCCTAATAGCTGTTCTTTTTATTATTAGACATATTTGCTCCCTTTTGCTTTTTATTTATTTATTGCTAGAAAATTGGTCTGAGAACTGATTGACAAAGTTGCTAGAGCTTCCATTCTCATTATTTAAATGAACTATATCTGTACTAGAATAGGTGGCTTTTTTATCCTCTCTGTATTCCCTTCCTGTATCTTCTTTCACATCTTGCTGTTAGTGGAGCTCATTCTTCTGGCCTCCTGATATGGAAGATTAAAAAACTGTGAATCCTTAAACATATCCCAGCAATTTCTGTTCTAGATCCGAGAACTGCTATTTATAGCATAAAATTTTGCTCCTTGCTAAACTGGATATAGAAAGTGTTACGGCTACAAGGGCATCACGTGTATAAATTTCATAGTTCTAGAACCATAAAAACCTGAGGTTGGAAGGGACCTCTAGGTCAACTAGGCTAACCTGTTTTAAACTGGACAAAGTTAGATCAGGTTTCTCAGGGCCTTGCTCACCTCAGGTTTGAAAATTTCCAAAGATGGAGATCTCACAACTTCTCTGAGAAAACTCTTCTAATGCTTCATCACTCTCATTTTGATTTTTCCCCCCTTATATCCAGTTTGCTTTGTTGCAACTGGTATCCGTTTCTTCTTGTCCTTTTGCTCTACACAGCAAGTTGAATCTGGCTCTGTCTTTATGATCCAAATTTAGAGGATAAATTAACCAAATCACTGGACTATGACAACCATTGTTACTATAACTTGGATGAAGAAATCATGTTTATCCACAGATTATGTGCAAATTCTCCCAAACTGCATAGTAGTATTTGACTTTGGGTGAACATTTCCAAAGCTTCCAAGTACTCTGGATGCCTCGATTTTTTACTTCTAGCTTGATCCCTTTTAGGAGCTTGAATTTCAGAAAGTCTTTGTTTCCTCTCCCTTTGAAAATAAAACTTTTTACAAGGAGGCTTCCGCTTGAAATGGTGGTAGAACCATCATCATTGATCAGGGTGAGCTCCTGCTCAGCAAAGGCACACTACTAAATTCTTCAGTATCTTGTGGCTGAGTTAGACAGCAGTTAGTGAAGAAGTAAGTTTCACAGAACACTTGAGCTAGAGATTTTATTTTACGAAAGGCATTGAAAATGTCTGAAGTTTGGCCAACAAAACTAGAAGTACCTGTAATCAGCAGTCACACTTGAAAATCTTGGCCTCAGGCTTTGTTTATTGCACAGTCTTGTGTCAAATAACATGTAAGCAAATAACAAATGAAGCAATTTTCAAGAATTTATAGCACCTTCAACAAATAAAGAGGTTTATCTTTCAGGTCAAAACTCAACCTTAAATCTCTTTCCATAGCAAAAAAGAAAATTTAAAAAAAAATCATTCTTTCTCAGTTGAGTCTGTCAGTTCCTTAAGGATTTCCATAAAACTTTAGGGATCTAGCTGCTGACTCCAAACTTCTTCAGGATCTGACCATAACTTACTACTAAGATATAGGCAAGATACTTTCAGGGGGATCTCTTCTTGATTTTGACCTGAGCTTTGACTGAGCTTCGTTTTACTGTAACAAGGAGTACCAACATCTGACTAGCTATTGGCGTATCCAACCTCAGCCCTGTTAAATCCCAGCTACTGTAAACAGACAAAGCGGATGGAGATAGGGTGGAATTTATGTGATGGCAGGTTCCTTCCTACTGAAAAAAACTATTTCCTGGGTTGCTTAAAAACACACAGGTAGGTTGTTAGTCTGTTACTGTAGAGATCATTCAATTTGTGGAGCGAGCTGGACTGAGAGATTCATAGAATCATAGAATGGTTTAGGTTGGAAGGGACCTTAAAGATCATCGAGTTCTAACCCCTCATCAATGGGCAGGGACACCTTCCACTAGATCAGATTGCTCAAAGCCCCATCCAGCCTGGCCTTGATTAATGAGTTTACTTCTTCCCTGCTTTAACTATGCCAGAGCTTAAAGCAGGGGCGCTGGCTACGGCACAGCCGGCATGCTTACTAACATAGACATGCAGGACGTTTTAATGCAGACGGAAGGAGGCTGTGATTGCCTTATATACAGCTAGCCAAAATCCTAATCAACTAGCTAGCAACAACAACCTGCTGGAACCCAGGAAGCCTGTCAGCCTCACACATGCAGTCCCCAGGCTATCTAGGGATAATGAAACGGGCTGGTCTAAGAAAGCTAATCTCTTCTGCTTTCCCAAACAAGCCCGCTCCCTAATGACAGAAGAAGCGTTCATGTAGGCGTGGTTCAGAAAGGAAGGGGAGAGAAGGGATGGGAAGGTAAGGCAAGGCAAGGCCAGGCAAGGCAGGGCAATAAGGGAGAATACTCGAAAGCAATCATACCTCTCTGACTTTTGAATTTTCTGCAAGCAAAAATATCTTACTTCCAGATTTGTTCTTACATAAACATCTTTACCTTAAAAAAAATCACCTCTTTTTTCCCCCCTCAAAATGCCACTTAAAGATATGCTAAGCCAGAACTATTTCTTTTTCCAAATGCCTGTTTAAATGTTTAAATACTTGCTGTTTGTTAAAAAATGCGTTAGGATACCAAAGTTTCTCAACATGTTTTATCAAGTGAAGGAGATCTGAGACAAAACCAACTGGATTATGCTTGCATTTCTGTAGTTAGGGGAATAATATGTGTTGTTCCATCAATGTGTCCACTTTACATTATTCAGCACAAAGCTTTGTGAAATAAGAATCATGGGAATATCACAATATAAAGGAAAAAGGTACAAATAACAGCTTCATAAACTGAGAAATGTACATAAATAAATCATGTAGATGGGGGCAGTTTGCTTAGCTGGCAAGAAAAAAAATATGGAAAATCTGCTTGTTAAACAATAACCACAGAGTGTGCTTTTATGATGTTTTTCACCACAGTAATTCATATTAGAGATAGAAGCAGTTGCATGTTAAATAAAATCATTCAGCATTGTTCTCCTCACATTACAAAGAGCTGACTTATGTTGTTTTTAGATGCCTCCCATTAGAAAGTAAATATTCCTCTGATGTTATACATTTCAGAAAATTTAATAAAGATGAACTGTAAATAAAGTCGCAGGGAGATTTCAGACAGTTTTATTAGCAGATTGTTGAAAAGAAAAGAAAATTAAATACAATAACAGTAAACGTGGTTCTCACATTGAAACCAGGCTCAAATAACTAGGCTACCATAGAAAAATTTCCAATTCTTGCATTATGATGTAAAAACAGATTTTTGTACAGATTTTGTACAACAAAATTCGTAATAACCTTTTTTCATTTTTAGAAAACTTTAAATATATAGATAAAAATAGACAATTTTCATAGGTCCTACATGAAGATGAGTATGTTCTGTTCCAAGGGCTTGCATAGAGCGCAAATGTGGTTATAATATAGAACAACTAGACATTAATATCTTTAAGATTACAAAAGCATATAAACAATAACATGAGCACAACTTTTCTTCATAATCTATGCAAAAAAAAAAAAAATCCAAATCAAAAAACAAAAACAAAATACCAACCCAAAACCTGTATAACTAAAGAGGGGCAAAAAATTCAACTTACGGTAACATCTCATGGTCTGTAATATTTACACTGTTTTTAGCAAGATTCTTTCTAAACATCCAGCTTATAAATTGGTTCCCCTTTAATCCTTAACATTTCCATTTATGTACCAAGCCAAACACTGAGGCATTCCCAAAGGTCTTGAAAGTATATACTGTAAAACTACTAAACCTACTTACAGGTGACTCTATGCAAGGAGCAGAGCAATGGTAGATGCTACTACATATTTCAGTTGTAGGCTTTTAATTCTCTTTCAGATATGAATGATTCAAAAGCTTGCCACAAGTCCATCTAACTTTACAGCTGTTAACCCTTTAAAGACTGCATATGAAAAAACTGGAGTACAGAATCCCATATGTGTTCAAGCAACTATGAAAATTATGAAAGAATCATGGTTAGAAAATAATACCACTACAAAGTATTAGGTAACAATATTTAATGAAAAATATTGCTCAATATTTCTTTAAAAAAAATTACTGTGATATGAACCTGTATATACATCTTTCTATTGTTAAAAAAGAATTGTGGTGGAGTAAATATGAACCGCACAAAATAAATGTGTACCAGTATTGCAAGGAAGACCTACAAACTATAGAAGCTCAGTGCTAGAGTTTACAAAACATTAGAATTTTTTTTTGAAAAAATAATATTAATATCCAATCAGAACTATTTTTAAAGAAATATTTGCTTTAAGTTAGGCATCTTAGACATTTAAGGTTTTGATATGTTTCCATGTAATAAATAATATTTTATATGCATAAAACATTAGATGAAGAAAGCATAATCACAAAACTTACAGTAATAGCACTGATTCACAAAATCAGTCTTTAAAGGGGTAACCCAAAAGTACGCAAAGCAAAGAACATAATTTTTAGTAATGTAATAAGCACTGTGTTGCAGCTTACTTCCAGTTATCAGCACAAAGGTGAAAACACATATTGTAGCTTTCATAAAGACAGTGAAAGTAACACATAACCACCCATCCCGAAGACAAGGTGGGAGGGACAATAGACTTCAACTGTATCACTCAGTTCTACGTGGAATTGGACTGATACATCAAGTGTTTGTTAGGTTTTCTTTTTTTAGCAACATTGACGTAATATGACATTAACATATAAAAATATTTCTGGCATTTTGACTTGCTGCTCAGCCACAGTCCATTCTTAAAAGTGCACTAATCAGGGCACTAACCAGGGCTCAATATACAAATAAAAGTGGCTGATACAGAATTCTGACTTGTTACCAGATGCTTAAGATCTCATTCAGTAATACTGTGACTCCAGGACAAATATTTACATGCCTGCATGCGTTAAAACTAGAAAGGTGTCTTTCTGACCAACAGGGTGACAAAACAATATTATCTAAAATTTTCATTTCCTAAACTCTAGATTTCTACTGCATACATAATACCTTCCTTGTGTGATTTGTGTTATATACTGTACATGTGACCAACAGTTTGATAAGAAGCAAAGTCTTTTATTTCAGAAACCCCTGCCAGTTTACAATGAGAAATTATTACTCTTTTTATTGTATTTTTTTATTTTAGGAAAAGAGACTTTGTGAACAGTAAAACAGTTTGTTTACATTCAGCATTTCTTTTCACTTACACAAAATTCCATTTCACTTAATGTAGTCTAACATATATGTGTTGGTCTCTTGGAAAGCATGTGGAAAAAATGTCTTTAGAAGAAAACCCACGATCATAGTTTGAAAACTGAATGTATCAATTTTTTTTTCTTTTACCTTTTTTTTTCTTTTTTTTTTTTTAAATAAGAATCCTTTTATGCCCTCTACAAGTTCGTTTCTGAGCTGTCTTGCTGGTTTCGGTATGATATAACAGTCTGTAAGTGTACTTGGACACCGCTGGAAAGATCATTTGATGTGCTCAAATATTAAATTATCAGAGGAGGACAGAGTCTGCATTCCTTGAAAAAGGGAATACTCAGCCTTGTTCTGACCCGCCTGTAATTTTGGATACAATAGTCCGGCGCAGAGATGCAGATTTTCACTGTAAGAAGAGTGCTACTGTACATTTACAAACATTCTCTAGGTCTCCGGGTTGAGCCACAGGAGATAACCAAAGGAGGACACTCTTGCAGAATTCTTTACATTTTTGAAGAACATTGATAAATGAAGTTGAGGAAGTTGGCTTGAAAACGCTTTGTTTCCACAGAACTCCTTACGAGCCAATGTCTTACTGCAAAGTTCTTTACCGTAGCACAGGTATCTTCAGCAGGAAAAATTCAATACATGACAGTAGTTTTCAAATAAAGTCTTCCATCTAAAACATGAAAAACAAAGATTTGTTTTATATATTTATGTCTGCAATGAATTGAAAAGAGGCAACAACCCACAAGATTTAAAAGCTCAGTAGAAGTAGTAGAAGTAGTCCTCCCATAAATCTGTAAAGTGCCACCTATGGTACTTTATGTTTAAAATTAAAAAAAAAAACCAACAACCAACCAACCAATAAAACCTGAACACCACCATTGCAATTTCATCTGACAGTGGTCAAAATAACTCCATTAAAAATTACACGCACTTTGCAAGTTGTGAATACTGTAACATCTTCTAAAGCTTTAATATATGCTGCATTCATATCAGTGCTACGGCACTAGGAATGTAGGTGGAGCCTCTGTGCATGTGTTTTTACTGATATGCAAACTTAACTGAATAGTGCTGAACAGCAATTATTTCCTTCATGGTTGCAGAACAAAAATCTTCTTGCATGCAATCTTTAGTACTCCCATCACTAAAGGCATAGCTCATACTTTCTGATTTAGCTATGTTGTTAAATATACCATGTAATGTAACCATTGTGCACATTTGTAGCTATTTATATAGAACCCAGTATAGGATATTTAATCGCTATCAGTGAAGTATAGCCTCCTTCCCCCATAAATGAGATTAACTGAACAATTACTATGTTAAAGATGTAAGCACGTCTCTCTCAACATTTTTTCCACCCAAGTGAGGAGCATATATTTAAGTGAGATATGTGTGATGGAGAGGGAACATGAGAAACAAGAAGTTCACCTAGCCAGTAATTGTTGATCTAGAAAAACTCAAAGAGAACATTCTGCCATAACATATTTTCGCCTAATTTACAAATATAAAGCAATTTTTTCTTCACTGGTGATGTGAACATCTTATATGCATCTGTTCTCATAGCAATATAAAGATTTTTATTTTTTTTAAACAGGAAACAGACAGAAAAATTGGTACATTCTTATTTTTTTCTGTCCTGTAGGATAGAAAGCGTTGCTCCCTTGTGACTAAAGCACATTATGAAGCACATTAATCCTCCACAGTGCATAATTGCGAAACATTACTTATATTGTAGAATATAATGCATCTGGAAGCACAAGCTGTATCTCAGCTCTTGAAGTCTGCATGAAGCCCTTCTTTTGGTCCAAATGAAATCAGCAAATATAAGATTTCAGAGGGTTTTGTTTCTGTTTTGGTTTTCTTAGTCTAACCTTTTTATTCCAAATTAGTCTTTAAAATTCTTATTAGACACACAGGAAATTGTGTGAGATAAACCTATATAAACGAACACTAAAATTTTTGAAATCCTTGGCTATCGATGAAACGTGTGACATCACTTCCACAAGCTTACTGTAACTGTTGAGAGAAAGAAAAGTTTAACTTGAAAGCAGAAGGATGTATATCACATACAGCTGTAAAAATTCACCCCTTCTGCACACCCCTTTCCAGTTTTTATTGTCTCGTTTCTTTCAGAACTCCTGGGAAAAAAAGGAGAACGTAGAATTGCTCACTATGTCGCAGTGATTCTTATCTAGCGTGCCTCTGGTTTTCCTTTTCCACCACTAGTTTTCTTTTGCAAGCTTCTGGGGTGTACCCCCTTTCGCTACTTTCTGCCCTGTCTTTACATTTTCTGGCTCCTTTTCCTTACTTTTTGAGATTCCTAGCTTTTTTTTGGCAGAGTACATGACAGCTTTCTTGGAGTGCTTCCACTCGGAACCCTTTCCACATTCTCTTTGCTCTTTATGGTCTTTGTGCACTGGAGACAAAAGGAAACTGAGTAAGGCCTTAACTTAAAGACTTCTTATTCTTCTTTGATACATAAAAAGCAACCAAAATGCTTATGGGAATTCAGAAGAGAAAGAAGGAACCTCTGAAATGGAGCTTGGTAAAACTGAAGGCCTGGTAAACCATCTCAAATGCAAACCTTCAAGTACAGGATAGCCATAGCTACTACTGGCTATAGTCACATATAATTCTCCCAAACATATTGAATAAACACAATAGACATTTACAGCACTAAAGCTGTCTGGATACCTCTGCAGGAGAATTACTCTGCATATATACCAGCACTTTTGCTATCCTAAATGCACACTTGCTAATGAGTGCTATGCATAATTCCCACACCTAAACATTAAGATAACCTACAGTCAGTAACCTGTATTTTATTTTACTATGTTAGGTCTCCATATACCTTTTAAAATAAAATATTTATTAAAACATATTCTCAATTAAAAATACAGCTGTAGGAAGCGGAATCTTTGTAGCAGTCAACAAAAGATGAACAATCTGCAGAGAACAGCAGTACATTTTCAAAAGTCAGCTCTATTTTAGACTGCTTAAGGACCCAATCTGGCAGTGAAGTCAATAGGAGGTTTTTCACTTTTAATGGAAGACACTACCAGATCCTGTATTCTGTATCCACAATGAACAGTAACAGAAATTGGCAGCTTTACAAAGCATCTTCCTTACAAAGTAAGACGATATTTGTTTATATAGCTTAAAAACATTTATGATGGATATATACAATAAGCATAAATCTTCCTGTTCGTCAAATAACTGTATGATGGACCATTAAAAGTGCAATTAAATCATCTGTATTGATAATGGACTTAAAATGCCATATAGGAACTCAGTAGCTGATCTAATATAATTGCTAGGCTTATTGTAAAACAGATATATTCTCTATTAACGTGTTTGACTAATTCCCCTAACATATGGGAAAACGCAGCAAGCATTAGACACATCAACTTTAAAATAAAACCTGCCATGTTATGATATAGATAAAGCAATTCCGTGATTAAGTAATACTCAGTAGGACTTCAAAAGTTGCCAAGAATTGTAAAATATTTCCTTTATTTTCTCAAGATTAGTCATGAAAGAATGAGGTGCAAAATTAATATCCTTTTCTTTAGACCCTACAGTGCCAACACGGAAAAAAATCACAATATCTGTGGAACTGCCCACCACCTTCTCAAATCTTGAGTTTAGGAGAAGATGAAAAAAGTATTTCATTATACTTTTTTCCCAGCATGTTCCTGTGTGTAGCTGAGAAGTTCATGTAGCCACTCATGAAGAACGTACACCAGGCAAACAGCACTGCACTTCAGAAATACGAAGACTTCAAACCGTGCTAGGAAAAACAGAGGTAACTCACAGCTCTGCAGAGGAATGATAACCTCGCATCACAATGTGGTGACCAAATACAATACTTATACCTGATTGCTGTCCCTTTTCCTTTTCAGACTCTCCCTAACCATTTCTCTCTCAATTCCCACTGTTCAAAGGTTCTTCTGAAATGACTGGAACTTCTCAATGTTGTTGTCAAAGCCACCTGAACCACTTTGCCTCTAGGTGTAGCCAGTGTTCCTATCTGAATACCAGCGGAGCATTACCACTGATAGACCTTCGTGATTTCAAGGTTAAAATCACAAACAAAACCTACAAACCCTGAGGGTGACCAGTGATCAGCAAATCAAGCGATGTCATCCTTTGTAACTCAATGTGAAAATGCCACTACTCCTAAATCCTAACTCATGAGCATGCCTTTGCTTCCTGCTTCCTGATCAGCTTTTATTTAAGTTATATATGCATGTTGCATTATTTTCTGTTGTTAACAAACGCAGAATTTGTCTATCTACATAACAAATATGGAATACACTATTCACACATAGATATGTGCACACAAACATATACTACACACACACACAGAGTGTTGTCTAGAAGTGTTTACAACATTGGAGTATATTTTTAGCCTACTGAAAATTCTTGTTCTGTTAAAAGTTTCCCAAATTTACATACTGTTACATACAATATAAATACATAAAACTTCCTTTCACTCTTACGAAGTCAAGCAAAAACACAAACCGGGAAAGTACTGCTAAATTTCTGAATAGAACTGTGCGTGATTAGCAAATTGTTATCTGTTTTAATTGCTCTTTTGCAAATGGCAGTGTTTCAGCAAGATCACACAAGCTCATGCTAGTAACTCAAACTGAAAACACCACTACTCCTGAATCTCATTTGTTTTTGTCTGTGGACTGATATGACAGAAATTCTAGCCAGAGTGAGGGAGTATTTTTTTAGATCAACCCTTTTTAATTAAGACTCATCTTGAGGTTTTTGAATGAACATGCCCGAATAGTTAAAAGGTCATAAGTGTTATAAAAAACAAACAAATGGAACTGACATAAAAGTTTGCAATGCTGAAACAAATCATATGCCTTGAAATGCATTCCCACAGAGATGTCAGCTGGGGAATGATTCACACCAGCGTTTCTGTGGGCAGCTGCTTGTAAGTATCTCTATAGGCCCAACATTTTCTGAGATAAAAATGTAAACCCACTCTAATATTATTCCTATTAGTATGCATCCTTGCAAAGTGATAAAAATCTACACTGAAATGTTAAGTTTGGTCTTAGGTTGCACACTAAATAAATCATCCATTAGATGGTAATGTGTGTATTTCTGCCACTGAATGCAAGTCACACTGGTGGTGTTTGCCATCCAAACATATCATATTTAGTTTGTATTCTGAGAACTTTTTTAAAAACAAACATAACAAAAGTCATGATCATGACTATGATAAGAGCATACTGCAGTCTTTGGTTTATGAAAATCTGTAAATCAACATCAAAGGTATGGTGTCACACCTGAATTCAGCCGATTGCTATCATAGAAAAGCCTACTGAGGAAAACTCTCCTTTTTTATAGGATAAAGTAATAGGTAATAGGATATAGT
This sequence comes from Pluvialis apricaria, assembly GCA_017639485.1. NCBI lineage: Eukaryota > Metazoa > Chordata > Aves > Charadriiformes > Charadriidae > Pluvialis > Pluvialis apricaria. The sequence goes on from CM030007.1 coordinate 45,111,134, forward strand.
GTTTCCTATAGTTAGGAGCTTTGGGGAAAAAACAACCAACCAACCAATGAACCAAACAAAAAGATACAGTAGCGTGTCACAGAGAGCTAGTAAGAAAGAAACCCACAGAGTCCAGGTTAGAAAGAAAAAAAGGGCAAAAATAATATATGAGAAGGAAAATGAATTATAAGATCAGATATCTCAGTGGGAGCTTTGGAAAGTTAGGATGTCAAGGTTTGGATATTTTCGTACTAATTTATTATTAGCTGTTAATTTTTATGATAGTAATTTGTGAGCTGTAGAATAGTAAATGCCAGCCCATGATCCAGGAACCCTTACATCAAAGTAGCCCCAATTTTAGTCACTAGAGTTTCTAACTACAGTTAATAAAATTTTGTCAAATATGCACAGGCCAGTGATACAAGTTGATCTTCACTCAAAATGGGTCCTAGGATATTTGAATGGTGGATCTACTAATCTCTTTGTGCTTTCAAAGTAAAGAACAGCTACTTTAGGTTGATTTCTCTCTCATTAACATGAAGAACACAACTGAACAAGTGACGACAAGAACTGGATTCCCAGCTCTGACTCTTAAATGATCTGTGATTTCACTTCTGTTTTTTTCGGTTTTCTTTTTTAACGTTTTTCTCTCCACCTTCTCTTTCTAGATAACAGAGATTCTGTACACTGATGGTTTTTCAGTCTGTTTTCTTGTCCTTAGCAAGGTACAACAGTGTCAGCTGAGATCTATAAGGACTACATTATCACAAATAACAAAGAAAACCACCACCACCATGAAAAAACCCATGTGCACATACTTATTTGATTGAAACTATAGGTTCTTGGCTCATAAAAATCCATTTGAAGTCCATCTCCACAGCTGGTGACTGAGTTGACATGAGTCCTCTTTTAAAATCACGTTGCAACAAAAAATCCCAGGACTAACCCATGTGCTCACTAAAGACAGCAGACTTTGTACTGAAAATCAGTGTATACAAACTGTTGCCACAACCTACAGCCATTAAAAATTGCTTAATTTCAGTTCTAGCAAGCTGAGGCAATTATGAAGCATTTCTGACTCTCTGTACAAGAAAATATGGGACCAGTACTGTTTAATATCTTCATCAATGACATACACAGTGAGATCGGGTGCACCATCAGCAAGTCTGCAGATGACACCAAGCTGAGAGGTCCAGTTCACATGCCTGAGGGATGGGATGCCATCCAGAGAGACCTGGACAAGCCTGAGAAGTGCGTGCATTTGAACCTCGTGAGGTTCAACAAGGCCAAGTGCAAGGTCCTGCACCTGGCTTGGGGCAAACCCCTAGTATCAACACAGGCTGAGGGATGAAGGGATTGAGAGCAGCCCTGCCGAGAAGGACTTGGGGTACCGCTGGATGAAAAGCTGAGCATGAGCCGACAATGTGCGCTCGCAGCCCAGAAGGCCAACCGTACCCTGGGCTGCATCAAAAGAAGCGTGGCCAGCAGGTCGAGGGAGGTGATTCTGCCCCTCTACTCTGCTCTCGTGACACCCCATCTGGAGTACCGTGTCCAGCTTTGCAGCCCTCAGCAAAGACATGGACCTGTTGGAGCAGATCCAGAGGAGGGCCACAAAGATGATCAGAGGGCTGGAGCACCTCTCCTTTGAGGAAAGGCTGAGAGAGTTGGGGCTGTTCAGCCTGGAGAAGAGAAGGCTCTGGGGAGACCTTATTGTGGCCTTTCAGTACTTAAAGGGGGCTTACAGGAAATATGGGGAAGGACTTTTTAGCAGGGCCCGTTGCAATAGGACAAGGGGTAATAGTTTTAAACCAAAAGAGGGTAGATTTAGACTAGATGATCTTTAAATGTCCCTTCTAACCCAAACTATTCTATGATTATATGAAAAGATGGCGTGGCAAGTAAATGAAATAACTTGTAAGTTAGTGTAACACATATTTTGTAACTTAAGAATCATTACAGCTCTTTTCCTCAACATTTTATAAGCTAGAATATTAGAGTGAAAAATATTACGATCCACCCTCAGTCCAACAGGTTAAAAGAAATAAAATATTTCTGACATTAAATGGGGCTACTTTATCTAAATAAAAGAAAAGCTGCTCATTTGTGCTAAAGAACATAATAAATTGTGTTTCCTGTTAGGAAGTAGCTTTATTGAAAATGGCAGCTATTTTCTCAGAAGTTATTTCCAGGCACCTGTAATCTAATGAGGTTTGTCCCTTTCAAAGAACAGTTGTACGTGCATGCCCGAATGCACACAACCTCTTCAGCCCAGAGCTGATAAAAGCATCTGCAAGCCATAGCTCAAGCGCATTTAAATTATATAACTGGTTGGTTTATTTGTTTTAATAAGATGGGGCAAATGTGAATCACAGTGTACTTCTAACCTTTCATTCAACCTGATGTTTTAATCATTTGGAGGAAGAGAAACAAAACAAAAGAAAGGGATGGCAAACAAATGGTAATGATTCATGTGATATTTGATAAGACAGCAACGGGAAGTCAAAATAAAAGCAAGCATATTGTGACAGATGGAAGGGATCTTAGTCAAATTGTAACCCTTCTTCGAAAAACTTAAAGGAAGCAACTAATTAAGGATGAAATCTATTTTTGTATACTCTTCATATATTTTGTTCAAAATCGAGACAAAAGAGGATTTATTTTCCAGAAAAGCATGAAGATAAAAATGGGAGTCTAACTTTTCAATCATGGGAAACTCAGGAGGCTAATTCTTTTTCAGACTTTGCAGAGTTCAACTGAGAACATAAACCCCGGGCTTTGTAAAATGCAGTCATGAAATCAACTGAATGTAACTTTCCATAATTTTCCTTATAAAATGCAAAACAATATGCTGTGTGGGGAAAAGACTCCTCCCAGTGTACGAGGTTTATCAGAATGTTGAAGCTTTGCAATTTGACTCTGAAAAGGAGGAACAGAGAGATCTATACTGTCCTGACATTGTTACCGATAGCAAAAGTAGATCATGTATAGGGGAAAACGCCCTCTTCCCAAGTAGAATTAGAGTGGAGTACAGGAGGTGCAGGAAAGCAGGCTCAACTGTTGAGGCTTTGAAATTTGAGCAATTTATTCTTTTAAAAAAGTGCTTAGCCAGTTTTTATGCAAAGATGGGTGATTTCACACTGCATGTTCAATAAACTCATGCAAATATGAAGTATGTAAACATATTTGGCCAAACACTATCCTAGTTTGCCCTTTGTATAACACCAATAAATTAGTTTCAAATTTGCATATTGTTATTAATCATACACCTTTCATTTCTCTACTTAACATTCATGTACAAATATATTTGTGTTAATACTCAGTGCAAATATTCAGGAGACTGAGATGTTCATGTCTTTCTTTTTAAAATAATTATTTATACTTACGAGATTTTAGTTTTTCGTCTGAGATTCCAGGCATAAAACTAAAGCAAGGATATAAGAAAAAGAGTGTCTAAATACCTTTTTTCCAGTTATTTTAACTATTGAACTGTCAGAATCTTCTTTCAGTAATTTTATCACGTGTTTTAATCATGAATATATGTTTTCATTATATCACTGAATACCATGGGAGCAAGCTAAAGGTCAGCAATCCGGTCTTTAGTAAACTAAAAAAGCAATGGACTACCTGAATATGTCACCTTCTATTATTTAAAGATCATATAAAACACACAGAGTTTGCCATTTTGAGCAATGAAGAGATTGAACTGGCAAGGTGAGAAATTCTTTGAAAGAAATAGATTTAAAAAAGTACACCATCTTTCATTGTTGCCTTATGAACTTAGCAACCCTTTTTCTATTTGTATAAGCAGAACAAAAGCATATCCAAAAAAAGACAACAGAACTGATTACTTAAAAGCACTGAACCTGAGTCACTAAGGCATTGTATTGTGTCACTTCTGTTGGTAAAAAAAAAAAAATAAAATAATTAAAAAAAAACCCAACAGAGAAAAAACAAAACACCTTCAACTGAAGAATCATGTGGAAAAGTTATTAAAGGATGAAGTCACAGCTAAATATGATCAGCTTGTGAGCTTCCACAGCTCATTGTGTTCAGTGCTGTTTGTAACACAGTGTGGATAATTCCTGTGCTGAACAATCTGTCCTGCATTAAACAGTTTTAAATTCTGCAAAAAGGTGTGCTTTATTCACTATCATATTTTCAAAAACATAAACAACCTTTTTTTTTACTATCTTTTTAGCAAGCCAATCAACAAGCAACCTTGCATCTGATAGTATTGAGAAAGAGTTGAGATCTAAGTATTGGAATGTGGTTTCTGCCTGACACCTTCTTTTTTTTCTTGTAAAGTCTTGATGAAAACAGAAATTACTACTCATCTTTTTAGTCTGATTGCCCTTCTTTCCACTTTTCTTCTCAATTTTGCCTCCTTTTTCAGTGCTTTGCTCAAACGATGACTTTTTACTCTAAACATCATCACCAAAGTAATCTTAAATACAAAATTTCAATCATAAAGGTAATCTTCAGACAGGCTTAAAAAATAATTATTTTTCTCTCTGGAGAGGAAAAAATGATCATAAAATGAAATCCGAATAAAATGCAATAGAATAGTGTTTGTTGGAGCTTTCAGCAGTTTTTGCTTTTGAGTTGAGATCAAATTACGGAAAATATCTACAGAAAATTATACACACATTAGTAGTTCTCAAAATCTACCCTCCATACACACACATACAGAAACACACATACAGATCTTTTCCATCACTGAACTAGAAGCCAATAGTATTAGCATGATACATGTGTTTACAACTACAGATCACATAATAAAGTGTGGATTAATAAAGATCTTTCATGAAAGTCTCGAAAAGGTAACATGGGTCATGATTTTTCTACTAGGAATAGTTGTGGCCATGGTTAGTACTAGCGGTCTATTGTTTCCATCACCAGACAGTGTGATGTTTATTTCCTTCAGCGTATACAAACCATTTATGAAGACGAGCTCTTATAAAGTATTTTCTAGAGCTTTAGCCCAGACTACTTTTTAAAACACAAGAAAAGACTTACCTAATACCAACTCCCATGCAGAGCATCTCTATTAATTCACAGAGTCCCTAACCTACCTCACTCTCCTCTACAAGCTACGTCTTTTCTAAACAAGTAACTTTCATTTGATGTAATACCCCAGTAACTAAAAGGCAGCCTAGTGTTTTGTTGTTTTGAGATTAGATTTAAACCCCACAATTAATACAAGAGTATGATCTAGCTTTTCCTTAATCTGGGTTACTGAGATGTCATTTCAAATGCTGCAAAGGTTAGTGGAAAATAGAGGTCATTTAAAAAAAGCATTTAGCTTTACTACTTACATTAGCCCGCATACATCAATTCTGGGTTGTGTGAAATCCTATTCTAATATCAATATCACATTTTTCTTTAATACTCAACCACCTTTGTTCTCATCTGTGTGCTAAACCAGAGTAACAGCCCAATGCAAAACACGAAGAAATAGTCACATGCAGAACAGGAAGGAATGAGGCTGTAAAATAGATAGATTGCACAGTGGCAAGCTTATGGAAAATCTATTAAGGATGCATGGGATGTCAAAACATATGCAATATAAGCTTGCTGCTTTTAGGTATTTTGTATGAAGGCAAGCTTATGGAAGACAATGGCACCAAGCAGTCAGCTCCGGAACAAGAGTCAAGGTGACAGAAACCACACCAGAAGTCATGCCCTAAGAAACGAGCAATGAACAGAAGTCATACATAATCCTTACTACCACACAGAAATACGAATAGACCTTAATGAAGTTCTCAGGGCTTAGCATGAGCGACACAACGACAAAACTGAAAAAACAGCTCATGTTAAATCTGAGGAAGACTTCAAGCTGAAAGATGTATATGGGGCTTAACCCAGTAGTTAGATATTAAGCAATACTTAGGCAAAATGTTTTTGTTCCTATAAGGAATGAAAAATACCAGCATTTTAAATTACAAGAAAATTTGTTTCTGTGACAAGTGCTAATGCTGACCCAGGCAGATTGTTTTTCAATTCAGAATTCAAGCTAGTTTCCCTAACTGACTGTAAACTTCTATCTTGGGCACATCTTCATAGATGTATTTAAGTATTGTGGTGACAAGCCAACCTTTTCCATTCCCTCTCAGTGGTAACATAATTTCAGATAGGTACTTCAGAATTATTATTCTACCCTCCCAGGAAAAACTCAATTAGCCTTAGGGCCAGGTGGTTTGAATTTGGCACCACTCTGTGTCTTTGCCAACAGAGATTCCTCAGAAAAAACAGCATGTCATGACAGACTGTGTCCTGGATGCACCCCACTACAGAAATCCCAGACCATATGGAAGCAGCATGCTTTCCCAGAGAGAACTTAGCACCATGGTCCATCATCAAAAAGTAAGCAAGAGAAAAGAGACCGGCTAAATTAAACCACAGAGCAGTCTTAACCGGTGACTCTGGGATCCAGTGACTACCTTGGAGTCAGAAGAAATGAACTGTGCAAAATACCTGAAGTGTAAAATTTTCTTGCTTGGAAGTGTGATTATGTCAAGACAGAGGAAATAAAAAATGTTAATTCATTGCTGCTTTTTCTCTCTCTCCCCGCCCCCCCCCAGCTTTCCACTTACACTGTTTATTCTCAGTAGCAACATAGTAATGGCATTGTACAAGTCACTTGCAGGACCTCTCCTGGAACAGCGTTCAGGATGTTGGTTCCCCATGCTCAAGGCAAATTTAAACTGGAATAATTTGACAACAGGCTACTAGTATAATACCAGGAATAGAGTCTACAACATGAAAACAAAATTAATTGATATGCTTATCATAGAAAAGCAACTGATTTTTCCTTGTATATACAGTAAATAGTAAAGAGAGATACAAACCAGCTCTGTTTTCTACTGCAAGGAACTCAGTTCTGGTGCAGCCTTCCAAGATGAGAGATGTATTAAAATGGTCTTTAAGATGGTATCTGTGATAGCCTGCAAACACAGATTTTAAAGCCCATCTCTAGTTCTATCCCTAATACTATGACATTTTAGTAGGAAGACAGGTAAGAACTGGGTATACGCTAAATATATTTACCAAATATCTGGTCTAGTAAAATAGACTTGCCTATAAAGTTAATTTTAGCTGGAAGACCTAAGAGACTCATAGGTTTTGCAAGCATACAAAAAACCTACAGGAAAACCTTAGTTGTTAATTCCTAAAATTAGGACTTTTTTGTGGACTGAATGTTTAAGATCAAGCTCTGGAACTATTGCCCATTTGGAACTGGAATAGAACTGATTTTTTCAAGTTTTAATAGTGTTTTAGCATTTCAATATTTTAGCATTGGGAACCAGATTGCTTAGGATGGCATAGTTACTGCTGCGATAGTAACTGTGATTGTCATAACAAATTTGATGATAAGGTTGAAAATGGAACTGATCCTCCAGTCAATTACACCACTTTTATGATGCTTCCAGTATTTCCAGTGAAGCCAAGGAATCTGATCCAACCACAACATTTTTATGTTCAATTCATCAACGTGCAAACATACTGTGCTCTCTTCAATGGCTACGAGTGTATATCTTTGAGTCAAGAGTGTAAAGCTAAAAATGAGAGCAAATTATTGCTGCTTTTTATTTTATGTTTGTATTCAATATAGCTTGATTACTTGAAAGGACTTGTAGCCAGCATATTGCAGTATGAAACAATATCATGAAAAATACATGTCTTTTAATGCAAGGGTTGCACCGACAGTTTGTCACAGGCAAAATCTGCAGAATCAACTAAGACACTAAACAAACAAGTCAAAACTTGAATTATCTAATATAGCATTGTATATTTTTAACAGTCTCTATTCTAATTTCATGCACATAAACCAGCACGGTGAATTTTTTGGTCCTGACTTCATAACACTTTGTTTCCAAGGCCAGCTGTAGCACTTTGTGATCCATCCTTTCTAACGTCCATGACAAAACACACTATTATGCTATTGCTGCTTTTCCTAAGCTATTAGAGGCTGCATCACTTTTAAAAAATAAGGCTGACAAGAATATAATAGAAAAAATGTTCCTTTTACCATTACTGATACACACTTTGTGTTTCTCAACTAGGAAAAACAAAATGACATCACATTATCATTATATATGCTGCTGTCTCCCAGGATGTCCTTCAGGTGTTATGGAACCTTACAATGACCAAAATACTTCCTGTGAAGGGTTGAAAAGCTAAAGATTTCTTTTTAAAGCTAGCAGTCTATTCTATAGAATAGATTTTCCTCTTTACAAGCCAGCTGGCAGTTCACTGGAAGAATACTTATTATAGATATATGCTGACAGCAAATTTTAGCTATAGATGGAACGTGATGCTGGCTAAGTATTCCTTCCAAAAGTGTTAATTTTAGTTCAACTTCCTTTATACTTACTTTTCTTAGTTGATTTATTTCTTTTCTTTTTTTTTTTCTTTCATAGGAACTTGAGATACTACTAGAGATGGGTCAAGTTCCAAATGAAATCCATGGGAAAGCTGAATGCTTGAATTATACAAAGCCTAAATTGTTTTATGTTATCATTCTTAATTATATCAATATAAAAATAACCACTGCTAGAAAAAGTTATTTTTAGACTTAAAATAGATTTGGCACAGTAATTGGTTGCTTTGCTGGTTTACAATGGAGCATTTATATGAATATTACAGACATATTAAGAATTTGTTTATCTTAAAATAAAATACTATAAATATTTCCTATTTCTGAAGGATGTAAAAATCTTTTGTCTTTTTTTTTCATCAAACTGGCAAAGAGAGAAAGGACAAAACCTAAAATCTTTGACCAGTTTAAAATTAAAACATCAGACCCTCAGCTAGTTTAAATTAATATAGCTTTATTAATGGCTAGGGTATCTTTTTTTTTCTTTTTTTTTAACTGATGTAAGAATAATAGAACAATTGAGCCAGAGCGATACTTTAGGAAGGTGGCTGTCTTCTTAACTCTTAACACTGTTTAAAGGGCTGCTTGCCTGATACAATCTCACTATACAGTTTTATTTACATTTTAAGTTTAACTGCTTGTTTGCCTCTTGAATATAGTAAATGAATGTTGAACTCTCATTCTTTTTAACAGGACTTCTGACCCCATGGTTAGTTTAGGATTATAAAAGAGAGACTGTCACCTCTTACACCAAAATGCTGCCACTCAGTAATATACCACTTTTGATCTAACACAGAATAACTGAGGTAAGTAATTCTATTAAATTTTTCTTATACGAAAATCCAGGCAGGCTGCCTTTACACAAAATTATGGCTATCAAGTATTTCCTTGCTAAATCCTGTAAAATAATTTTCCACCTATTTCCCTGTTCTAGATTTGAAACTAACTGTAATTAGTTGATAATAGTTGTAAATTGCTGTATCTTGCATCGCCTCTCTTTGCCACTTTTTAATGTCTGGGATTCTGATCAGTCACCAAAGACAATATAAAAGCAGAAGTTAATAACATAACTGAACTTGTCTTGTGCCTTTCATCCAGGATCCAGAATACTTTACAAACATTAATTAAGTTTCACAACACCCTTGTGAGATACCAAAGCATCGGTGCTGCCATCAAGAAATCAGTAGATAAAGACTGCATAAAGATTTGGTTCTGGCTTAAGGCATTGGTTGAAAATGCACTGAAGCATGCAAAATGAGCTATTCCTTTACCATATCACTCAACAGCAAAGCATCAGACCTAAGCATATAAGCAACCCAAACAAATGCTACCATTTTAATCATGAGATTGATATTATCCACTTGATTCTTTGTTTGCTGCAAAATGTGAAATGAGCAAAGATAGTGACCCCTTAGCATATACTTCTCGTGACTGTGCCACATGCTACATTTATCCTTTGCAATTATAATATCTTGGAGTAAAACTACAACCCCTGCTATAAAACTGACTTATGGTATGGAAAAAAATAATATCCATAAACAAGAACAAAACAAAAACAAAACAAAAAAACCCAAAACAAAAAAAAAAAAAAAAAAAAAACAAAAAACCCCACAAAACAACACAAAAAAACCCCAAACAAACAAACAAAAAAAAAAAACAATGAAAAATATTACTTTCTCACCTCCAGAAACTAAATTCAGCATTTCTGAAATGTGACTGAGTTTACTAAATTTGTTTGCCGAGGTCTACACCAGGGTACTCTAGTTACGCTCCTTCCATAGACAAAGGAGGACTATAGATACCTACTTTATGAAGTAATGAACTGCATTGTAGACGTTTCTCTCCACTCCCTCCAGAGAGGGTTGAGGGTGACAAGCACAGTTGCAGACGTCTACATTGTAGACTTCTACGCTTCGCCAGGTTAATTCCAGCCCATGTCTTGTTTGCAAGCAAAACTACATGTAAACGGAGAAACATTTACTAGCTGTCCGTTACAAATTAGTAATGATATAGTAATACAGTTGCAGTAATATAGTGTAATAATATTAGTAATATGATACCATTTTCCTTTCTAGAGTTCTGTGATACTTCATCTACCTCTTTTTCTACCTTTCAATTTCTGTCCACTTTGGTACTTATTTCAGAGTTTTTGGAATGCTTCTTTAGACTCTTTTCATGTGTTGTGCCTCACACGGTCGCATCCAATTGAAATAAATGCTGCAAAGCTTCAGGATTAATGCAGAATTCAAGTTATCCTTTCTCCATTTGAGGGTCATGCTTTATGCAACTTTCAGAACAATACAGTATGGAAACATTACAGAATTACACCAAGCACAAAAGGAATTGTCCGGCATGGATATTTTTCCCAAAGTGATGCACAATTACTCATTGCCAACATCAGTAGTTACAAGAAGTGACTGAAATGCAGCTGCTCGTAGTGTGTTTACTGTCACAAGTGATGTTGGAATTGAGGCAAGCAAAAAGGAAAATACACAACAGATGAGATTCATCACAGTAACTTCAGGCACCTGCACTGTAGATAGCTGCATCTGAGCCAGTTTTGTAGACTCCCTTTACAATCAATGAAGAAACTTGGGAGGTATTATTCATTTTCTTCAAAGGCAGAGATGTGTCTATTACTCTTTATTGACTTTAATAGGAGTCCAGCCAAATAGCTTAGATAAAGACATCTACCCCACAAATGTGTGAAGTGAAACGCATCCCTCCCATTGATATTGTTTGGGTATTTTATGGATAATTACATTTCCTCAGCAGCTATTCCACAAGTTCCACACCCTCATAATACACAGCAATATCTACACTGCCATTATGGTATCAGCAAAATTCCACTATATCTTATCAGTTGAAAAAAATTATAGGATAATGTAGTAAAGAATACATGACTGTACACAATCTTGATAGCTTAAACCTCCTGTTTCTTTTATACATTGAGTGCTGTATCTTAAAGCACTCTTAAATAGCTCCTCTTTTCTGTCTCTGCAGGGCTGGCTTTCTAACGTATTAAATGTCTAAAATGAATTCAAACACATTAATGTGTTTATAAACTCCTTGTGCAAGGATTTAAGCACATGCAAGCATATTGAAAATGAGTACAAATCCCATCGTGCTGTTTCATTGTGCAAATATAGTTTCTTTATATTCTAAATCCCCAATCATTTCCCTATTTCAAGTATACTTTTATTATTCCAATAATATCGTACTTATCCTTGGAAAAAAAATGAAAATCCATTTCACAAATCTTACTATGCACAGTGTTAACATTCTGTATAAAAGCTATTTTATTTTAACCACACTTTTCTATTCTTTCTCCACAGACACTATTTCCAACAATATTAAGTAGCTGATACATTACCTTGGGATTCTAGGTGGTCCCCTTTTTAAGTAATAGCCTTCACCTTTGTCCCCGAAAAACTAATCATCGTTCTCTTACACCTATTCTTTTTACAGAAATAGCTTTCTGCAAAGTACTTCATTTCGTTTCGTCTCCTCACACTTCCATATTCAAATTTTGCACCAAACTTTAATATTGATTTTTTTTTTTTTTTGCACTGCATATTCTCGTTCTGTATGTCTAGCTATTTTGGATACTGTCTCAAAGTTGCTGATCACTGCAACCTGTCATTTAACTAGGTCCTCTGCCACTACCGTCCTTTATAACTGTTACTGTCATCAGTCTTACTCCAGGTTCAATCATTAAATGTCAGGCAGTAACTCACAAACTGTTTTTTCCTCAACTGTTAGTCTAGTAGAGTATAAACTAAGGCCATATCATGGACAAACTCCTGCAGTATTTTAAATTTTAACCTGCGATGTTAGGCTCTCTTTCTACACATACCTGTTCTATAAAAGCTGTTATGTATCACAGGTTGACAATAATAAAAAATACGAAAATGTTTACCTTGTCATCCCTACTTGCAAAATAAAAAATAAAAAAAAAATTATCATCAATTAAGATGAAATTGAAGTCATTTAAAACCCCTTGAAAACTTTTGGTAGAGGGTTTCTCAAATTTAAATGTTGCTGTAGTCAAAAGGACACAGAATGTTCAATAATGTGTTTGTTTTTCAGATACTGTAGGTCTGAAGAGATTTTTTTGTATACTTCAATTATAAAAACATTTAAAACATACAAACTTGTGCAATTTTTATTTTAATGAAGATGAGAAGTTCATTAACGAAGATAAATATTTCATTAGATGTTAAATAAAACAAAGAGATTTTTTGGCTTCTCTCAGCACAAAATTCCTTTGAAAGATTAATTAATACATGCAAATTATGCAAATTAGACCCATGCAAATATTTTATGAAGACAATTAAGGGAACCATTAATTACTGCTTTTTTTGCTTCAGTGAGATTCATTCATTTAATTTTAATTTCACTTTAACTGTTTTGATGTATAATCTTGCAGCTAAGAACTTTATCTTTCCTAGTGGGTCACTTAAACTTATAAATTTCATCAAGTGAGCAGCAACAGAAATCTGTAAAGATATTCTCTGGGCTATGTTTAGTATCAAGAGAAATTTTTGACACAATGCACTCCTAGAAACTGCAAAACTGGAAGGGAATGTGAGCTCATTCTTGGACAAGGTTCAACTGCTGGAAAAGCAATTAATTTGCTTTGGCTGTGCTAATATAGGGGAATTAGAAAGTGTGACACAAGACAAATAGAAATAATTAGTTCTCCAAAATGATGTTCTCATTAATATGGTTTGAACAGTAGAAATAAAAAACATTATTGTGGCATGTCTGCATTCTGTCCCTAGCCACAGGAGGTAGAAAAATGCAAGATACAGCATTTTTTCACCTTTGTAGTTTGAACGGTGCTGGCATTTATTTTTATTTTTTATTGTACGTTTTAAGAAAAGCACATTGTGGACCTGATTCTGTTATCTAAAACCTGCTGCACTTGCATAAAGCATGAGGGATCCCTAGGTTTCTAGACCATTTTCTTCCTGTGAAAATATGAAGCTATAAATATAACTGACTAGGCTTTTTACAGCAATACACTCAAGTTCCTAAATTGAAACTTTGATTTCAATATTGTTCATTTAAATCATATTTTATGGTATGCAATACGCAACGTATGTTTATTCTGTAGTTTAAGCTACTATAGCAAAAGATTGCTCTATCAAAAGAGTTTATGATATCCTCTCCAAATCTGATAAGATAACAGAAGTTTTCTTTTTCCATAGTGTGAATACACATGTATGCATTTGACAAAGTATATAGAGGTAAATTTTCAGTTGCTCTCATTCTTAACACTTACATCAGTACAAACTAGGTTTTCTACAAGTAATGGAAATCACTAGCTGGTACTCTTCAAAACAGGCTGTTAAGAACATTTGCTCACTTACGCTCTACATTTCTTAGCTTGTTGTAGAATTAAAGGTAATGTAACATTATGTGGCAACCTCAAAATATTAAACTCTTCTGTTCTCCCTGTAGGTGATATGCCTTCCAGTTGGTTACTAAGTTCCGACTGAAGGCACCTCCTTTTGAAAGTTTTGCTGTGTACATGTGTTCTATCTGGAATCAGATAATAAAGTGCAATGATTTGATTTAATTTATTTCTTCTTTCATGTAGGTGGCAAACGTACAGCACCTGACAGAAACTGAGATTTTCTCTTTAAATACAACAAGGGGAGAGAAAATTTGGCCATGCCTAGCTTGATGGTTTTTGATAGATGATTACTGCCATTAAGAAAATTCTCAAGTGCAATCACCACAGAGGTTTAGCAAAAATATCCAAGAAAATTTCTAGAACTTACATTGTAATAATTCTGTATAAACAGAATCCTGTCTTCAGGGAAATTGTTGATAAAAGAAAATGTAATGAAGGACTTCAAGTTAAAACCCATGAAACTTTCCTATTCTTTGAATAGCCATTTATTCTTTAGCAACATGGATATAATACTTCCATGTTCCTAATTTAGTAAGCATGTGTCAGTTAAACACATGGTTAAATGACCATAATACTTGCAAAATATCAGGAAGTACCTTCTTCCTTGACCATCAATTCTGTTGCTAGTCAGCTTTTTTTGCAAATTTTTATTTATTGTGGCTGTCTAATGATTTCCTTCTAGCCAAATCTTAGAACTAGCACCTTATCCTACCTCCTTGACTTTTCTAGACTAGCCTTTGATAAAAGGTTTTTGGTATTCAAATACTGTTCTCCCTTTGTTAGGATCTTCTTATTCTCCATCCACATGGCTAATTTCTTTCTCAGTTTGATCTTTTTGGCTTCTCCCTCAACTTTCTGTTTTAGTACCTCAGGGCTGCGATCTTCCTCCCATTGTCTCCCTCTCCGTGCTTCGTATCCGAGTAGGCTAATCCAAAACCAGAAATTCAACTGCCATATCCATGTTGGCAATTGACATAGCCCTTTGTACTCCAGGTCTATTTCCTTTTGTCCAAACTAAAACCTCAGCCTGTTTTTCTGATTTTCTGTCTGAATGTTCAGCTGCTGTGACAATCTAAGGCTGGGAAAACAGAGCTGTTAATCGTTCATCCCTTCAGATTCCTCCTCCTCTTCCCCACTGCTACTACTCTTAGTCACTATGAAACACTCTTTTCATCTTGTCTGTCAGTGAAGTTCAAAATTAAGGTATCCTGTTTGTTTGTTACTTCTGACTCTTCATTACAACATAGTGTCTAAATTTCTTTTCATAAAAAACTCTCTGCTCGTCACCTTCCTAGCCCTCTCTCTAGCTGTAAATTCACATGCAGATTTTCCTCCTATCTTACCTACTAAAGCTTACTTCTGAGTTGTACAAACAAATTCACATGGCAAAAATATTCTCCTAGTCTGCTTCTTTGAATTACCACTCCTTTTTAATTCCTTCACTGGCTCTTCCCTTTTTACTGGAAACACAGTACTTGAAAGGTTTTGCCTTGCCCTTCACCTTGTGCGTTACTCCTTATCAAAATGCTTCAAATTGGAGTGATGCTTCCAAATACGCTCCCTCGTAGTTCTTTTCCATATTGTTCTCCACAGTTAAGAAGACCCTCATGTAATGTTCACAAGACTAACTCACTATGATCCTTCAGGCTCGATATCTGGATTTGTGAGTGAGTTTGACAGCAAGACCTGAAATCAGGAATGTGATCAGGAATATGAGTTCATGACCACATACAACTTCCCACATAAATCAAAGTCATTTAACAGCACAGTCACTAACATCTCAAAGTCATCATCTCATCCCAAAAAATATTTGTGTATAGCTTTAAGGGAAATGACATTATTTACCTATATTCCTTTACTAATTTTTGTTTACTTTGGTCATGAATGGGGACAGTAATTCCAAAAATATGGTTGGGATTATAAGTAGGCATGATCATAGCAAAAGACTGAATGAATTCTATTGCACCATTGCTGGTGTAAGATGGGTTTACCTCATAGAAAGAAATGCATTGAATACTCTTCCACGAAACTGACTGGAAATTCCTTTGTTTCTTCCTGTTGCCATAGTACGCTTGGGGACAGATTTGCATTTGATGACTCACGTTTAATTAAATGTTACACCTTCTTTGTGTTTTTGACCAAAACATCTAAAGGAAAGCATGTAGTAATGCACGCATGCTTAGCCTTCAGCTCCTGAAGTGCAGAAAGCTGATTCTCACTTCCATAAGTAGAAAAGTATAGCAGGTATTGAGCCCGTCTGTGTACCAGGAAGCTGAAGAAAGAAATTCAATGGAGCTTTGAGGTTAGGAAGCTGGCAGAACCTACATAAGTTAAATAATCCATTCCTCATTACATTAGCTTCGAACCTTTTAAATGTCATTATGCAAGGTATTTTAAGCTTAACAGAATCTAGAGTTTATGTCAGGTCTTTTTTTACAAAAGCTGAACACGTAGAGTCAACTTGATATGTGTGGGGTAATCATATCAAATCAAGTAATAATCAAATAATGCTAGGCAATGTATGTTGTTGTATTTTCAAAGCTGTATCTCACAAAGAAAAGACTTGAAATGACTTATACCAAGTGCACTTTGTCATTACTGTGATATTCACAGAGGTTAGCCACATGTCTGAGCAAGAGCAGAGCAAGAACAGATGATGTGTTACATGTATTCTCTTAGCGTGAAGTTTTGGGACATAAATCCTACTACCAATATTCAAGTGGGGAAATTCCATCTAGTTGTGCATGTGTCTATATAACGAGAGACCATGAAGGAACATATAAAAGGGAGGGAAAAACATGAAGAGTACAATGAAAACTTTAGCTCTTGCAAGTTTTAAGTTCAGTCCCTGATCTACTACAGATTTCCAAGCTATCCATGATCAAGCTCCTTAGCCCCTCTATGATATAAAGAGAATTACTTTGTTCTGCATCACAGGAGTATTTTCTGATGCAAAGATCAAATCCATTAAAGATTGCAAAGTTGTTCAGGTATTACAATGATAACATTTCTATGAGCTTTCCAGTTACTCTGACATAGCTCAAAACAATTTATGTGAGACAGACCACAAGGCTGCAAACTGGAATTAGTTAAATAAATAAATAAATAAATATCTGTTTACTAAAACTTACATACATGCAGAAACTTCATAATAGATGAAGTATCCTCTGAAAATAAATAACAGTGATTTAAAAGACTATTTTTGGGCTAGCTAATTTTGGTAGATTTACGAAATTAGTGTTTTCTCACGAATAATCTGTCCTTTAACAGTTTCTCAGAACTATTATGCACAAACATGCTTTCCTTCCAGCATGATGCTTGATTTTGTTTTCTATTTCAAAATACATATTTACACTAGAAATTGAAAAGAATTATACACTCTTAATAAGTGAATTCTGTTGAATATCTGCTAAAGACCAACTTTACCTCTTTACTTATTTCTTCATATGATTACTCTTGCAAGCTTCACGGTGAAATTGAATTAAATTTTTTTTTTAAATCAAATAAAGGAAGCAGCTATGTGTCTTGGTTTGAGATTTTAATATTGAATATAGGGACAGAATGCAAAGATGTTTCAAAGAGCAGAGGAAGTACAAGAATATTCTAAGGCATATTAACAAAGTTCTGAGCTGGCACATCCAGGTCAGCTCTCTACATGGCCAAAGGGCTGCTATCTGAGACATATGATAAAAAATATCGGATCTTTTTGAAAGTTAGTGACTTTGGGCTTCTTAAAACAAAACAAAAACAAACAAACAACAGCGACAAAACCAAACGAACAAAAAATAACAAAACCCACAACTTTTTTCCACATCTCACATTTTAATATCTCAGTCAAAAGCTATGTAAAATACATATACTAGTCCACAGATAACAGGAGAGCAAGATCTAGAGAAATTATCCCATGAATGTTTGTATGTTTCCACTAAAAATGCTAGAAGAGCAGCGGCACAGGCCTTCCCTTTGGAATTAATGAGATAATAAATATGTTTTTATTCGAAATAAATAACAAGTTATAAATTTCCATTTAATATAACCCAAGTCAAGAATGTAATATGTTCAATGGTGTTCTAAATGAGCAAACAGGACTTGATTCAACATCTGGTATGATTTGAGTCAGCCTTCATTACCCTGTGTGGTTTCCAGCTGCTGCTCCATAAAGGCCTGGATCTTCCATAGGCATAATCAAACCTATGCAGATGTCTCAGATGGCCTGAAGCATCTCAAATCATCATCTACTTGTGGACAACCAAATCACTTTTTAAATAGTGTAAGGATTAATGTTAAGATAAGACTATCTTAACTTACCTCTAAAAATCTCTTTTCAGAGTCTCAGACATGTCAGGATGAGATGGGAAATTGATGATGACCTTCCTTGGTAGATTCTGTAACCATTCTATGATTCTATGATTAGCTCACACGGCTTACTAAGAAATTTTCATTTTTTCTTCTTTAATGCAGGTGGTGGCTGACAGTCAAAAACGGCTGCTGAACAGGATGGTTACTGTTCACATTTAATGTTTGAAATGGTTGAATTTGAAATTCAAGATCTGAAATCTAATCTGGATTTGATGTTTCTCTTTACCTAGAATCACAGAATCATAGAATCGTAGAATGGTTTAGGTTGGAAGGGACCTTAAAGATTATCTAATTCCAACCCCCCTGCCATGGGCAGGGACGCCTCCCACTAGACCAGGTTGCCCAAGGCCCCATCCAGCCTGGCCTTGAACACCCCCAGGGATGGGGCCTCCACAACTTCTCTGGGCAACTTGTTCCAGTGCCTCACTGCCCTCCTGCCCAAGCTGCCGTACCTTTCAGGAAGGAGACATAGCTCTCCTTGTCTAATAGATTTCCTCCTATCTGTGTTAAGAGGATAAAATAACTCACCAGCTACTAGTTTGTACTAGTAGCTATCTAAAGCACAGTACTTTTAACAGAACTGAAAATTATTGCTGTTAGTTTGGCATAAGAGTTGTCTACCTCATGCTTCACATGACAAGTCACAACAAGGGAAGCACAACCATTAGAAAAATTTCAAACCATTAAATATTTTGAGGTCTGTTGACAGCAAAGTCTTAATGATTTCATAGAAGAATGCAACACTAATATTGACACATTAAGTTCCTTTATAAGGGGATGATACACAAACATCAGGCATTTTTTAATCTCTATAATAGTTTGAAAACCAAATGTCAAGAAACAATCTTCTTTATGACACACACTACAGCTGATATGATGCCACTTTCCAGCACTTGTCTAAGAAGTAGTAAATGTGGCTGAGGGAAAAAAAAGAAAGAGAAAAAGGGACAGCTCTCTACACAGTGTAGAGGCAAACACTGATAAATAGCTTACAGTCAGCAGATCTAGCAACTTCCCAACCAACGTGACGAGGCACAGGATTATAGTTCAATTGTGAATGAACTAGAAATCCTCTTTGTTTATATCTGTTTTACGATAGTTTACAGAAACGCCATTTCACTGAAATGATCATGTTGTTTTAATCAAATTTTTGTCCTGGTTTAAAAAATAAAGTCTTTTAGTTCTTTCTCCAGAACTGAAAAAGTGATTTGTTTTTCAGCTGATGAGACTATGCTGGAAATGTGTGTTTTACCAGCCTGTTCAGGTTTCAGTTCCCTTCTGAGGGAGAAGACGAAGGGAACCGAGTACTTATGGGAAACATGGATAGGTAGGATGGTGGCTTGCAATGCCCATCTTTCCCAGGTAGCAAGACAACTGGGGTGACCTCAGAAGTCTGCTAGGTAACAGTTAATCCATCCTTTCCTTCCCTCTTTGAATAATATGAACATGGAAGAGGGAGTAAGAGATGAACAAAAATAAAACAAGTCAAAACAATTCTATATAAAGTCTTAATAGTCTCTTTGGTGCACAATGTGTTTTATTTAATATTCTTATTGTCCTGAATTTCCCACTTGACTCTGTTCATGCTTAGTCATTAATTTTACACATAGTTGCTTTAAAAGTACACTAAAGCACCATGTTGGAAGAAAGCCTCTGATTGATTAATCATTTATCTCAGTAGAAAAGCCATGAACATATTTGATTTCCAGCAGCTTCGCATATATACAACTATAAAATGAGATGTAAATTGCAATAGATAGTAATTTCAAAGAAAATGTGAAAAAGTTTAGGTAAGAGTATAAGTATTGAATGAGGAGACCCTATTAGCATGTTTTGCAACATATATATAACTCTTTATTAACTCTGTGTCCTTCCTTTGCATTTTGGGCGACAGATAACAGCATTATGTACCTTAAAGTTTAAAGGTGTAGCTAACAATGACCTATGAACACTATGAAACAATTGTCTATTTATAGGTTACTGCCTGCAATCAATACCACCTTCTGTTTAAGTTAATCAATGTTGTCTTTAATTGATTAGCTTGGGTTGAAAACCCGCCAAAGTGCTGCACTCCTGGGCAGGGGGATAGGGAACATACTTATTACTCTTTGGTTTCCATGCATTGTAAAATAATTTCAGTATTTATTCATGGTCAAGGAAATTTGAAGCAAAATAAATCTTTATTGTATGTTTCCTCATTGAATATTCAGATTTCAAAAGTAGAAGACAGACAAACTAGCAAGACGTGTCATAAATTTCTAATGTACAATCTAGGTTTAAAATCTGAACTGTACTGGATTGTCTGCCAAGCCAAAAAAAATCAGTAAAACAGATGTCTTTAAAACTTGTGAGCTGGTAAAGCTAATAAGGCTTATTCTTCTTAGGGGAAATAAAATAAAATATTTAAATTAGTGCACAGGGAGAGAGCCCAGCTCTTTCTAAAGTGTATAAAAATTAGAGAACCTATTTTCAGAGAGATACCTTCCGCAACCGTAATGAAATTCAAGGTGGTGCACACAGATTAATGTTGTTATTTATTATTATGTATATAATTTCATTGAAGTGCATAGCACTGTACAGATGAATAATAAGTGCATGACCCTGACATTAATACAAGGCGTTACACACTGCACTCAAAAAGCAGCTGAAGTTTAAGGCACTAATCAGAAGGAAAATGAAGCATTATGTGTTACTGCAAATAGGAACAATGTTTAACCAGCAAATACTTTAGGAAGACTGAGCAAAAATAAAATAGAATCGGGTGGACTAACCACCTGAGCAAGTAAAGGGAGTTAGTAAAGTGGCTCCACTAAATGTGACTGAGGGTTACACACTAAGCTTCTAACAATTTCCCCCCTTTAACAGCACCACTAGGTCTGAAAATAAAATAAAATTTGAGCATAAGAAAGACAAAAGCGAAGAGCAGTGCAGAAAACACACTATCTTTCAGCTTCTACAATTGAACAGTGCACGTGCATACATTTTCACCAATGCATCAATTTGTTTGACAAACTCTGGCATGCAGAGAAGGATCAATAACAAGACAGCAGACATGATTCCCTAGTGGGTCACTACAACAGCTTTGCTCCGTTCTGTTGTCTTTTTCACACTTTTCTGGTAGCTCAGATCACTACTCTTACCTAGAGGTGCTAGAGTAACCCTAAGGAGGGCAGTCACGTTACAGAGACAGTCCTGTCACGTCTGCAGTTAACCAAAGCTGTAGAGACTGAAACCAGTTGTCTTACTAAATTTCATAAATCTTAACAATGGAAAATTTAAGGAAGAAACCTGATAATCAGACAGAAAAGAAGAAAAATGCAAAATCTATCTGTCAGATTGCTAAAAGTCACACTCTCACAAGACATGGTATTTCACAAATATAGACAGACCTTCTTACTGCTTGATGACTCCTAAGCTGAAAAAAGACTTTTTCTTGACAAATTAAATGGAAAATATTAGGTTCTTTTTTGTTGGTTTTTTTTTTGTTTGTTTGTTTGTTTTGTTGTTGTTTTTTTTTAAATCTGGCCTAATGGAATAACAGGCCAAGTGGCCTAAAAATCACAGAAAAGTTCATCTCCAAAAAAAAGCAGTCTACTGTTTTGTCATTGCTGCTTCACAGAACCTTTTAATATTTCTATGGGTCTAGAATAGTCAGCTGTTTGTTTCCATAAACAGCCTAGCTAAGTAGCAGATGTTTCCTTGGGCAGTTATTCAATATATCTAGAAAAAAAAAATCTCTTTGCCTTCCAGGCTTCTGACAGCTTTGTTTCCAGCTCCTGACTTCTTTTCCCTGCTGAAATGTTCAACCTTTATAGCAGGCCTGCACAACAGGTGGGCCGTGGGTCTCTTGCAGCTTGAAAAACCATTTGTTTGGCCCATCAGCTGCTGAGAAGCATCATGTACTGTTTGATTTGCCCAGCTGCCAAGAGGCAGCAACAAGATGTCCAGCAGAAAATGCATATCTCCTAGCTTGTCACTGATTCCTCAGAATGCATGTTATCTCCTAGACAGCCACCTGGTCAACCAGCAGACACATAGCTCCAGATCATACACACACATTGCCTCGCAGGTCAAAAAAGTGGTGTAATAAGAAAGATCTGGGATATTCAGAAGTAATTTGCGGGGGGGGAGGAGGCTGAAACAGAGGTGGAAGGAAAACGGGAAAGCAACAATACAAGGGAAGCTGAACAGTGTTGAAATGGGTCAGCAGAGAGGAAGGAATGTCACATGGGAAAGTGAAAATGTATTTTCATTCTGAAAATGACCTGATAAATCCATTTGAGAATCCTGGCTCTATACTAAACACAAGCACCTTTCTGCTAGAAGTCCCATGCAATAACAAATGAGTAACAACAAATCCATAGTACTTCTAAGCAGCAATAAAAATGGAATAACTGATGAGCAAGTGTCAATTGAATAAAAACGCAGAATTTACAAGTTGATATATGTATTTAACATTTCTAAGACGTTTTAATGAGAAAAAAGGCAAGAAAAAAGGCAAGAAAAAAATTTGTAAAATGTATAAAGAAAGAATTAGATGCTTTCTTTCTTGGGTTTAATCAATTCACACTGTAGAGAATATAAGACATCAGTTTACATGGCATTATACAGATGGATAACCTCATCTTTGAGGAGCTATGGGAGCAAATGGAATTGCTTTTGATTAAGAGGAAGGGGGACAGAGAAAGAAACAGACAGAAATGCAAAGATAGGAGATAGAAGCCCTGGTAGAAAGATGCAATTATTGAAGGGACTCTATAGAAGCATAATGGATAAAAGAAATGGACTTGATGCTGGTCATCACGGTCAATATCATGGGCAAAATAAATGAAGGAAAGACTAAAGAAAAGAGATTTTCATTAAATGTGCTGCAAAGAGAACTGATGTCCCCAGAAAAGAAATAGATGTCCTATCATTTAAGGATATTGAAAACTATTTTTAAAAAATCATTAGTTAATTTGAGAGTAGTCTTGCACTGGAAAATGTGTCCTATTTATGATCAGCAGCCAACAGTAATCTTCTCTAAGTCTACAAACATATACTTACATAAAACTTAAGATTTAGAGAAATTAGGACAAGAAGTCTGATGCAGTTGGAATTGGAAATGTGACTGGGGGGGGTGACTTAGACTGGTTAAACACATGAATAGAAATACAGGAACCAGGACACTTGAAGATACTGTGAAAGGGAGCTAGTAATAAGAAGTGGCTGGCTGACAGTAACTGAGACTGAAATTGGGGGACCAAGTGATTTGGACTGACTAGACAAGAACAGAACCCAGTGGTTGAGAAGAGAATGAAAGATGGGGGACAGAACAAAGATAGGGCAAGAAAGTCAGGTAAAGTCATCTGAAGTCTCTTCTTGACAAGTAACTGGATATGTGGCATATGGATAGAGTACTATGAGCCAATACCTGGAGACACCTGAATCTTGATTAACAAGGATATTATGTGTAAGAAGTTAAAATTAGAGGCTGGAATTATGACTGAATACAAATAGAAACTTGTATCGAAATTTGAGACAAAAAAGAGGCAAGAAAGAGATTATAAAATTTGTAAACAGATATTAGGACTGACACAAAGGCCAGAGATTAGGAAGAAAAAAGAGTAAGAAAGCTTGATGGAGACACTGTTAAAAGTGATACAGGATTGCAAGAAAAATGAAAGGAAGATTCTGTGCCCAAGAGCATGAAATGTATCCCAAGATTGTCTTTATTTATCTCAACAAGTGTCAGTAAAACCCCCATGGCAAAATGGTCATTCCTTAGAACAGACTGCTCATAATGAGGTATTACAGTTTATCAGTTACTTTGTTAGCATTATCACTGTCAGTCAAAAGATTCAAGTCCATAAGGTTGTCAGATGCCATCTCACAGTGAAACTTCTGACTTTGTAGTTTACTTGTTGAAAAGAAAACCCTAGGAAATGGTTACCAAGGACATTATTCAAATGGTGACGCAAACCACTCGAAATTAAGATTTAACATATGAAAGAAATTGAGATAATCATTCGCACCTCTTCTGTAAAGCATGATGTCTAATGATGAAAGTATTATATATAAACTAGGTATTATATAAAGCATGAGAACACACATTGAGCGCTGAAGATAAAGAAAATATTGGATAGATATCCATTTATTCAACTACATCCTTGTCCCCTGCATTGAATGAGACAGGGTACTGTGAAAAATACAGTATCTAATCATATAATTAAAGATTATATCATGATGCATTCACAAAGACGGTTGAACAAAGGTGCGGAAGACAGCCTTAATTCTACCATTTCCTAATTTTGGAATGCTTGACTTTACAGCCTTGATAATGGCCTTTTCCAATAAAGTTTTTGATCTCATTAGAAATACCATCACACATTTTCACATGCTTTTGTCCAAGATTTATACATCAGAAATGGAACCGTGCGCACAAGCTTCACAGAACTACCAAAAGTTCCTTTTCAGTGTTGAAGTCCTTCAGATAGCTATCTTTCAAACACAAACATAGCAAGAAAGAATCAAGAACTATCGTTTGCTGAGATTATTACACTGATTTTGCTTGTTGAAAAACAGATTAAACAAGTTTGAAACCAACACAGAAAACAATTTAGGTTAGGTTTTCAAGCAAATGACTGAAGCTATATCTAAGCAATTTTTATTAATAAGGAGGTCAGCTGCAGGGCAGCTTTCGCCGAGTACTTAGGCAGCAAAATGTACACACTAGGTTCTTGGTATGGGCACAGTTAAATTATAATTTCTTTCTCAGTCTTCCTCAGTAGCCTTCAAAGGCCTTACAAGTAAGTTCATACAGGACTATGCAGTCAGTGTGCTGAGTTGCAGTTGCTTGCTTTCTCTATTCCCGCTCAACATCTCCATTTCCTGCCTTGTCCTTTCTGGGAGGGAAGATGACAGACGACCCTGGAAGCTTTTATGTGCATGGTAGCTGACTGGCTCTTTTTCTTACACCAGGAAAGCACAGTCTGAAGCCACTTAGCATTACACTTAACTGCGCTGTTAATACGAGCCTACAGTAGAGGTGGAGAACTAGAAAAATGTGAGAAGAAACAGTCGATGGTAAAGGGCTTAGAAAGCCTAAGTTCACTTTGCTAAGGGACAGGGAGAGTAAGATAACAGACTCATTTGGAGAAAGGCTAGAAGGAAAAAAAAAATTGCAGCAGAATAAGAAATTGAGGTATGAAATTTTGATTGATGGACAAAAGGAACAAAATTTGCGCTAGAGGAGAATGTGTAATAAGGGAAAAATTGACTGAAAGAGTGGAGTAGGATAGGAAAACTTTGAGGACAGGCAAAGTGCAAAGTGTTTCCTGGAACACAGACAGACAACTGGGAAAAAAATAAAAAAAACGGGCCTGAGAATTCATGGGAACTGAACAGGGTGAAAAGACTGTTAGCAGAAAAGGATGGAGGTGGCTTCAGAATTAACTAGAAAGATGGCATGTATAAGTTGGAAATGAACTGGAAGAAAGCAGAAAAGATACAGACTGAAGCAATTGCTAGAAAATAGGAAAGAAATGGAGAAGATAAACAAAATAGCAGCCTGAGAGAGAGAATTTGGTTAAGCTTCCTGCTCATAGCAGGAGAGCTATGGGAGAAAAGCACAAAACAATTTGGCAGCGATGTGGAAAAACGAAGGCATGACAGGGTCACCATATGAAAAGAACGGTCAATGGGGAAGACAGTGCAGAAGTAGAAAATTTTTAGATGAGTTTAGATAATGCGCAAAGGGAGCGGTGATTAAATGGAATGAAGATGAATGTACAGGACTTGGGAGGGAAACTACTGGGAGACAGAAAATTGGGAATGTGGGATTTATAGAGGAAAAGAAAAATTAATAATGTAGGCAGACAAATACATGGTAAGTAACCAGATGGGGAAAAAAATTCAATGGAAATAAGAAAGTAAGAGTGGCAGTAAATGTCATTGTTCTAGTGCTTAGTAAGAGGTGTGGTAACAAAACAGTATATAAAAGTCAAACATTATCTTTGTATGGTACCTTTTTGTGTGGGATGAGGGGGTCTTGGGAAACCGGATTGGGAGCTAGGCATAGGCATCTAGTGAACCTACAATATGTATGGAGAAGAGGATAATCTGCTTTATTATTGTTTTAAACAGAAGCAAGAAAGAAAACATTTAAAACCAGTGTCTACACCAGTTCCTAATAACTTAGTATCTGTTTGTATCTGTTAAAAAATATGTAAGTATATTTCAGACTCACATTTGGGCTATTTTTTATGATTATCTGTTAGCATTTTATGGATATTCCAGCAAACTGTTATCTACTTCAGTATTTAGAAAATGCAAACCCAACCCTAAAGTATCCTTTATTGCTTCTTTTTATAGTCTCACGTTCAAGTTTCTTTTTAGTATCTCTCCCATTTTACAAAAGACTTTACATGAACTAAAAGTGAATCTGAATCAGTGTTACATGATAAAAAATAGAACAGAACATACCTCACTTATTGACAAATGCAATTATCTTTTACGCTTAAATTAGTCCTATTCCTTACTCACAAAAGCGATAGTTAAAAATATCAACATTAAATATAACTTCAATTTGACAAGTATCCTTTTATTTAGAATAGATAGTAGATAAAAATCTTTATTTTTAATTATGATTAACTCGCATAATATTTTCATAAATGCTGAAATTACATTTGGTATTTCAA
The DNA here is from genome assembly GCA_017639485.1 of Pluvialis apricaria. NCBI lineage: Eukaryota > Metazoa > Chordata > Aves > Charadriiformes > Charadriidae > Pluvialis > Pluvialis apricaria. The sequence goes on from CM030007.1 coordinate 45,137,949, forward strand.
TTATTTCACTTCCGCACAGAATGCTGCAGCTTTCCTACTTTTGTTTGCGTAGTTATAGAACTGCATAGCATGCTTAATACAGTAAGTTGAAAAAAAAATTAATCACTGTTGATAAAGAGACTATTACCCCAGACATGCTTTGATAACGAGATACAGATATATTTTTGAGGGGAGTAAGAAAGGCATAAGTATTTCCCTAGTAAGTATTTTTTCCCAGAACCTGAAACATGAAAGACAGAGTATTATATTCTTTATTGTGGAATATATTGTATATTCTATATAATAATTCTTCTATAGTGCATACTAGAGTACTTAAAATACCATTTACAGATAAAACGTAAGGACATAATTGAAATTTTGCAAGATCAGAAAAACATGGTCTTTGTTGCCCCAATGAAAATTTAAAAAAGTGTTGGAAAAATCTCAGTTTCACCCATTGTAAAGCTTTTGTTGAGTTTTGCAGCAAAATTCTCCAAGGACCCCACCTGTACTGAGCATGCTTTATCCTGGTGCTGCAGGAATGAAGCAGTTCTTTCCCTGCAGCTCTCTGTCATTCCTGAAAACAACTGCTGTGCTAAAAATTGAAATAAGAACAGAGAAATTGTCTTTGCTTTTCTCTCAGTGCTTCTCCCCCTGATATCCAGGCAGATGCAGAAGAAGAAACGGAATGTGTACTGAAAGTGGTAGGGAGCGTGAGCTTGATGGGGAGGCGCGGGAAGCAGAGAATACAGAGAGAGACGTGGTACCAAACAAGAAAGGCTGGTGATGGGGAATGTCAATGCGGCATGGACTCTCGAAATGGTTGGATGAGAGGAGGCAACAGCAAGGGTCAGACAGAGACAGGGGGCTGGGGGTCACTGGGAAGAGAAAGACCTTGTAATTAAAGAAATAATCAGGCTGGCATGAAACTGAGCTCAGAAGAGAACGCTGGAAGAATGTGAAGTTAGGAAAAAAGAAACACAATGGAATGTAGAGCAAGGAAAGAGTGAGATTAGCCATTGACAAAAGCTGGAATTGGAGTGAAAAGGAAGAAACTAGCAAGAATTGGGGACACAGAGATACGGGGATATGCACTAAGGGGGACACAGAGAAAAAGGAGTTTATGGTGAAAGGGAATCCTCCTTCCAGTGTTGGAAGTGAGCATAAAGAGTCCTGACACTTAGCGTTACTCATCTGCCATTAACTATTTCTTGAACTGTTTCTGAAACCTGTCAGCCTATAATAGCTGATCCACAATAAGCTCCTACAGTTACATTTGTGTTGTAGAGTCACATATTGTGGTAGATCTAAAAGTTCTGAACTGTTGTATGACAATTAAGCAGAATATATTAAAGGATAGGAAACTGCAACTTTATTTCTTGCTTCTCTTTTCCTTTTCCTTAAAAAACCCACCCTATTTTAATTATATGTTAAGACTGCAAAGTAGACACAGGAGATGTCAGAATTAAGGTTGCCTTTGCAATATGATCCAATATCACGATCAGAATATATTATGGTCCAGTCTTTAATTAAATAATCATCTGTGGGTTGTTTTTTTTTTTTTTCCTTGCACCACATTGGACAGATGAATCAAGGAAAGGTCATCAGTACTGAGAATGTTGCTTGTAAGTCCTTGATTTCATTTGTTGCAGAAATGGAAATATATGAATGAGCATAAGGAGGCAGAGGATAGTTGGAAAAGAATGGATAATCATGGTTAAAAAGTTGAAGTGCTGTTCCTACATAGTTTTGGATAAGTCCTTTAGAATACATACTTCCAAAATACTCAGTAATTGTGTTGCTCATTTTATAAATATCTCAGCCCATAAACGAAACCAAATTCAACAAGAACAGTGATTTTAAATACACTGAATACATTTGCCAAAAATGCAAAGTATCCCAAAAAAATAGGTCCTAACTACATAAGTTAAGCGATTTGTCACCTTCATCTTTCTGTGAGTCTATTTCCCAGCTTTCAAATGGGAATACTCCAAACTTCACTTCCTTGCAGGAATGCTTTGAAGTAATTAATGTTTACAAAGAGCTCAGATACTGCAATGACTACTGTAACAGAATGGCTTCCCAAGAAATTACAAGTCTGTCTTTGCACCAAAAGAAAATAACAAAATGACTTGATTATAACAAAATGACATAATGACTGGATTGTTACTAAATGTATTACATCAAAAGGTGCTTTGAATAAGGCATACATTTTATGGGAGGGAAAGTAGGATTCTGGAATAAAAAACCTCACATGTACCCACTTCCCAGGCAACGTTTAATCTGGCATACTCCAACTTCTGAGTTACTGACTTTGCAGACATAACTTGCTTTAAATCTAAATGTTTTTGTTTATATACATGAGTTTGTCCTACATAAGAACTTATTGCCTCTTTTGTATTTGTTTATATGCTCAATACATTAAAATCTTGTTGACTTTTTATTCTGTTGTTACAGCCTCCTTGTGGCACACCAGTAACAACTCTTCAGGAGTTAGAAAAAGTGATTAAATAACACACAGAAGATGTCAAATGATACTGTTAAGATGATTGACTTCAAAATGCAAAATAAAGGCAATTGAGAGTGATTACTGGAGCTAATCATTTTAGGCTTGCCTCTGAAAAATGCACCTTCATTTACAACTGAAAACAAATGCTATTTTTACTGTTTAGTACGTAGATTTAGCCTGTTGACTAGGGAAGACATTATAACATAAATACTATCTTAAAAACTTGCTCTTTACTAATACCTTGGTGTTTGCAATATATACATATACACATTTAGATTCACAGGGGAAGTAATATGACTCTTTTTAGTATTTCATGTATAAATTCACTCAGCAGATTTGTTTTATTACAATGTAAATAATGGGATATGGTAAATGAAAAATCCAAGAAGGGAATAAACAGATTATTTATCGTTAATGCTCAGAGTAGCTTATTGAAACATACCTTTCAGTAACTGCTGCTGAATATTAGCTATGAAATTCTCATCGTGCCTTGAATGTTACCCATTAGGTTTAGCCATTTGAATAGCTAAAAGGCTCAAAATGTTTCAAATATACCTTTAAAAACATTGTTATCTCAAATCTAACTATACATATTCACAAAAACCGCATTCAGCATGTCTGAGATTCAACCCAATATTGCTTCAAATTAATTATTCTTCTTTAATTGCTATGTATAAACAGAAATGACCTATTAATTTAAAGAAAATCTATCAGCACAGAATGTATTCTCTCTTATAAACAAGCAAGATGAACTTGACCTTGTTTGAACTTGTTTTGATGTGGCCCAGATGGTAGGCTACATGCTTGAATAGCAGTCTAAAGCTGAGGAAAAACTCATATAGCAAGATCTAGATTTATAGCCTTTTGCAAATTCCTACCTTGTATTGTCCTTTCAGCATCTGTTCTGCCCCCGCTGCGGTCAGCTTCTATCTCTGGGGTCAGAGAGTCTAGAAACATAGAAAGGTAAGACTGACATATATTTCATTTGATTCTTATAGCCCTTTTTACAACCTGTTACTCCAATGCTGAATTACAATACAATCAACCTTTGTCAGTTTTTTTAATGTTGAACAATGACTGGAGGCCAGCACAATTTTTTGTTAGACTAGGAAGATTAATGAGCAATAGATTTTTCAAGCATATAGGGGGGCAGAAAAAGAAGAAGAAAAAAAATTGACTTCTCAAGCTAATAATATAAAATTGTCCTAGTTTGGACATTCTCTCCAGTGAGCTTATTTGCACATTCTATATAAAGAAACAAAACAATAAAGAGAGAGGCATCGCTTGAATGAAAGAAAGAAAAGAGATCTTCTTTTTTTTCCCTCCCATCATGTTATAAATTTTCAACATAACAAGCTTCTTTTGGCACTTAAATTGAAAATTAATGGCACAGAGGCAAAAATTGGTTTCTTACCATTTAGGACCCTGAGACTATCTGTTGAAGCTGCTTGTTTCAGTGTCTGTTCTGCTTGCTCCCGTCGTTTAGTCTCAAATTCAAGTGCTTCCTGCAATTTCCTTTTTGCCTTCTTCTCCTTCTTTAGCCTCTTCTGAATTATTGCTAAGAAAAAATAAAATCAGTGTATTCAAATTTGGAACTGAAACTTGGCTACATGATTACCTATTAAGAGTCCCAAGAAATGCTACAACTGCAACAGTTCATATAGATTGATTAATTATACAATACCAATTTAAATAACTTGAAATTTGCTGGAAACACACTGGGATATTCTAAGAGCTGCTGTTCTATACTATGACATTGAAAACTGTGGGTAATATTCAGCTATAGCATTTATTTTTTTTCATAAACAGATAAGAATCTGGGAATGTCTAAATCAGAAAACCTTGGAACTGGCAATGAAATGTACTTTTTGCGTCATCTGACGTAGATATGTCTCTGTCTCTGGAGGTGAGGTGTTTTTTTTGGGATTAAGCCTGCCACTTTGTTATTGCCCATAGCACACAGTTAGTATACACATCGGGATGAAGTTCTCGCCTGCCTGAAGCTTCTCTCCCACAAGAGGGAGATCTGGCTGCTTGGGTGCCCGGGCTGCAGGAGGAGCTCAGCCCCGACCCTGCTGTGGTCCTCATTCCTTAGGGAAAGGTCCTGAGTTTTCTAACTCCCCTCCAACTGCTGCTTCCTGCAAGCCATCCGACCTCTTGGTGCCCGGTCTCTTCCCTGTATTTAGTTCTTATCCACATTTCCCTTTGTTTTTTTTCCCTTTTATCTTTCTTGCTTTCTATCGGCTCCTGTCCCATCAGCCAACTAGCCTTGAAGAACTCACAGCAAATCCTTTACGGTGCTGGATCCCCCAGCCAAGTAATTATTACTTTGCTCGGTCAAATGTGAGGGAAATATTAGGAAAAGAAGGAGTATTTTAAAATTAAGCATTAGAAGGCCCTAATTTAGAAAACTGTTTTCCTCGTATCTCTTCAGTTCTAATTTTACAAGGAAAAGATCAGGGTGCAAGTGGATCATACAATGGCTGTTTTAAAGAAACTTCATCACAATTTTCTATGTTACCGGGGACTTACAACCACAAACGTAAGACTTGTATGATCCTTAACTGAAGGAGCATATCACAGATTATGTTCCCAATGGAAAAGGATAATGTGCACCAATTTTTCTACTCGATAAAAGCCAACATGAGCCTCTAAAGAAATCATGTAAAGTCATAGAACATATCATTATCTCCCCACCACACCCCAACCCTTTTTACACAGCACATTTAGGGTTTTCAGGCACGTGCACGTAAGAGGCTTATTTTCCATAAGGTCTTCCTGGATAAGCCTTTCCTGGAGTGTTATTTTTACACTAACTAAAAAAATATCTACTAAACTACTAACTAAAGAATTCTTTACGCACACTAAAAGAATTATCCTTACCAAACCCAGATACTACGTGATATTAGGCTTGACTGCCAAGATCTATCTAGCCCTGTCGCTCTCTCCAAAGTAACCTCTAGCACATGTCTACGGATGAATGCTGGAAAAGGTAAAAATGTACTTCCACCATTTCATACTCCTTATTTCCAGTACTCTGTGATGGTGGTATCTTTCACAAAATGTAAATAATGAAACTTTTAAAGGGAACCATCATTGTTCTTACTATTTAATGTATATGCTAACAATAACCACTTTTGGGGTGATCTTGGATATTTTGTGTTGCTATACAGAACCGTCTCGACACAAAATGAATATAAGCACATACCCTGTAGTCAGAATAGCTACATAATTTACATCCCAGACTTTGGAATTTTGGTTCTTTCTCATTTCGTATAGCACCAGCTATTTTACAGGCTAATTAGCTTATACTATCAAAGAACATCTAGTATCTATACAAAGGCTAAACTAAATACATTTTGAATCATTGCACGGTTTTAATGTTTTCATTATAAGTACTTTGAAAGTGATTGCAATAAATGAGAAGGAAACATATGTTGCTTTCTGAATTAAAATGTCATCATGGCTGACACATTGTAGATGTGACTACAGCAGTCAGAGCCAGAATTAGCAAGCCCTTACTGTGTAGCTGCTCACAGAAGAGATATTATCCTACTTTCAGTAGTTGATGAGACACATCCTACAGCCTTAGGAATCACTAATTGGAATATTTACAAAGAAGGAAGGAAACAGTACAATAAATAAGCAGCTCTGTAAAACATACAGTAGCAGCAGTGAATTTTGTGTTCCAAAAAAATGGCAAAAATATTCATATGTAGCCACTAAAGAAAAAGATATTTGACTTGTGTTTACATGACAAGCAAAAGATAGATGCTGCCTAATGCTGAAGATCCCATTCACCTAATGGTTTTTGACCTGTATGTGATACAGTGACTCGTGTTTCTATGCTGCAGCTTTTAAGTGTATTTCAGTTTTTTTCGTATGGTATCTCTTAACTTAACAGGGATATGGCACACTTCTCCCATCTTGCTCATGCTTCCATTAAGGCATGCAAAACTTTCTTTAAGACATGACACTTGCTATTTGGAAAACTAACAGCAGGTAAAGCCTCCTATGCATTTTTCTACTTTTAATTGAAGAATAAATTCTCCCAATAATTACAATACGGCTTTACTTTTTCTCTCCTACTTGGATCTGTTCATTTTAAAGAATAATCCTTTTCTTTCTTTTGTACAGAAGTATCCACTAGCAGGGACAGTCATCCTCATTATGTTTGATTTGCTGCATACCACTATTAGGTGTTCAAATCCATTCCTCTTTGGTCTGACTCTTTTACCAGTGCAGTACCATCATTAGAGTAATACATATAAAAAAAGCAGGTAATGCATCGTGCTGAAAATAACATGTGAATTATTTCAGTACCCTGAACAAAGTAAGTGACTATCCCATGCTCTTTCCTGACATACAACTTTGAGTGAAATTCATTTTGTTTAATTGTAACTGCTCAAAACATATGTGTCTAGTCCAGCATAGTCAACTCTGTTCCCTCTGGAGTTAAAGGGAAGAGAAAGAAGTTTTCACAGTGTAATTGACCCCACCTACCTGTCTGAGAACAGAATACACAAATCTCTTTCTTTCTTGACCAGAAAGGGAACTTATACTAGTTCAAATGAGGTGCTTAACTTCTAGATGGCAAAACTCAAGTAAGGTGCAATGGGTCCCCCCCCCAACCCTTCTGTTGTGCATGTGATCTCCTTACTCTAAAAAGGGGTATCTGAGCAGTTGTGAGACACAGAGGTAGAAGGATGTGAAGAATAGCTGAGCTCTTTTACAAAAGTACTTTAGAAGTGTAAGCAGTGCAATTGTACTGAGCAAAATAGGCCAGCTGTGGACAAAGGGATGATTCATTGCACAGCTGTGATAATTGTTAATAGTAATTGTCTTAACAAACGTACTCTCAAAAGTTAAAAAAGGCAAGTTAATGATGTGACAGTCCTACCCTTCAATGGGTCAAGGCATGAAACAGGATTACATTCTGTACTTACTAGTAGAAAGTTAAAGGTATAATGATACTGGTTGTGAATCCAAGTGTTCCCAGGATTCCCTATTTAGCTGGTTCCCAGGAAATTAAACTGGGCAAGAAGAGAGTTATTACTCTAGCCCTGCAAAAATACATATCTGACTTGTCATGATCTGTGTTAAACAGCAAGTGAGCCCCAGAGGTTAACTGTCCCTTGCAAAGTAATTAGACACTATTAAAGGGCAAGACGTACATATACAGAAAAATGGAGCCATAAAGCAAGATGGGAACATGCTCATAATGCAAATAGTTAATGCAAATCACTGTAAACTGCCTTCCCTTTACTATCAATGTTTTAGAATGGTGTACTGAAACAATATAATGAAATTATTTTAAAATCTCTAGCATGTATATGCTTTACAGTGGGCTGATTTTAATGTTTGAAATGCTACTAATGTTACTGCCTTATCAAGAAGAACCTTAGCTGCTCCTAGTACAAATATGTGTTTGATCTACTATGCATTATAAAGGGCTTATATATTACTATTGCCTTTATATTTATTGCTTACAGTTTGCCTAAATATGCACTAAATGACCCTAGCACATAAGAACAGGGACGAGAGATCCTAAAACCTTGCAGATCCTTAAATTTGATAGAAGTTGTCTTTGTATTAAGTCGCTGTCCTTTTTCATAATGATCACAACCTGCCATAACAGCACTTATGGTATTTATAATTGTGTTATGTATTACTGATGTAACAAGTCATATTCAAGAAAAACGTCGAGAAAAGGAAGGTCCTTTTCTCATACAGATCCTATGCAGAATCAGGCAGGCTGCAAAACTTCCTGCGTTGCAGTCAGCCTGGACATAACATGAGGTAAGGGGGAAAAGTTCTGATCAAACACAGGTGCTTGATAAAAAATCAGGTTTCGTAAGGAAATAAATTACAAGGTGTTTATGTATGCTTAATTAAGGTACCTCTGTTCTTCTGCTCCACAGCCAACTGTTTTTCAAGAGTTTCCCTCAGTTCTCGTTCCCTGAAGAGCTCCATCTTCAGCTCTGTCTTTTCCAGTTGGACCTGTTTCTCTTGAGCTCTGGCATTGTCTATAGCAACCTTTAGTAGACCCTGTTCAAAGATAAAGTTGAATAATGTTTGAAGAATATTAGAACAGCTGACATAATCAATAACTATTATTTTTTCTTGATTAGTCACGTGAGATTTTACAAATGAAATAATCCTGTTACTGGGTCAAAGTCTCCCAATTATCAACAGCAATTTTTTACTAGAATTAATTTTAACAGATAGACAAAAATCCGTAAAAATCCAGGAGTCAAGTTTTCCCAGAAAACACAAACTCACCTTTGACTGTGCATATAACAAATGTGAAAAAGTTATAGAGATAGATTTATTCTTTGAAACAGATAAAAGAGACAAGCCTACATCAGGCATTTCCCTGTGACCAAAACAAAAAGCTATCCCACTGAAAAAGAATTGGCAGTCTCACAATCATATCATCCACAGAATGGCAAATTCAATCTCTAGCACAATTCAAGCCAATGGAAATTACCAAAGGGACAAAGGCTCTTTTAAAAGCTTGCCATTTTCCTCTTTATTGTTGTTAATTATTATTATTTTCAAATATTTTCGTATTTCATATAGTTTCCAAGGAAGATAGGATTATTGGGATGCTAAGCAGAAAGCAGTCACAAAGTGGGAATATATCTTTGTTTTAAAAAGTCCGTTCCCTGACCTTGTTCAATTGTTATCTCACAGCAGAGAACAAAACCCAATCATCTCTCAATTTCTTGACATTGGATGGTTGAAATAAACTCTACCTTTTTTGTTGTTATTGTATCAGGAAATAATGATTCAGCCTGCTCTAAACTTTTCTTGAGAATTTCAACTTCACAGTTCCTTATTTTTTTTGCAAGGAAACAGGAAGATGCTGGCATAGCTAATAACTAGATAGTTAGGACACTGAGAGTATAAAAAAAAAGGAGGAGAAACAGCATTGAAATAAATGAACACAGAAAGAGGAAAGATTTCCTTTTCTATTTTCCAGAAGCCTGGTCATCGGGCTTTTAAGTCTACACCTGAATCTCTCCTCTGAAGCTATCATAATAGAGTAAGATAATTAAGCATGGATAGGCACATATGAACCTCCATGGATACGAACCTAACTCTTCTGTATCCTAGGCAAGTCTCCTGACAACTTAACTGTGGAGATAATTTGACCCAACAGAGATTTAATTACTGATATAAAGCAAAACAATGCCAACAAGAGAGACTGAAGAGTACTCCCCAACAGCTCTGTTAGGGAAGCCTTCAGCTAACAGATAAAAGGTTGACACTCACAACCCGCTTTCAAAACAACCATACTAGAGACATGAAATCATGTCCCCCATCTGCCAAGTAAGCTTCCTCACCCCCCAGGTACACTTCCTACATTGGATTCTGGGTTGCACATTTTTTTCACTAAAATTCTTTGAAATATCTCCATAAAGGCATGGAAAAAGAAGCCAGCATGATGATACTAGAGAAATGGAAAAAGTATTTTTCATGAGTGTTAGTCTACACATTTATCCCACTAGTCTTCCCAATGTCAATGTCTGCTTTGAAATGTGTGTCCTTCAAATTCCTCTTTTAAGCCTGCTTTCAGAGCCTGTTATTTTCAGTACTCCTCATCCTCATTCTTAACTAAATTGTTGCCTCAAGTGTTGTCTCATTCAGAGCTTAATGCTTTGCAGCTCTATTACACTTCAATCTATTAAAGTCCACAGGAGCTTGAAAGAACTCAACACCTTTCAACTGCAAGGCCCAGATGGTCACTATAATGATATACACTACATAAGTATAGAACTGCTTTAAATGAACCTATTTTATCTATTCTGAAATAGCTAAATCACAAAGGTATTTTGTGTCGAATGTTAAAACTGGATGACCACTAAAGAAAACCACATAAAGCTAAATATAAAGCTCTACAGACATATGCAAACTAAAAACCAACTTAAAATATTTCTAAAGACTTTCCAATCTATTTTTTAAAAAGTTAATATGCTCCTGAATTCTGTTCTCCTCCCTCCCCACCATATTATCCTATGCTTACAACCATCATAAACTATGTTTTATAGATGGGATGCATTTGAAATACTACAAAATTCAAGTAGGAGCTGTCTACCAATATCTACTTCTGGCTTACGCATGAACTCTACAATATTTTCATCTCGTCCAATTCATCACTTACTGGAACATGCGATTCATCCAAATCACTAATAAACCAGATCAAGTGAAATTGCATGAAAAGTATTTGTTGATGAAAAGTGTATTGTCAAATAAGTTTAAAGCTGCAAACACCCTCCTCCCGAATTCTTACAATCCATCTTGTTTAACAATAAAATCGAGCTGCTAAAGCAACTGCCATCTTTACTCAATTCAACTACATTAATGTACATGTTTTCTTCTTCATCAGGAACAAACAATTAGTAACAAATGAAAGAGATCATTACATCAAGTGCCCTTTTAGATCACCCCAATTAAAACTTTAGTTTAGCTGTATTTTAATTCTAAGATACCAAATTCTAATTTTCTGCTCTGATTGCTCTTGTTGACTTATCTTTGAAAGATGTACTCTCAGTGCAAAGCCTAGAGATTATTTAGCAAGATGCCAATGTTGGCACCACTTAATGTGTTGATTGGTTGTATTATCAGTAGCAGTTTAAAATAAATTACTATTAAACTATTATTGTCCTTGGCTGACAAAACACAATATTTTGGTGTTCTTTAAATATGAAACAATCATTATGAATAAACATGGAGAATAATGCTGGAGTGTAACGCTGATGTGTGTAATTTTATATTAAGAGTTGCTGCAAAGTACGAAGCTGCTAAAAGCATATTACATTTTCTATTGAATTTCTACACCGCACTTCCTCCCCCAGCCTTTCCTTTTTTTATACTTGCTGCTAACGTAGCTAATGGTAATACATTACCTATTGCTGCTGATTATGTCTGAAAAATATTAGCTTTTTGGAGCCAAGACCCACTAGGGACTACTTATAAGCTACACAAAATTAAGTTTCATTTTTAGAAGTTAAATCAGTGCACATCAGTAGGCGTCCAATGTGAAAAAAAAATCTGCACTGGAGCCAAACTGATGCATATGCAAAAGAACTGCTGCTGCCAATGACAGCTCTACTGCAAAAATACTGGAAACATTCAATATCTCCCTGTATTCAATGCAGAGGGGGGTGAGAAAAACAACTAAAAAGTACAGCATCTAAAAATCATTTGTGCCCCTTGGAACAGGAATAGCAATTTCAGAGTTGCATGAAATTCTATTAATTCTCCCAGTGGATCAGCTGTAAAAGATTATACAAAATACAGTATGTCCAGCGTGTATTTGCTATGGCTAATCCTCTAACCTGATATTAAATCAATATGCTGCCAATGACAATGGGAAATGCAATGCAACACAGGACATTAACAAAAAGAAAATATTTCCCTTTAGGGAAGGTCAGATGTTATGGAGGCTGGATAATGATAATTGTAGCGAACATGCTCAGGTTCCAGATTTGTTTTTAATACAGTATGGCTCTATCTGGAGCCAGGCTTTACACATGGCATGCCATTCTTCCCCTCTGTGTCACTATTAATAATTTTTTTTTTAATTTCAATATAATGTAAAAAATGGACATTTTTCCCCTGGAGATTTATAGATCATTCTGATCTGGTTTGTTTACTTTTAATGCATGTGTTTTAATATTTTCCACTGATAAATTTTTCAGAAATGTCCCAAATAAAAAGTTAAGTTGATATATGGTTGATGTTTCTTTCCATTCTGTGATATATCCAAAAGCACCATCGTGTTAGGGCAGTTTACTGATCCTATAGAAATGAAACATATATCAAACCTCAACTCAACCTTAAAAACAGTATTAGCCATCACTAGTTTTAAAAAATGCAAATAATGTGTTGCGTATTTTGAAACGGGTGGAGGGGAAGGTTCACAGCAGCTCTTTCTATTTCTAGCTACATCTACAGTGTGTTCCACCTAACATAATTTAGTTAGCTACGCAGTTATACGTGACATCAAAATGGCCTTACTAACTAGTCCAGTGGTCTGCCTAGAAGATCATATCCTGTTTCAAACAATCACCCACAGTGAGGGAAAAAGAAAACTAGAAGAACAAGGCATGCACACAGTGAAGTCTCCCTCGTCAAAACTCCTAGCTTCCAGAGATTTGTAGCTCAGGGGCTTCCTTTTGCAATATTAGCTATTCATGGTGAAAACACTTTCAAATAATGTTGCTTCTCTTTTAGTCAGGAAATTATATATAATTTGTATGCTCTCATCATTAAAACTACCTAGTGAAAGGCTTGCAAAAAAATCAATATATATACATTTTTAGTTAACTTTGCTTGACAGGTAAAGTTTTGAATATTCGCTATTTGTAACTGACTACTGACTTAGTAATATAAGCAAGGTAAGATAACACAGCTTGACTATCTCTACAGATGACTCCAGAAAGACATTTTTGTAATATCTCAGATTGAATATCTCTATCGCAGGTAAAGGCATATTGCACAAGTATAAATGACATTTTTCCATTAATATTTTCTGTGAAAAATAAAATCATTCTCTTGAATTTTAGCAGAAGACAAATAAAATAACATGAACTAAAACTGTGATTTTCACTTTATCCAGTGTTTGCAATATTTTCCTCCTGTGTATTCAACTGTAGATGGCAACAGTGCAGGAGACTCACAGCAATAAAGACAGTAGTTTGCTTTGTTTTCATAGGGGAATTTAGTTTGTAATCATGCATTTCTTTTATTAATATCAACGGGATACTTGCAACTTATTTTACATATCTCTTTAAAAATACTTAGCAGCAAGACTGTGTCAATACAACACAGTCTTGATAGAAAAATATAGTTATCGGGGTGCAACTAATTCATCCCTTAGATATTAATGGAAATTCAGCTCGGGGACAGTAAAGATTCAGACTCTAAAAGCTTAAAATAACATTACTATTACCCAAGAATATTGCAGTATCATGAAAGGCTGTGGTTGTAACATACTTTGGCATAATTGGGCCATGACTCAAAAAAGTGAACTTATGTGAGGGGCACGGAAACATCTTTAGCCTTCTCACTAGTACCCACACAGCATTTAGCTGTGACCCACCTTCCATCACCCTTCCTGCTCTTTGCAGCTGCACACAGACTTCCAGCATTTAATCTGGAAGAAATCAACAAATATACATTGGGAAGGAACAGACATATCACTTAATTTAAGCTCTCTGGGGAAATTTATTTTCTCTTCCTTTTAGATGTGCAGATATACATCTGAATAAGAAAATATGTCCCCAATCTCATTTCTTCATTTTATGTGTGTATTTGTTTAATTATGTTTTGTTACAGTTTATTATTTGCATTTCAGCAGTCCCTAGCAAGAAATAAACATTGGTTGTTCTGGGTACTGTATATTGTTATTATCTCCTCTTTAAATGTACAAATAATTAAACACTATATTTTTGTTTCAATAAGTATTTATGGAGAAGTAATAAAAATATATATGATATACAAAAGGAAATAAACCTAACTAGCAGCCCCTGGAGACAGCGATACCAAATATGCTTGTCTAACATTTGCCTAAAATTACATATTAGTGATTAGGGACTATCCATTTGACTTCAGTATGGATGGAAGACACAGACTCGCTTGTGTTTAGTGGCCAATTTTAAAGGATGACTCAGACTTCTAAAATGGAAGTAGAGTTAGGCACCAAGTTCAATCACCTAAGCTCTTCAGCACCTGCAAGACTTTTGTTTTCAAACATGAAAAGTGTTTAGAAATTTCTGCTCACATACCCAAAAGCACTGTCCCCATGGCAAGGTTTAGGATCCTTCTCACCCTGACAAAGGTCAAAATTAGAGCTCCCAGTGCCCATACAGTACCCTAATCCTGTTCTATTCTAAACCAGGACAGACTCTACAACTACTTCTAAAGGCACCCAAGGTCCATATTATGCAGATCCTTGGGATCCTGCATGTCACACAACTGGATATACACAACAGAATCATAGCACAGGTATCTACCATGACATCCATGCACACTGGTATAGCCAGGGGCTGCTTGCCTATGTATTCATGTGACCATCCCATCCCCAAAATATAGGCAACCTCCACCACCACACGTGGCAGGTTTTACATGCACCCCAGTCCCATGACCTAATGAAGACGTACGCTTGCATTGCACAAGCAGACATGTACCCTTTCTGTGAAAGGACACAATTGTATTTTCATCATGCATGGCCCTGGGGAAAAAAGAACAGCATTTACGAAAAGCACTCATCTAGCCTTTGGCTAGAATTCTGCTGTCTTCTGTTTCAAAAGCACCTTAGTACTGGAGGCAGGGAGTGGACTGTAGGCCAGATGATCTTTTCTAGAAAGTTAGATCTGCTCCATTGCTGGTAACCTCTATCCTTAACGCTCGAGTAGCTGGAACAAGATGAAGAGGGATCTTACTGCTCCACCTCCCCTTAGAATCCACACCTCTACTGGAAGGGATTCAAAATTCATCTGGGCCAAAGGAGAGCAAAGAGGAATTTACGTAGTGACAAGAGTCCTTCTGACCCATGTACTAAACTCATCATGGGTTTCAGGTACTACTGATGAATTTCCTAACAATGTCATAGATGATATTGCAAGCAGCGACCATGGTACAGAATTTCCTCTTTCCACAAATCCCATTAACAAGTTCAAACTTGTAGTCAAATACGTAAAACTCAGTTCTGAAAGTGTCAGTATCACAGTATCTAACTCATTTGTGGGCCTGGGTAGCCCCCTCTCATTGCAATAATTGCTAAATATGGAAACCATTTTAAATGGTATTGATTAAAGAAACTGCCAATATTGTGCACAAGTTACTGTAATAGACTCTACTGTTTTAAAAAGAATACTTAACGTTTTCTACACAGGTGGGAAAATCAAACTAGCTTTTTAAAAATTTTTAAATGTTTTTTTAATGAAGCGGTTTTCTAATGTCCTGATAGAGATTAAATCTATTGGGGGGGGGGGGAACGTGCCTTGATGGTATATGGTATATGAAAGGATTCCCAGAGATCTTTGGAAACCATGTAATGCAATATGGGGACATACTGAAAAAATCTAAAAGGACTTATGTCCCACCTGTTTACCCTCATAGATGATTTGTCGTGATGTGGAACCTTAAGGTAAGGAGAATTAAGTACAAAAGCACAATGAGAGAAGGCATAAAAAAGTCTCTGGTTTCTTTATGATGTTGCCTTTTATTTTAGCTCTTCACTCCAGATAAGATTAGGTTTGGTTTAAAAAAAAAAAAAAAATAAAGCAAGGACTGAATTTCACATTCACATTTTCTGTAAAACAAAACTGAATGCATTCTTGGAAAATTAATCCTGGTCATTTATCCTGAAGTAGTGCAGCACTTTCATATTCAATCACAAGATTAGCTAACCTGTTGATGCTGAATGCTTTGCTCATTAGGTTGCTGTCTAGAGACATTGAGCGCACACATTTGTCAAAAAAATTACTAAGAACTTTCCTGTACATGCATGCACAGCTAAAACATTACGCACTTTGCTAACTGTATGTCTTCCTCTAGAAAAAAAATGTGTTCTTTACAGATTGCAGCAGATTGTCAGACAATGCTAACTGTTCTAGAATTACCTTGGTTTGTGATTTAAGTATTTAAGATCCTAAGTCTCAGAACCACAAAAAGCAATCACAAATATGCTCTTTCAGATCAGGCAGATATAGAAATACTTAATTCTTAAATAGCAGTATTTTTTTTTCATTATCAGACATCTAAACGTCACTAATGAACGGATCATACACTTTTCATAAAACAAGTCTGAAGTGCTATAAATGAGATTGCTTAGGAAAGACAAGTGAGCAGGATTTGGCCCCACTCTGTCACAGTCTTTGCTGAACAGAATACAATTGACTTTAGTCCTGCGAGGAGCAGGGAGTTGGACTTGATGATCCTTATGGGTCCCTTCCAACTCAAGGTATTCTATGATGCTACATATTTGCAGGAATGAGCAGGGAAAAAACATTGTGACAAACACATTAGAAGTTAGTAGCTGCACAGACAAGGCTTATCTGGGATGAGTACAATATGGCTGCATTATTTCCTGCACTATCATTTTGCTTCTGCATGCAACATACAACCATATTGTTGCAAAAGTTGCATCTGGGGAACACATGATCACTGAATTTGTGGACAAAAAAATTCTTCATTCTAATATGAAACACTCACATCTTGGCTCCAAGCTACATGCTAGCGTATACCTTAAATAATATTTGAATCAGGCTGTACTGTACACACAATAGACATCGTGACTACCGAATAGGAAATCTGCAGAATATTTGGTAATACCCTTTGAAGTCTATTCTTTGAAGACAGTACTTTAAGTGAAATGAGCTTATTTATAAAAGAAGTGCTTTTTCTGAATGCTTTTATGGGAGACACATTTCAAATAGCTTTAAATATCATTTCCACCTTGGCACTCCAGCAATTTAAAATAACTATTTATTAAAGAAATGTTTCTCTGCTTAGTAAATGAGATAAAGTTAAACAGTAAGATACATTTCATTAGCCTGTAATAAAAACAGCATTTAAGACAAATGTTGTTAAACACACCAATATAATTTTCATCGAATTCTCTGCTGTGGTTTAATATACAATCTGTATTTTTATGTACTGTATCTGACAGCTTCTAAATTCATTTGTTTGCTGTGGTTCCTTTAAAACCTAAATTACTAGAAAGTTTCAGTAAATTAGTTGATCCAAATAATCTTATGAACTGATTAAGCTAGAATGGTTATATTAATTTAGACAAATCTGCAACTGGCTCCTTTCCATCCCTTTAAGCTGATCTACAGAAAGGCCTACCTGGATGTTAGTCAGAAGGGTCTCTATGGAGGACAATCCATCAGGGAATAGAAAAGGAGATGGAAAACCCGGAGGTAGTGGTTGCCCATGCCCAGTTAGAGAAAGTTTGTCAAGGCTGTCTCTTGCGGTTGGTGTGGAGAGCGGGGTCTCATCTGTATGTGATTGAAACAAAAATATAGAACAAGTTACGCTTGTCTGTTTTTATTAGACCTCAGTAATGGCTTCCCTAGTGGTTTCCAGAACATTTATTGCAAATTGGTTCCTGCTATCAGGAGAAAATGCTTTCTGCTGAATTTTCTTTAATGAAAAAGCTGTGGAGATACAACAAGATAACATTAATGAGTAACTTTATAAGCCTTTTAAATGCAGTCTCTAATGAGACTGAGTTTACAGTGCCATAGAATCTTTTTAAAACAAATATTATCTCACATATACTTGTGATAATATATTCAGGCTGACTTTATGGGCACCTTCCCAATTATCTCATTTTAGTTTGTGTTCTATTTGGATTGACAATAGAATATTTTCTAGCATGGCATATATTTTGTATACGAGAAGTATTTGAATACAAGGCTTCCCATACAATTAACCCTTCCCGCTTTTAATGGTTTCACTTACAATTCAGAAGATTCTGCAACACCGAGAAAAACTACAGTCCCTCAATGCATTTTTAATCAAGAAAGTACACCTGATTCCCACAATTGACACATGCTCTGAACAATACATGATATTAACAGCATGGTTACAGTCACTGGCCTAATTTTTTTAAGTACGGACATCTTCTAACAATTAGTGCTAAACTCCTTAGTGGGATCTTTGCAACAATCAGATCTGATCAGTTCTGACATCACAATGGGAAAAAACTCCCACAGCTTGAAGACTTCTAAGATTAAAGTTTCACAGATAATCTGTGAACAGATTACAAAGTAAGTGCAGGGAAAAAAAAAAAAAGAAAAAACCCCACACAATTAATAGAAACTTCAATACCCTCTTTTCATTTTTTTTTTTACTTTTTGAAATATTTTTAGACTACTGTTGATATGATACAGAAATTTAGGTCAATTTCTTTGCACCAGATATTAATCTGAATTCTTCAAAAGGAAAACTATCTATACATATATATAGATACATCTATCTATACATACTCTTCTTACCAAGGGCTCAGTCATTAACTGACACATATTGATGTATCTCAATACAATACAAGGACATCAGAATGTACTCTTGGTATTATGCAAATCTCTGCACAGCTATTTGACTACAGAATAGTTTGTCAGACTTGTTCTTTTCCATTTGGGCTTTGATCATTATAAGATACATATGGTTTTAGGGTATTTTAATTTCTCTTTCTTTCTGCACTTTACTTGATTATAGTTTCAATAATAGTTCTATTTCTCTATTTATCCTATCATGTACATGAGGAATTGTGTTTTATGAAAGCTCTGATCCTAGTTGCCTAAATACAGCTAGCTCTCTTTTCAACTGGATTACAGTATTTTCCAAAGGGGACATAGTCTAGGACCAGGAAAATTGAAATGTGCTGCAACAAAGGGTTAGTGTGTAGGCTTTGATGACACCAGAACCAGAAAACTGTAACTCCAAGACCCAGTTCATTCCAACAGTCCCCATCCACCATTATTCCAGAAGGCATTCATCTCCATCAAGCTTGTTCAGGTGCAGATTTCTTGCCCCATCTCCTCACCAGCTCTGTTGTGCTGGCCAGTATTTACAGTGCTAGAGTAAAAGCCTCACGCACTACGTCCCTCCACAGAAATACACAAAGAGTCATTTGGACATCTGCTTCTGGGCTGGTCCCACTTAGCATTTTCTGTAGCCAGTAGAGAGAAGCAGACCCCAGTTTAAGGTACTAATCCATCTGAACTATCACAAGCATCTACTGCACAAGAGGACAAATCTTTCTCTAGAAGTGTCTGTTGACTGCAAGATGAGCCTAAGCTGACTAGCTCTGATGGAGAGATCTACTTTTGGTAAGATCAGCCCTACCACGGAAGCTGTTCTTCCTCCTTCACTGTGGTTCAGGCTGAACGCAGCCTACACGAGTAAGGTACAGTTACATGTCCCCTATTTTTTCACAATTTGTGCTACAATTACTGCTTTCTCATAAAGTCATAATTCAAAAGCTTACCAAGATAAGCTTTGTGAAATGAATTTATGTTGACCAAGGAAAGCTTCAGCCCATTCAGAGTCAAAAAAGATTTTTTCAGCTCTACTTAAGTTTTGCAGTCATGTCACAAAGTGCTGAGAAAAACTGGCTGTAGATTAATGAACCATTTCCTATCATCTACCTTACCAAGATTCAAAGCAGACTCTGAAAAATGTACTCTCTGGATGTATCCTCTGTCCTCATGCTAACCCACAGCAACATGAAAATCTGAGTAGTCATTTTGTAGTAACATACTAAAATTTGGCCCTAAACATGAATGAATTGTTTCTTTTCTTCCCAACTTTTAAAATATTATAGAACTATTCACCACTTCATTAGAAAAACTAAATTAGGTATTCCTGTGTATTGCAAACTAGCTTATTGCTCTCAGATCATCCTGCTAGTTTATTTTCTCAAATCCTACCCTTGTGTGAAGAATCATTACCAAATGTTTTTTTCTAAACTGCTGTCAGAATTGTTATGGTTCCATTAATCAAAAGAAACAACCCAAAACTTAAACAAAATTGGTTAGACAATAGATTGATAAACACTACACAATATTATTACATAGCTGGAAACTTTCTTTTTCCCTCTACTTCAAATATGGCTTTCCCAAATTATTCCTACCTACCATTAAATAATAATAATAATAATAATAATAATAATAATAATAATAATAATAATAATAATAATAATAATAATAAGAATAAGAAGAAGAAGAAGAAGAAGAAGAAGAAGAAGTAATTGCAAAACTTCTTCTTTGTTACATCACTAAAGTTTTTGTCTAAAGACTTGTTTATATCAGTGGTTCCAGTGAAGGTATTGGAGTTGCATGGTATAGCAAGAGCCTAATCACTAGTATGCCTGGTGTTGTTGAGTCATATAAATGAAAAAGTAAACTAAAAAAAGACATCATTTGCCTCTATGTTTTTCAGAGAAATGGACCAATGACCTCTCATACTTTCTGAGACAACTTAGACTCTTACTAATATTTCAGGTATCAAATTGTCAAATTTTTTTTAAAACATACAAGATAAAATTGACCCACTTAAAAATTCCATAGGCCTTAATTCACTTAAAAACCTATGCTCTTCCATGCAATTGTTAAGATACAGAAAGCTCCTAACACAGGTCTTGTCATAGAACTTAAGGAAGGGATTAATCTTTTAATTCTGTTACTACTTTAACATTAAATATATGTTGTTTGTTGTCTTTTGTGCATGCTCAAAACACATTGTGAAGTCTGCAAAGATTTTCCTAACAATGTGCGGCACGGTTTTGCAATAAGCAAAGAAACTTAAAAAAACTTAAAGTTATGCAGAATGGTATGAACTCAAAATAACATCCAAACTCTTATGCTATAATAAATAACAGAAACAAATTTACACTGAAGGGTAAGAGTAGCGAGCTGAACTTACTATGAACTTACTTTAATGAAACGTCAACTCAGAAAAAAAAGTCAGACTAATGTGACTTTGTTTTCTTGATGTCCCATGTGAAATAAACTTTGAGTGTGAGTATGTTTGAAACAGCAAATGTACATATTATACACAGGAAGCATGGATATTTGTGGATGTGAGATAAGCGATGATTGAGGGAATCTTGAAAAAATGCATTTTTAAGAAAAACCACATTGTAAACACAGCCAATTAAAACACAACCACATATCTTAGTAGCAAAATAATACGACCTCTTGCAATTAAGGCATTTTAAAATCTTCTGTTCCTGCAGAAGTCCTCTTTTAGCAATACAATGATACGTCTTTGTTTCCAAATAATCATTAACTGAACGTCTTTTAAACTGTTGCAAAGCAACTATTAATGTTCCTCTTAACCTACTAGCAGAGAAACGCTGCAAAAATGATGAGCCCTTGCTGGGAGACAGAGATCTGGCATTTTCAGTCTCAACGCATCAAAGGAAGAATTCGAAGACAAGCCAGGGCAAGAGGGGAAAGAGGGTCAATCTGCAACTCCATTGTCGGACTTGGGAGCGCAACAGTGTAAAGAAAGGGGAAAAAAACTGAAAGAACAAGGCAGAACAAAGAAGCGCCCTGGCCTGCCTTGGCTTGTGCTGGGAACCGAGATGTTATAAATTAACAAATAAACAAGGATAGGACAAGCTGTTACCCAAGCCTCGACAGTATCTGAGCACAGATGAATATGTGCCGTGACATATGAACCAAATCACCATAACAGGCAAGTCTGAATGCGACACATATCTTTAAAATATTTGTAAATGCTACATCCACTCCATCCATTGTTCCTCAGTTTCCAAAATTCACCTGGTTTTGTTCAAACCAGATTTTATCTGCAAACAGCAGCTGGTTTGGGCCAAATACAACGAACATTTTTCACTGTATTTGGTTTGTTGCCATTCTATTTTATTCTTTCACCAGATAACATGGGAACAGACATCCTGGAAGCTGTGACAGCTATTTAAACAATAATAGATGAACGGAGGTAGCCATTCTCTTGTCTTTGTTTCTAAAAGCAAGTAGGATAAGTTCAGACTGGTCACCAATCAAACTGGAGAATATTGATATCGCCAGGATTTGAAAGCAAGCAATAATAGCTGGCTCCAAAAAATACTATACAGATTACTGCCTTTCTGTAATCATTTAATGTTTCTTTCTAATGCATCTTGATGCTTTTTTGTTCTCTGTAAAATATTTCACATGTATTTGTTCCCAAAACAGGCTCATTCTTACCATTTGAATGATGAAAGAGGATCCTGTTTTCACTTTTTACTGTCATAAATCTGGTGCATACATTTTTGTGCAAACAATCTGTTCCATTTGGCTTAATATGATTTTGGTTTATGTTGTCAAACACCCTTTAGTACAAAGTTTTGTATTTCACTGTCCTCAGAGTTAGAGGTTTCAGGTGTGAGAAGCTCTTCTATTTTAACACAAAAGAACAGGGGGTCCCGTGCGCTGAACTGAAATGTTTACCAACTTCATGCAGATTTAAACGAATAAATACAATCCTCTTGCTCAATTCCCATATCATTTGGCTGCTTTATAGATTTGGTCATTCAAGACTCACCCTGAACATAACTAGGGGCAATGCTGTGAAGGATGTTACGAACTGTGAAAGGAATGTACTAAAACTAACTCCTATGAAAACTTTTTTTTTTTTCAATCTACATTTTGGTTTCTTCTTTTTATGCTAAAAACAGTTCTCCAGGACAACCAAATACTCTGAAATTAAAGCATTTGCAACTGTGGCAGCTGGAAATAAGGGGAGAATATAAAATATTCAAATAGCTGGTTGTCGTTTCTGTAACATTTCAAAGAGGCTGGTGCTCTCACAGTTAACTGTACCACTATAAATGCTGTCCACTGATTTCTGTTTCTTGGCTTGGTATGTTTGCCTGAGGACTTTGAAAATAGTAACTCACCGGTAATGAAATATGACTAAAAGATTAAAAACTTACATGGAAAGGACCATAGCTACTATGAATGCATTTCTTGGATGTGTACATTGTACACGATGGCTTTATATCTCGTGCAGTCACATGCATTTGTGCAAATAGGTCTTACAGAATTCATACATCTGTGTATCACTTCTACCATTATGGACCATTTTTGTAAGAGGCATGGCTTCAAAATATGCAGCCTTTCACTGAATGTAAAGGACTGCACCAGAATAAAAGTATGTAAGAATCTAGTTTTATATGTCCACTTTGGAGGTAGGTTTAGATGCCCACCAACAGTAAGACTTATATTTACTGACAATTCTGTCTGATTTTAACCACTGAAAATACAATATTCTAAGTTGATGCTTGTCTTTTTTGGAAAAAAAAGAGTTTCAATTAATACATTTCCAGTATTTGTTTAAGCCTTTTAAAGTGAACGCAGTTCCTACAGATCATTCTTCACTGCTGCACAGGGTCACTGAGCACACTGTAGTTGGAGTTATCTCCATAATGGCCAATTAGAGCCAGATGGAGAATTACCCCTTGAACACAAGATTAGGGACCTCTCTCTTCCAGGTTCAGTGATATCCCTTCTATGCTGATACCTTGTAAGTCAATTTATCTATAAACTTAGAGGGAATAAAACGGAACATATTGCTGGCTGGAATCAGGACATCGGGGTCTGGAAACGGGGATGACTTGACAAGGAGACAGGGACTAATCAAGAAGTCAGGGAACGCTGAGTTGAGAAAATAGGAAAGAAGGACAGCCAAGGTGGCTGAACACTTTGGAAAGGGATAATAGGATTGGGACTATATGGCGAAGGAGGGGAGAAAAAGTGCCCAGGAGCAAGAAATTTATACTGACTCAGCAAAAAATAAACAAAACAGTCAACCTGGTTTTTTTTAACACAGTGTATTTTGTAGAAGTAATTCCTGTAGTATTTCAAGAACTGTGGTTCAATGCAAATGAAATTTATAGCTGTCAATAGGAAATATATAAAAATATGTTCTTTGAAGATCACGTGTGTTAGTTTTGTTAAGGAATTACTGGTATAATTTCACTATAAATGAATGGAAAGAGTTGGCAAAATAAATCCAAAAAGCAAAAATGTAATTAGTGATGATGTTCCAGCTGTGAGGATTTCTTCAGGCTTTTTGGACTAGATCAAGTTGAGTTTATTCTTCATTTTACATGTCCCTAGGAGGGCCTCAGAGTCAATCAGCGCAACTTATCTAATTTTCTCTTTCAATAAAAGGATTATTTTAATAACCTTTATCTTATTTTGCAGCCTATTACTGATTAGGGCTGGGTCAAGCAGTATTTCCTGATTTATTTATTCTAAGGATTCCACAATATGTCAGAATAAATTATCATTCATATTTTTAAACAAATGTATTTTACCATACAATTGAATGTTAAAATACCAGTGATATTTCCACTTTGTGTACTTTGGCATCATAACACAAAATATGCAAAACAAAATGATATGGTTTCTCTGTCCCCATAATAAAAATTACCCTTTTCGCTCCCAGAATTTTTAAAGTGCATAGAATGGTCAGGAATAAAGAAGAAATGGGATATTCAGAGATGATTCTGCATATATCTGATAACTCTACAGTATGAATATCTTGAACATCTGACAGCAACTTTCTTTAATTAACCCTAAAGAAATATAAATTCCTAAAGATAAAATGATAGTTAGAAAGCCACACTAAATATATTTAGTGCATTTTTTAACAATATATTAGTCTAAATGCAAGGCACTTTATAATATTATAACCCGGAGTTCTTAATTATGAGAACTATGTCCATTATTTCTTTTTTTAAGATCCTTATATACTACTGGCAGGGATTAGATGCAGATTAAGGCCATCTGTGCTCTGGATGCTGAAAAAAGTATAAATGTATTTTACTGGTTCATGTCAAATATCTCAATTAGTGCTCTGCTAGCTCCACTCCATCAGCCAGGCAATACCGAGTGCTAAAAAGAATGTTTCTTGGCTTCGTAGCAATTCTATGAGAACTGCTTATATGCGTAAGTCTACGTGGAAGGTTGTGTAAATGTGTTTCCCTATAGGTTCACAAGTGTCATTCTGAGCTTTTTCTAAAGTCGTGCTGAGGGGTGTGCATAATCATCTATGTAGTAAAGAGATACCTGCTTAGGAAACCAAAACCCACCATACATGATACTAGCCATTTAATCTCCTTTACTGCGTTGGCTACAGAAGCTGGCTCCCTTGCCTAGGTAGCCTGTCTGTACATCTAGCTTTCCTAAATGTATGCAGAATCAACGATCAAGCCAAGTATTTTGAGTCCGAGCTAAATTCCTGATTAACATCAAATTTTAAATTAGGGATTGGATTTAAAGACTGCATAATTAATGCATTGTACACTAAAACTCATATTTTCAAAATTATGGACATACACATGCACTTCTCAACTGATACAAGCAATACACAAGGCAATACATCCACAGTATGCATATTTATTTTTGTGCTGCCTGTTCCTCCCTATACTTTAACTGTCTCCGTATGGCTACTGCAAAATGTAGAGAAAAAACATTACAGAATGTAACAACTACATTTTGCTAGATTTTATTGGATCATTCCAAGTGCCACATGATTTGGATTAAAAATCCTCTGGGTGTGTTTCATGAAAGTTGAAAAACAGCTATTATTTTGGGTTTTAAGGCAATCTGAAAAATAAAGAATATCAATAACATTAACATTTTTGTCATTGTCAGCTGAAATAACACCACTCCTTTTTTGTAAGCACAACAGTATTTAGAAGGGCATTCTTGATAAGAGTACAGCTGGTAACTTGTAATTCTCTGAAGATGAAGGTTTTATGGCAGTACCTGGAACTGCATTGTATTCACCCTGTTTTTCTTGGTCTGTGTACAGTTAATAAGTCTAATATTCAATCTCTTCAAGAAAAAAAAAATATTAAGTCAACATTTTTAAGAAGTCCATATTCTAGCCATGTCAAAATTACAGGGTACTAAGCATCAGTGTTCCTGCTGCCTTGTCACATGGCCCATGTTCTTAGTAATCTGCTGACAGCACGAATCAGATGCCCAAACAGAAAATTAGTAGACGGTGATGTGTCTGTGCAACACTCGTCAGCTGTCACTCACTCAGCAACACATAACCTGTCCCACACCCTTGTCCCCAGAGCACTGGCAAGCAGATGAGGTTGACCAGGCATGCTTGGCACCTGGTGTAAAGTGGCAGCACAGAAGTTGACAGTACTGCACTTCACAAATAAATATGTCAGAGAGAGAAGACAAAAGAGTTTTAAAGACTTTGCATTTATGGTAGCCTATACTGGTCGTCTGCCCCAGCAGGAAAAAAAATCTTCATCTGGTCAGAATTTGTAAAACTGGATCTATTAATTAATGTAAGTTTTTTGTTTAACCTAATATTCATACAGAATTCTGTCAGCTTTCTTCTTAAAATAACATGAGAAAATATATTTTAGATCAATATATAAAATGTTTGGTTATATAAAATATATAAACAGAAACACCAATACTTTAAAAATATATTCACTTCCTTTTCTTCTACGATCATATTAATGCCCGTGATTTTAAGAAGTATGATATCAACTACCTCTAATATTCAGATTGACAATATATTATCTATACCACTGAATGACATGACCAGTCTAAAAATGCCTAGCAAGACAGAAACATACTAAGGAAACCTGTTCCCAAGCTTTCTCCATGTCAAAATTCCTACCCCAGATGTATTAGTGCACCACTCTCAGAGCCAAAAATGCTGATGAAATAAAAAATAAAAATAAAAAAAATAGTCAGATCAACTCATCCAACACAATTGTATGGAGATATTTGGTAATAGGTTCAGGAATCTGTGAATACGCAAGGAAAAGCTAGAAATGCCTTGGAAAACCAGGGGAAGAAACCATGCTTTAAAAAGAAAGCACCTGTGGGACTGTGTTGGTCAAGCCCTGCAGTCATGCTTCCGAGAGGTTAAGGTAACAGGTGTTTTATCATCAATAGTTCCATAACATCTGCTCTTTGCTTAAGTACTCAAATGGCATTACACACTTTTTACAGAAATATGCGATGTAGTAACTCCAGATCTTAACTCTTCTCATAGCTAATACAGTAATTGTCACTGAAAACAAAAGGACATGAAGCATCTCATTTTGACAAATTCTCACCAGGAAAGGTACAAAGTGAGTGAGCTGTTTAAGTGTCATGAAGCAGCCTAGCACAGAGGCTTCCTTAGTTTTAGGGCTAAAAACCCCACACTTGCACAAGAGACTATCAATTATATTTAACTCACTTTTTAAAATGATTTCACAATATATATTTTTTTAAAAAATATAATAAACGCCCTTAATGTGTCTATCTATGGAATGGTTCCAGTACTCAGATGCAAATGTTGTAGACAATAATTGATGTACACATTTTGGATTATACGGTTATGATATCCTAATAGAAATTTGGCTGTCTGCCTATGGGAGTTCAATATGAGTTTCATAGTTTATAGCATCAGAAACAGTCCTTTAGAATATTATAGCCACATTTCTCAACCCATTGCCTATAGATTATATCCTAATATCTGATTTTCACAGAAATCCATAATAATAAACAAACCGAAATCCCTAAACCCCAGAGTGCTCAGAAACAAAATTCACAATGAAAAGGCAAGCATTTTTACATCTGATAGGATTCCTCTTGCAATTCATTCATCAAACATCTGCAACAAGCTGCCAGAATGTGTCCATTAGTGAGATTTCTATGGCATTCGCTAGCTTGATGCTCACTGATAGAATAATGTAGAAGTTTTACCTCTAATGTTTTCTGCTCCATTTGAGGCATCCACTTTAAAGTGAGCTTGCTCTTACTGCTTTTATTGTTAAAAATACAGCCACGATTTGGCCTGCTTCTGTCTTCATGTCTTGGAATATGTAATTTATGCTAATATATCAGAATACATATTACAAAAGACAAAAAAAATATCCCTTATGTATTTATACATTATGGGTCACATTCTGCACTGATTTAAGAAGAAAAAAAATAGTTTGGAGTCATCATGTAACCTGGATCAGTTTGGTTTACATCAGTTTTGGTTTTCTGTATTTACAGAAAATTAAAGTGCTTTACACAGCAAACAAGTCATATATTTGATGGTAAATTAAAATCTTTCCCAGGATCCAGTTTAAAACCTTCATGCAAATTAAATATTGCATTCAGCCTTTTATCTCTATTATATCACAATATCAAGGAAATACGCATTGTAACTCCACTACAGGGACAGATCTTTTTACTAATTCTGTTTCACATCAAAATTTCTGCAAATATTTCAATGTTTAATGTAATTGAAAAAATCTTTATTTCATTCCTTAAGCAATTCTAAATGCGATGTAATTGAAGCAAAATACAAATCCTAAGAGTGGTTCAAATGCTCTCTACTACTTTAGGATTATTCACATGTGTGATTAACTGTACATAAACAAAACAGCAACCAAGTATCTTTAACATTATGGTACTGTGAAAACAGTTACTGCCTAAACAAACTGAAACAAATCGCACAAGCTTTATTATCTTAACCTGATGAGCTCATTATATATTTAAGGATAATACTTTTATTCAGTATCCTGATAGCAGGTTGGCTTTCAGCCCAGCTAGTAAAAGGGCAAGAGCTGCATCAGGAAATGACCGCCCTGCGTGGCTTTGTGAACTGCTGCGCCCAGAAGATTGAGACAAGCAAGTCACAGCAACTTCAGTGATCTTTTTTTCCATTTTTGAAAGGAAGTCAGTGGTACTGATGAAAGCTGCTCTTCTACCAAATTTTAGTACAATTCAACGAGTTCAAAAACTAAATCTAAATTCTTCTTGAATTATTTTCAGAATCACTTCCCTTTCTCTTCTCTTTGTCCTAGCTTTTCTGTAACTCAGCATATTCTACTGCTTCCTACAACCTTTTCCTCACTTCTCAAACATTTTTTCTCAGTAACGCTTATTGTTTCTAAAGTTTCCTTGTTTCAGTAGTTTCTTCCCCTTCCAAGACATGAAGAAATTAGTCTGCTTCTTGAAATTTCAGGTCTAACTAAGGACCAGAGGAGAAAAAAAAACAGAGAAAAGGAAAAGATTGTGACAGAAATCTGAAGGGACAAAACAACCTAAATAATCTCCCTATTTGCAAAATAAAACAGATCTTGACTTTTTTTTTGCTTATTCATTTTCACAAGTAAAACTGTGAAAAGAAGATCTAAATCATTATCAAAACAGATAATAAAGTGGGAAAAAAGGTCTTAAAAATACATCTTTAATTTATGCTCCATTTTCCTATATTTTGGTATAATCATAATTGGAGTGGTCCTGATCTGATTATTTTTTTTTTTAAGTATAAATAATTTAAGCCAATATAGTTATGTTTACATGGGAATGTGTAGGAAGGTTTAACATTAAGTCCAGCAATTTGAAATATAACGAGCATTTTACTATGCTACTTTACTATCACTTTGGTCTATAAAAGAAGACACCACTGTGTAGCTCCACACCATTTTCAGTGTGGAAAGTAAATAAAGATTTGTTGAATACAAAAGCAACAGACATTTTAGACATCAAAACAGCAGAGCTTCAGCTGGCACTGACCTTTTTGGTTTTGTAGGGAAATCGAGTTGAGTCAATGATCTAATCCTATGTTTAATCTCAATTCCCCAAAATATTAAGAGTACAGAAGCCATTTCTAAGTCCAGGACTTGCGTCACAACTCTTACACAAAATGTTAGATTTGTTTTTCAGGCTAAGAACAGGAGGGGAAAAAAAACGACAAAGGAACACATTCAGAGAAACTTGTCTTTAACCCTATCACTGTTTTTGGCTGTTCTGTCTTTGTACAGCATTAAGGGTGGTATTGTACAGTCCCATTATACAGCAGATGTTAAATGCAAAGTAAAATAGTCAGTTGTAAATGATTGATGATCCTCTTTACTATTTCAAAATAAGCCCTGATTATTTATATAGTTTTGGACACTGCTTGAAAGCATCATATTAAACCTAAACAATTGATCCATTTTTCAATGGCTTTTGTGTGTAATGTATTATGTATGTTTTTACATTCTTCTGTGTAAAAGGCCCTGGTGTATGAGAAATGTTTAGAGTTTTGAGTGCTCCACCCAGTCCATATGGTAGGTTTGCTCTGTGTGTAAGACCTACCTTTTTCCACCAGGTCCATATGGCAAGCTTAAGCTAGCCAGGGCCTTCTATCCTCCACAGGGGCCATATGGCAAAGAGAGTTTGGTGAACACTCGTTTACCTTGTATTAAGACTTTATGTGGCCGTAGCACATACACATACATACAGACACGTATACAGTGATCGGATTAAGTAGTAAAGATGTAGCTCCTGAAAATACTTTAGGCATATAATCAATACATCTATGGCAATATAATACGAGATGTGGATTCTGTTTTTTCTGTTTTATTAAAAAACTGAAAATTCAAATGGTAACTTATCAAATTATTTGATAAACTCATCTGATGGCTTTAAACATTGTGATGTATTATTATTTAATTATGCTAACAAACTGGTAGACATGATTATAGACAACAGTTCAGTATTAGTTTTTAACATTACCTTAGAAGAACAGAACCAAGTCCCTTGAACACACCCACTACCAAACTGTGCATACCACAGACAGTGAAAATATTGGTTTAAAGATTCATCTCTATGCTGTCCTACTAATAGTAGGCTTTGAGCAGGGTACTGCTTTCTTGATATATTTAAACAAAGTGGCAATAAACCGTAGAAACAATAATTCAATATAATTCAATAAAAAATATTCAATATAGTAAACTATGTGCAGAGAGATAACTATTTACAAGTCACATGTAAAGAAGTTACTATTTCCAGAAGATACAACACCTCTACCCTTACTACTGTAGTAAAAGGAAGAGAGTATGATCTGAGACCCATAGTATCTTCCATCTACTGTCTGTACATTTCCTGTACCAGTAGAACGAGATGCAGGGCTAGAACATGAGTAAAACAGTTGCATTGGGTTGGATGATTAAGGGCATGGATTTAAAACCAACTAAAAAAAAAAAGAGATGGTGACTTTAAATTGTAATTCATATTTTCAAAGTAATTACTCTAAAATTGATACATTGTTATAGCATTTACAACTCAATCCAAAGCTTTGCTGTAATTCTGAAGTAATTTAGGAACCCTCAGCACTTTATTTATACAGGAAAGATGGAAGCAATTTGTAACATGTTTATGAAAGTTTTATTGCACCTACTAGCTGATTTAAGAAATGGAACAATATTCCCCAGTAGTAGAAATTTTACAAACAACTTTTACTTATTTGAAACTCAGAATATTATGAAATGTATAAATTATAATATATTGGTTTTATTCATAGGATTTATAGTGCTTTCATCTGGTTTCCTCTTGTTTCAGTTCATGTAAATAACCCCTATGTTGTCACATGAATATTCAAATATCTCAAAGAACTATCAGTGTTGAAAATAAATAGCATAAAGAATTCAGAACAAGTACGCATGTACATGCTCTCATAGTTTATTTTTGTATATAGAATTTGTGTTTTGTTCTGCAAACAACCAATAAAATATGGAAGAGTTTTCTACAAGGAATATATCTCCTTATTTCAAATGAGCCAAATAACAATAAGCACTTCAAGAAACCATGAGTATTTTATTAAAGATTAAAAAAGGCTAACTACTATGATCACATCTCTTCCTCCTATCTTCCTGCTTTTGATCATAGCCAAATAGAGCTAACTCAATGGGGAAAAAAGCTTTATTAATTTCAGAGGTTAAGAAACATGACCCCAAACTCTTTGCCTCTCACTTTCAATGTAGGAAAGGCATAGTATACATCTCTAGTATTCATTTATCCCCTTTGTTTCAGTTGTTCTTTTTTACATATATTCTATATATATTGCCTTTTTCGTGTTCGGCTTCTGTTTCTGACTTTAATGTATAAGAACATATTTTTAATTCTGAATTTTGAAGGATTTGTCTATCTGCATAATTGCACATAGAACTACAAATACAGAGCTCACTTTGTGATCAGTGGGGTTTACAGAGTGCCTAAAAGGCACGAAGGGTAGAATCCCTCTGCCTAGGTTATCCAGCCTGCCGGGGAAGCAGTACTCTCTAAATAAGGGCCTAAATTCTCCATACAACAAGATAGGTGTCGATGAGATGCCACTGATAGACAATGCCTAAACTTTAGTGATTCTCCCTCTTGAGGCTTTCACATGCACCGTCCTCATTTCATGAATCATGCAAAGAACGAAGAGGACTATTTGAGAAGGCTGTGCTTCAACAATGTAGGTCTCACTTTATAATTTGGAACAGAATAAAAAGGATGATACCTAGATAGATAGACAGGTAGATCAAATACTTACTTGTTTAATACAATTTAGAGACAGAGAATCTAGTCATAACAAAAGTTACTAGTACACTGTTAAGATCTTTATGCTAGCATAGCCCACAATTTTAAACACTTTCTTACAAAAGTATAAAATATAATTTTATGCTTTGTACTTTCTCAATAAGTCAGCAGTTTTTTCTTTTGGGAGAACATGCTAAATTAATGGAGCATCTCAATTAAGTTCTTTATACATACCTACATATAAAGAAAGAAAAGATACGAACCTGACTTCATAAATATAACTCGGTGGGATTTTGTTAAAGTTTAGATGTATAGATTTGTATTTGAAATCCTCTGAAGGTTACAGGGTGAAACCTTCCAACAATATCTCCAAGTCTTCAGGGACCAAATCCCATTATGTGGAGTTCAGTGAAGAGGGTAAACACTACCATAAAGAAATACAAATTGCACATATTTCCCATTTAGCCAGTGTCACAAAAGTTCACCATTTAGAATTCTAACCAGTTAGGACTTATTCTTGGAGGTCAAGTACCTTGTGAACCTTGTCATCTCACTGATGACATCATATCCCATCCATCAATTCTTTCAGGAGCACGCTTGCCATCTGCTCAGCACGCTATAATAACTTATTAGACATATTCACAGGGTAACAATCTGTACAATGACACTGTTATCTTAATGCTGGCACATAGAGAGATAGCAGCCATCGTTTCCCTGTCACAGCACAATTATTCTACCTTCCAACTTTAAAAGAGAAGTTACTTGGATATTTTAACTTCTTATTAAATCACAGGGAAACAATGAATTCTTATAAAAATATATTTTTGGCTTTGTGATGTTTTTTGACTGTGAACTGATAAATTAAGGCTACAGCAGAAAGTACGAAGTTCAGTTTGATATAACTGTTTTGCACCTTGAAAATGTTTGCAGTCATGCTCATTCTTTAGACGGCAAAATAAATAAATAAATAAATAACATGCAATACAATCAATCACATGCATACAAATAGCACTGAAATCCAACTTATTCTTCGCAAACATATTAGCTTTCTAGAACTAATACTTCTTATTACTTCTCTACCTGTCTTAAACATCTCCTCTTTCTAACAGCAATTACTACGTAGAAATAAACTGGCAGTCAAAGTGCCCATATTAAGTCTTAAGACTTTTTGGAATCTGAAAGCAATGCATAGGTGCCTATATATTTTTGCAGCTTTTGTAAAGCGTGTTAATATTGAGCATGGTTAGCACAGCTGCTGTCACAGCACTTATGACTTAATAAAAGTCCACTATAACTCTCCCTCGACCTCAAAAAATATTTTCAGAAAAAGGGCAATATTTATTTTGCATTACACAGAATTCATCCTCTGTTCCTTCCTTTGGCTCGTCATTTATTCCAGCTTACACTGTGATCAACATTGTACTAAAATAAAGTCAAGTACAACAGCCGCTCTCTGCCCATCAAAACTCACAGACGTCTGCCAAGCACTTGTAACAGCTGGTGTTACATTAATTAGTTTAAACTATTTATTTCATCCATCTCCAGAGCAGATTGAGCAAAAACATTAGAGATTATTCTAGCATCTGTAAGTGCCCTGCAAACATTAACCAACCAAAGTTAGAATATTCGTCATTAACTTATAGTATATGTGATTTAAGACTCTATATATTTATTGCAAATAAAAAAGAAAATTCTGCAGTTTAGCATAGCTCTAGTAAGTTTTCTTTGATTGCCTTTTTAAAAATCTGAGTTTTAAACTTATAGAAGACTTTGTGCCCATAAAGTTTCTTTTTAAAAAAAAATTATTACTAGAAAGCTATTATAATTCCTGGCAGCATGGACCATTAAGCAATATATGACAGGGACTGGGTGACTCAGTGGATTAGTCAGAGGTTTTATGTCCACTGTTGGAATCCAGCCCTAAATACAGTGATCAAAACAGTGTTATCAAACGGTTGTAAAAATCTCAATTAAAATCACTCCTATAGCCTCTACTAAGTTTTTAGTGGACAACATAATAGATCTTTCACTATTGACAGAGTTCTCACAACTACCTTTTTTCTTTTAGTAGGCTGAGAATGGATGCTGGCAAAAGAATGTTGAAAAGAGGTCCTAATGCCGCATTCCCTACTCAAATGGCTCAGAAACAGAAGCCAATGCAAGGATGGCAGGAGCAGGCTCACAGCCACTGTCCGTGGGCTTGCCTCCATCAAAAATAAAAAGCTTCCAACACTGCTCAATGAAATACTTAATGTGAGAATACTTATTTTTAGTGCTTCAGGCTCAAAAAGGAAATCAAGCTCCTGTGCAAAGGCTTGAGAGGTAACTCCTTCCTCAAAGAACTGGGCTGTAAATAAGCACAGAAGGAAACAGAGGCACAGAGAGGTGAAGCGCTTTGCCCAAAGTCACAAACCAGGTCATTGGCAAAGCCTGAAACACAATCAAAGTCTCCTGACTCTCACCTAGTTCGGAAACATTGCTCCATGAGGATGCCCAAACCAACATCAAAATCCAAGAACTCACTCGCAGAATAAAAAAAGGAGTTAAGCAGGTTTATCAATATATGCAGTTTAGTAGAATCAGACTCTTATAGAATAATGTCCTCAAGTTTGACTAGGTATTTTTTTTGGTATTATACCATGGAAATGTATATAATAATAATAATAGTAAAAAATATAGTTACCGAAATTAGCATCAGATTTAATTAAATGCAGCTAAAAATAATCTAATTTATCAGTTTAAAAAGCTATATCTACCCCAAAATATTTGTATTTACAAACAAATTTAATTAACAGATTCATTTTCACTATCCGAATGATAAAGTGAGAAAAGCAGCCTGACATTTACATTTAGCTGAAATATAGATCTTAATCCTGTGCTATTCCAGTCCTTTAAAGCTCTGACTGATTTGTTATGGCTTTCTATGGCCATGTAGAAATAAGTGTAAGTGATGGAGAGTGAAGAAAAAAATATCAGCTATTTTCACTTTTCAACCCTGTCCCATCTCTGGTAAACAAGATTTTTTTTTCTCTTTGCTTTATTCATTTTACATCTCTCTCTCTCTCTGCATATATGTATGTGAATATATTAGTATGTGTATGTATGCATGCATGCATGTACATATCTATGTATATATTCAAGATACTTTCTGCAATTTTTTCTGCCCACTGCACAGTGGTTCCTCTTACTTACTCCACCAGCCATAAAGGCAGGCACACAGTTAATGCCAAACTTGCTCCAGACCATGCAAGAGAAAGTGCCAAAGCATATCTAAGAATGGCCTCCTCAAACAATACTAATAGCTCTTTTTCATGCTCCCTCTTTATTGGCCTCGACAGACAGCAAGAGCCAGACACTCTTTTCTATTCTTAGGTTCCCAGAATTTATAACATGCTACATCTGCCACATATCTGTTAGGTTACATGGGTACTGCTATTCAATTATCCATTTTTATTTTTATTTTTAGTACAAGGGCTGTTATTGAAATAACTTGTTGGACAGCCTGTTCTTAAAAGACAAAAAACACGATGATGACAAAACTTCTGATCAGATGAGACAGTGTTCTGACTTAAATCCTCTCTCAGAAAAAAAAATTATATATCCCCAGTTCATCCTACTTCTGAAAAATAATAATTAAAAAAAAAAAAGTATAGTGAATCTCACCACAGAACACAGAACATTTGATTGTTTAACTAATGCCTTATAAATGATTCATTAAAAAAGCCTGGTTTAACCAGGGTTCTTAACTAATACTGACCACCAGGTTCTGTTTTCATTTACACCACAATTGGTGCGTAAACAAAGGCAGCAGGGGCCCTCGCAGAGATCTTCCCTGAACTCCCCCTTCAAATTCAAGCAGTACATTGCATTAGAAACTCTGTCTGTAGGATACATTTCTTGCATGCTCATTTTTTTAGTTAGCTTTGCATGCTCAATTTTTAGTTTCAAAACACAACCCCAAGGGAGTCATGTACATTCAACAGAGAAGTGTGAACACATTCCCAGTTCAATATTCTGCTTTACTTCTCGCAGCGATCAGTTTAAATCTATGAAAGCTACCGGCCAATTTAGATTATTTCCCCCCCCCCCCATTTCTTTTTCCTTGTAAAATTCCTCTTTATGCAATAGGAAAGTTAATTGCTAAACTTTGTTACAGAACCCTTTGTTCTTGCTGAAGTCACTTTGCTTGTCTCTCCTACTGTAAGGACACCAAATCCTAAAAGCTGGCAAGAATGCATATGTTTATTTCACCATTGCTCTGCAATTACTGAATGCCACTTAATTATAGCAACAGATGCTCGAGTGTAGGAACCAGAAAAATCAAACGCCTCATTTCCAGGTTATTTTTTTCCATTGCTTCTGCCAACAGCAGATGTGTGAGCCCCTTGTGCTCTGGCGTAAATACTTATCAAATCCTAACAGGTCACCTATGTCACAAACAACATTTCAGATGCAACTGTTTCACCTGATAATAGGCTCTGAAAATAAAACTGTGAGCTGTAAATACAATGTATTCGGAATGAAATGCCATAATGTGAAATTGCTTTTTCTCCAGCTACAACAGAAGTCCTTGACAGTTTTTGGCAGTGATAAATCACCCTCCCATTAATTGTCTCCTCTCTCATTGTGAGGTGAGCTGCTAAAAGGGGCAGTCAACAAAAATGACTTAAAGGACAAATTTTGGCAAAAAGACAATGAAGAAATCTGTCATTGCTAAGCCTCCAGTAAACTGTCACGAAACAATCAAAATATATGTAGCTGAAGTGTTTATGTCTTTGTTAGAAAGGTTATAGGATGATAAGTTTATAGTTAAAACAGGAAGCTCAGAGGAACCGAAGTTGCAGGCCCTAGAGGCACCATTTCTCCCCGTGTTCTTTAAAATTGTATGCAAATCCTATTAGGGCTTCAGTTTACACAGTGTTTGCTGGTCTTACCGACCTTATTTTCTGACTCTTCTGCCCCCTCACCCCAGACAACAGAGAGTCCCTGTGAAGGCATGGTGCAGGCTACAGTAACTCTTGTCTCCAGTCTGAAGGGCCTTCCTTTTCAGTGATTCCAGCCAGAGAAGAAGACACTTAGCACCCCACAGAAGCTGACCCTTCCTTCTAACCCCACCATCTCCTGGTGTTAATCAGAGTGCAACGGCCTCTCACCGAGTGGTTTCCATACACTGAGAAGCAGACATTGCTTCCCGTAGAACCGGCGACGTTACCAGTGCCCGCTGATGGACCCAAGACCAAGACGCGTGAAATGAGGACGGCTACTTTCTCCTCAGAAATGACAACACAACTCACTTCACCTAGCCTGGCTCCCTTCTGCAAATAACTCTTCCCCGCTGCAACTTTTCTATTGACTGAACAAAACTGAATCTTTCACCCCAGGACTCTGCACTATAGGAGAAGAGGTCAAAATTTGACAATAATTTATATATATATTTAGGGCTGTTAATATATAAAAAGTAGGGAGATGGATACCAGTCTTTATTACCCTCAGGCATGCAGATGGCAGATGGTATGTTTAAGACCACAGGTTATCCTGTGTGTAGGAGGGGCAGGACCATGTGCAGAGGATGCTTGTCAGATGCACGCCTCCAGAAAGGGTAACATTTCTCCCTTTAGAAACAACATGGTGCTGTCATTTTATAATTAGGATACTTTTTAAAATTTATTTCATTTATTGAGGCTGGATACTGAAAGTATTCTGAGAGTTAAAAAAAAAAAAAAAAAAAAAAAGAAGAAATTTCTGTTTACCTGTCAGCAGATGGTTGGAAATTTACCATAAGCAAGGTTAGAAAATGATTTGTTACTAATGTGCCTGTCAAGGGCAACGTCTGGAGTTTGGTTTTATATTTATGTTTGTAAGAAAATTACAATATAAATATAAATGAGTTGCATCAGGTATTTAAACTAGACTGGACAGGGTACTAGAAAATATATGTCGGGAACATTTCCCACACCAGCAGGGAGATGAACTAGGTGACCTAACGTGTCTTTTCCACCACAGACTTCTACCATTTCTGTATTAACCAGGGATGATTGATACCAAATATCCCTTTATGCTACTACCCCTTTTTGCTTTCTGGGTATTGATATGCTTTCTGGGGGAGCTGATATCTTAGGAGAACAGCTACGGGGAAGTACTAAAGGGGATTCTTCATCCCGATGGCTGAGAACCGAGGAAGGTCACACAATAGCTTGTGTAGCCATAGCAGCTTTGTTGTCATGGCATGAGAATCCTTCGTCAGTTCTTCTGCTTTTACAAAGGAGCAGTCATCTAACATTGTGAGGTGCCTAATGTAAAGCCTGCTTTTTTGACATGGTTATCACAAGCTATTTTCTGTCCAGACATTTACACAGACCTTGTGTTACCCATGATTTATCCACAATCCGTGTTCCTCAATTGTGCTAAAACATGGTTATAGTTGTAGTAAATCATGTGTTGAAACACGTAACTAGAAGGAACCATATAGTTATCACTAGCACTGGAACATTAAACAATAATACTCCATTGAGCACCAGCATCATCAACAAGTTTCTATCAATCAGCCTGATCCTGCAGTCCTAATACAGGTATTTACCCTCTCCCCTCGTCCCCCTCTTCCACCTGAAACTCTTTCAACAGTCACTTAAGGACCACATTATTGGGTCTCCGTGGTCTGAGAATTATTCCCAGCTCAAATTGAAAAAAAAAACAAACAAGAAAAAAAAAAACACCAAAACCAAGCCTCAGCATTTACTTGGGAAGAAGACATTGGTTTTTGCCAGGAAATTGCACAGCTTGTCATTTAAACTGAGAAAACATAGTGACAAAGTTTATACGAACATTATATTATAAACTACGGAAAACCCAGAAACAGGTGGAAAGCATTTCAGGAAACAAGGACTGTCTTCTGAAAGAAAATGCAGACTCATCGGAAGAAAATGGAGAAATTTCAGAAATTTGTAGGTATGCTCTAATCACGTGTGACTTAAATTTTGATAAATGTACTCTGTGTACATAAAACATCTCTTGAATGACAGAAAGGCAGAAGAAATAAAGTGATTGAAGTTTTTTGTTTTCTTTTTTTTTTGGTGATGAGCCAGTTTGAGAGCTTACTGTGAGCATATGGAGATAGCATATTTGCAAGTCCATCTCTGGAGGATTGCAAAAGGCCCTTAGCTTGTGAAAAACAGCAATGTTATTTTTTTTAACGTTCCCTATATTTAGAGATTAAATCGCTCACTGCACAAACCCA
Organism: Pluvialis apricaria; assembly: GCA_017639485.1. NCBI lineage: Eukaryota > Metazoa > Chordata > Aves > Charadriiformes > Charadriidae > Pluvialis > Pluvialis apricaria. The sequence goes on from CM030007.1 coordinate 45,177,514, forward strand.
TTTGGAACAGGCGAGAAGGTGAAAAGGATAATCAGTACAGTCACTGGTCCGTGTTTCCTAAACGCTTTTGAAAACATTACTGTGTGCAGGCATAAAATTAGCGGCAGGACCTTAAAAAGGCTGGCATTTAGCATGACTTTTTGGAAAGTGACACCCTCATTTTTTTCTTGTAGGATATCATTAAATTTCAATCGCCCTATGGCAGTGCCTTTCCATTAATAACCAATTCACTGTGTCACTTTGGCTCTCCTTTGAAATAATGAGCCTTTGCTTCGCTTTAATAAATTTAAACATATTCTCAAGGCCAGGGAAGATAGGAAACCGCAGATGGGCTGAGAAAAACACGATTCATAAATCCTTAACTGCCTGAGATCGTTGAGAGCAAAACAAAGTAACACTCGTAAAATATTAAACAATCCCAGCTGTATGAGTGAAGCTTCATTAACAAAAATGGACTATTTACTGCCTTCAACAGAGCCTGTGGGTGGAAAGATTCAGAGAAATCTTCTTTAGAAAAACACTGTCATCCTCATTTTGATTCTTTAACCAACTGATGGCATGGTAGATACTTATTTTGCATGTCCATATGCAGAAACACTTTAGCAGAAAATTAATGATACTCTGATTACGTTAAATACCACAAATCATGCTTCATCAGTTAAGCAGAAGTGAAAGAAAACAGAGAAATTTAACAGATATTTTATCCTTGAAGAATTTGCATGCCAATAGAAGTAAAACATGACAAACTTTATTTAAATCATAAGGGACTTCTCTAGCACTCTAAAGCAAACATAGCAATATGAATAATGGCAGAGAAATCAAGCGATGCCATTGCTTCTGCTAGGAAGGCTTGGCTATTTGTTCTACAATGTTATACTTTTTCTTGCTTTAACCTTTATTAACATGCAGCTAATTTTGTTTATATTCCTATCTGGCACACAAAGGAACAAATCGGTTTTGGTTTGGGTTTTTTTTTTCCAGTCTTTCATGTTTACAATTTATTTAAATTTGACTGGAGTTTTGCTCGGGTACGGCAGGCAGGCTCTGCCACAGACTTTGGTGTTAAGCCCACAAAGCTGGATCCTCAGATTCGTGAAGCTGATTTTGTGCTGCCCAATTAACATATGCGAATCCCTACTGAATTAACCGAAGAACTTGTGAAGACAGCCCTTGCCTCCCAGGTCTGCCTCTAACTCCACCAGCAATTTGCTCTGCCTCCGCGTAGGTCCTCCTGCTTCCCCTTCCTCACCAGCTCTGAGGCACCCAGGAGCTTCCTTCCAGTAGCACAAGCTAAAACTTCTACGTGTCCCCCCAGGAACAGTAGCCCACAGTACTCCCAAATCCCTTTCCAAGCTTTATTGAGACTTAACATAAAACTAGTAAGGCTCATTCAATAATACAAATTTGGAAGAGCAGAAAAACAAGTATCAGGATTACACAGAATTTTTAAAGTGTTCACAGCAAGAATAACCTTTTGTGGTATCATGGAGGGTTTTTTTTAAGCCATGAATTGCATACAAGTTTAAAGAAGAATAGAGATCAGTGTCAGTTTACTAAATGCTAAGAACCTGGAAGCTCTATCTCTAAAGACAAGCTGACAATTGAGTGGACAGAATGTCAATACTTCTAAACATTTCAAGGGTAAAAATATTGCTTTTTACAATCTGTGTCATATTTAATGCAAGAAAAGAATTTGGATTTTTTCTTTTGCTGGCTGTCAGCTTTTTTTTTCCTTTTATCCCAGTGAAGGGCATAATTAAAGTATTTAGCACAAATGCATGGTGTATTTTTTGAACAATGGACAGTTTCAGCCTAAATGCAAATATGAACATCATAGTTTTCCACATTTTAGTTAATAAATATTAAAAAAAAGCAAACTCCAACATTTGGTTTATTTATTTCAAGATATTTCTCCAGCCTGTGAGAACCACTACGTACATTTGAAAAAGTGAAAATCCTTTCTTAACACTCAAGGGGGCATTTTGACCCCAGCAGAGGCATTTCTCTTTCCCGTTCGAAATGCCAGGAATGCACTTAGCCCTCACAGCTCCCACTACCTTCAGTGCAAACCCTGAATACCACCCAGGACTTATCACCTTATAATCATTAGAGCAGTCATTTCTGTGCTTAGTAGACCTTCACTGTGGCTGATTTGTATAATCAGGGTTAATCTATTCTGATTGCAAACATCCATACCATAAAGTTTGAATGAATTTGCACTGATGCTCACTCAGCTCAGGATGCCCCTAAGACTTCTATGGAGATATGCCGCAGGATTTTTGTTTGGTTTTTAGGGGTGATGTGATCCAGCATGAGTAAAGCTACTGTAGCATTCTTCCCTGTGAATATTTAGGAGGACATACTTGTTCTATCAGGTGCTAGAAGGAATGGGTTACAAAAAGCAGTGGTAAAGCATTACAGCACTGTCATCAGCCACGGTAAGCCAGCAGCTCTAATGCTGAGGTTACCTGTCTGCACGAAAGCAGCAGTCAGGCTTTCCACAATAACAACCTCAGACAGACTCAGAAAACAAAACTGTATTTGCCTCAAAGGTTTTAAGCGTAGGTAGAAGGGCTATAGGCGATGTGTTGTTTAACCCAGCAGAGAGGGCATTCGATTTTTTTTCTCTGCACACCAAGAAATGCTAGTACTAGTTTTTGGCTTCTGCTTTCAGAAAGAAAAAAAAAAAAAAAAAAGACCTAATCCTATTAGAACATTTAGGAATACAGTAAGATCCTCAAATTTCACAGTCACTTACAAATTAAAGAGTAAATGTAAGCCAGCCAGGAATTCATTTTTCTACTTATTAATAAAGAAGGCAAAAGTTTCCCTGCAAGCATATACAAAAAAATGAAATTGACGAACATAACTTGTATAATGCCCCATTCCCTCTGCTTTTATTTTTGGCTGTTATTGTTAAATTACAACAGACTGAATGCTTCCCAGTTTACAGTCTTACAAACTAATATCCAGAATGGCAGGGAACGCTTCCCCAAATTTTTCCTATTGATGTGCTAGCCGTGCATGTGCCTTCTCCCAGAGGACAGTTCGGTCTCTGCCCTATCTTTGTAAGACTCCCCTATCAAGAGTGTCTATCAGCATAAGTTACTGTGGTATTTATGATGCAGATACCTGTCTACTCATTACTGAACTGAGATCACTAACTTAATTTCTCAAAATAACCAAAGAGCCAAAGGTTAATAATTTTTGGCCACTATCAGTTTGCAGTAGGTTTGGACTGGCAACCTAGAAGTAAAAACAAAAATAAAAAATAGTCCTCTATGCTCCATTACCAGTGCTTTGAACCATCCAGTCACATGGATTTTGATGTTTTGAGAGGGCGAAAAGAATGCAGATTGGCATGAGAATACCACATTAATTCAGCAGTTAAATGGTTCTTTGAGAAGATTCACTGACAGAAAAAAAGCATAGCTGTCTTTCTAAGTCCTCATCCTCTTTGGGCCTATACACATTTTCTGTGAAAAGTTGATTCTTTTCCTCCCCCCCCCTCTTTTTCTTTTTTTTTTTTCCAAACAGCCTTTTATCATCTAACATGTGAAACAATTGTAATGTGAGGCATGTGAGCAGAGAGCCTTTGCCACTGGGCCCTCATAAATCTTGCCAGTTCCCAGTGAACAACACCAAATATTTGCAGCTGAGGAACATTTGGTCTGGCTTAAATTAACATATCTCAGCAGTCAGAAGTCATTAAGCTTTGCCAGTGATTTGAAACTATTTTTCCATTTCAAAAGCGACACTGGCTGTTACTTATTTTTCTGGATGAAGAAGGTGGTAAGGAACAAAAGCAATGAAATGAAAATGGGAGATACTAATGAAAAAAAAATGATAAAAGGGCTTTGAACTGCCTTTGGTAGATTTGTTATTAAGACTCTTTTTAAATAGCAGAGCACTTATGTATAAGATCAAATAATAATTCAAGATGATACACATTAATTTCAGTGGCAAATTATGTGATTTAAAGGCTGTGAAAATGTATACTTATTGTCTTCCTTAATCCCTTGTGAATATAGGCACTATCAATTTTAAAAGCTGATGAAAGCTTTAAATGAAAAACAATAATCCAACCTTTTTCAATTAAAAGCTGCAAGTAGATTAAGTACTGGAGTAAAGAAATGTGCTGTTGTGCTTTGCAAAGATCACATCTGATATGGGTCTGTTCAGTTGCCGGGGGTTGGAAAAATACCTCAAATCCAAAACACCCCAGTCCAAAAAACTACAAGCAGGAAAAAGAAGCCCAATTGGTTTTAATGCAGGTAGAATGTGAGATCGGATTTTCCAAACCTGTTACTTCTGTATTATTTACATGGCACATAACTCCCTTGTTCAATTGGTAAATAAGTCATCATCTGAAAATCTGTGAGAGCACCCAGCACCTGAGTTGTCAGAAAAAAAACCAAACAACCCACTTCCTTACATTTGCAGTTATGATTACTCGTCCACAATTATATAGCTCTGTCAGAAATCTGTTTCAAAAATGGTTCGTTACAGACTGTGAAACATGTGTTTGCCACTTTTTAAGAAGATAAATATTGCAGAAGATTTTGATACACGGTATACACTGATTTCAATGCAGTTATGACTTCCAATTTATGTGTGAATAGTTCTAATTGAATACACTTATTAAAATTAATACCTCAATGGTAATTATAATTTTCCAACCTCCAATTAGTTTTGTTGATAAAGCTTTAATAATCTTGAATCTTTTAGATTCATTTTACTTTAAGAAGATACTGACTTACACTTAAAAGCATTCAAGTTTATGAAGCGCTATTAAAGAAAAGCTTTCTGTGCCGAGATCTTTCTGACACTTTCGAACTTTTTAAAGTCTCTGCGGCTTTAGTAAAATAAGTTCTGTGTTAAAAAAAAAAAAAAATAGATACTCTGTAAACCAAATTTAAAAGACAGAGTTCTAAAAAGAAAATTTTTACAGCTAACTAGGGTATGAAAAGGTTGCCAGAATAGCCACGGAATCAATTCATTTTCTAGGTGTGCTTTTCTTTCAGGGGATTTTACTTAAATAATAATAATAATAAAGCCTTCCAAAAAGCTTTTGAGAATACAAATGGTCTGCATTATCAGTACTGTATGAAACGAATTCTATGATTTCTTAGCCACACATAGAGAGCAAACCATGGCATATGGATCCCAAAACACAGGAAACAAGATCAGAGTATTTGGGAATATGAAAATATTAGACTAAACGTGCCTTGTGTTCTCAGATAAATGGTTTTGTTTTTCTTCTCCCATAAGAATGCAGCAAAATGAAGCAAGCATCTCATTTATTCACTGCTTCTCTTCAGGTCATGTTACAGTTAAAAAATAACAGAGGAAAATCTTTATCAGGTTTTCTTTCATTAACTACTGATACCGTTTCCTTACCGATTTACAGAATCACAGGATGGTTGAGGTTGGAAGGCACCTCTGGAGACCACCTAATCCTGCCCCAACTCAAGACTAAGTCCAGTTGGGTTTTGAATACCTCCACGGAGAGAGACCACCTCTCTTCACCACTCTCACAGTATAAAAGTCTTTTCCTATGTTTAAATGGAATTTCCTGTATCTCAGTTTCTGTCCATTTCCTCCTGTCCTTTCACTATTCTGTTTCACTAGCCATTCTCTGTCTTTGGTCTAATCCATTTGAACATAAATCACATCATCCTGCACTGAAGAAATAGAGCAGCTCTGTGAAGTTCCCTCACATTATACGAGGTTACCTCAGCAGAGATCTTTTGTGGTCACAAGCCATAAAACATTTTCCAAAACCTACCCGCTAATCTCATGGGGACAACCAAGAGAAACAATCCTTTAAAGCCTTCAAGAGGCTTCAAAGAGCAGATTTGAAGGCATATGGAAGTGCATTTCCTGCTCCATCCGCTTTCTGGGTAACCCCACGTGTTTAGACTGAACTAAACTGAAATAGATGCAACAGTTTGAAGTTGGAGAGTGTGAATGAGCAATGTATGACACCCATGCGTCAAGGTAAGGAGGAGAATATAAAACTAAAACTCGGAGTTGGGAATAAGATGATGGAAGCACGCAGCAGGTCTCGAAATCAATTAATCATATGCACAGATACTTTGCCAAAAATATGGCTGCTTTCCAAGATCTGTTCTTCCAAGACCTCCAAACCTGTCATGATGACTGTTTGGTGAAGCAGAGCTGTTATGTGGGAGGACCCAATAAGGTGCTGAGGGTCTTCCTCTAAATTTAATCCTAGTTCTCAGTATCTATTTACTTAAGAAATCTTTCCTTTTTATCTCTGTCGCTCTAGCAGAATAAACAGGAAGAAAGTAGATAGAAATTAAATTAAAAACAGGCCTACTTTTGCTTTCTGTTCCTCTATTCCGCATCAAGGAAACTGTGAGATCAATGAGAAGAGAATCAGCCCCACTATTAAACAGAGAATTTTTCTCCAGCAACATAGCCCACCATCTGGTTAGGTATAGGCTACAAACTGGCTGCAGCATTCAGGGTTTGTCCCGCAAAATGCTCTTTAATTGCTTAAGAAGATGAGTATGTTTTCCTCTCCCATGTCATGTGGTGAGGTCAGGCTTTCAGGATGTTCACTCACCTTTCATAGTTCACTGACCAACAATATTCTGGATGCTGTATTTCATATAAAACATATACATGTTTGAGACTATGCATATGGTATGACCGCATTTGGGCCATTTAATTACATTTCTCAAACTCCAAACATGTCTAAACACTGTTGTATCAGTGTACAACATAGATCCTCATTCAGCAAGATTTAGACATATTTATATTTCTGGAGCTCAAATAAATATCAAGCACAGAAGATACTCCTTGAGCCCTGTAGCTACAAAAAGTATTTCATGTGATTTATTATAGCATAGGAATATACGTAATGATGAAAATAAGCCGAGAAGTAGAGGATACGACTTTTTTTATCCCTTTGGAGACATTATAGCTATAACTTACGGGAAGACCAATCTAGAGTGAATTGTGTGACTCCATTATCAGCTGTGGGGTAAATAAAATAATACTCTATTTAATAGACCTGACAACACCTATTTAATTTACATCATGAGATAAAGTCTACTTCTTTTAAAATGAGCTCACCAAAGGAATAGTTAATAACTGAAATGTTCAAGTTTGAAAGAGTATATACAGAATTTATAAAATTTGTAGTTCTTGTTTTAGATTTGGTGTTGTGTAGAGGGCTTTTAGCTTTTTTTTCAGGGTATTAAACAATGTTGATGGGTGGGTGTTTGGATTTTTTCATTCTCCTTCCCGAAAAGAAAAATGAAAAGAGATAGAGAGAAACTGAATAATAGCAATGGTTAAATTCAGGCCTTATGAAATTGGTGCTAGCTAAACAATAGACAAAATTACTAACTGAACTTTAACTTTTGCAGTATCTTTGGAATTATGCCATTTTAGACAGATGTTCATGGGCATAGATAATGCTTACAGAGTTCAGACTTTTAAAATGCAGTAAAATGGATGTTATTTATAAAAGAATTAAAACACTCCACAATAGTAATTCACTTGAAGTAAAGATTACAGTTTAAAAATTCCCCATGAAGTACACGAACAAACTTAACCCACTTAAAGAGTCCCCTTCATTTTCTTGGATGTCAGCGATTTAAAACAGTTACTTTGCCACTCAAACAATTTTTTGTCAACAGGAAATGGGTTAGACAATCTCTAATAAACACATAAAGAACAGCTCTACAGATAGTTGTTTAATTATGAAAAGCAACTCATTGAAGCATAAATACAAAAATGCAAGAACTTAGGTTTGGGCACAGGGCTTGGAACTCAGGTATGAATGCTTCCATTTTCATCTGTCCTGGCAATGTAATAGCTATATTTTTCTAACTGCTGTTTAATTTCTGTGGTCATTATTGTATTTGTGGAGCCACGTTTGTATTATTAAATGAGTTGAGTATTAACAGTAATCAAGGTTTCATTTTGCTGTGGTAAAAAGGGAGTATAGATTTAGAGAAAAACTTTAAGTGCAGAGAAAAGCATCCACAAAATTATTTTTCCACTTGTGCTAGCTTCAACTGCAGCTGAAATTACAGAATGTACCTGATGTGCAGAATAGAATATACCTGCTCTTCTATGAAACACTGTAGTGAAAATCAATATGCATAATGAAAGTGCATAATGAAAGTAGACGGAATTAAATAGACATGCAATTCTTCCATGAAATTCTGTTTTCATAATTCTGCTTTCAGAAAAAATTGCTGGGATCAAACTTGGGTCTACTCATTCTAAAGTTCCACTAATAAGTCATTCTCCTACTTCTCTAACAACTTCATTACAGTGGCTGCATGTGTTTGAAAAGCATGAGCTATAAAAAAAGTGGAAAAGAAAAAAAATACCCCAAATCAAGGCAACTAAGAAGTTGTTCACGTGTTATGTAAAAAACAATTACAGAAAGAGCTCTTAAGATACTCCATGACTTCAGATTTTTCACTCAGAGAGACTAAACCGGTCTTTTAACCATTCTTTCACTGTACCTGACCAAGATGATACCAAAACATGTTATTTTTTACTATTCAATATTTCTAGGATTATTAAAGGTTAAGCAAAAATGTTGGTATAGGTTTCCTTTAGTTGAAAATAGAAGAATTATTTTAATATATCAGAGAAGCCATCTATGGAAAGATAGTAGACAAACCTCTACTGCATTGCACATTTTCTACTCCAGAAGTCTGTGTTAAAACGGTTAACATATCTTTTTCCCCTACATTTTTTCAGAGCAGCTCTAATTTAGATATGGAAATTTTTCAAACTTAAATCAACAGCAGAAGAACTTGATTGAGTCTGTATTAAATTGTGCTCAATGTTAAGTCAGGTAGTCCACGCATCTCGTATTTCTAATTAAATTTTTATGCAGCACTTAAAAATACTGTAATATAATATTAACAGTTAATTTAATAATTAAAATCTTATTTTTTCACAGTGACTTCATGGCTGGTGTTTATATCTGTATACTGCAAGTGAAAAAGCTGTATAGGGTATTTTTTATTAATATTATATATTTTACTGGGCCCACACACATACATACACACTCTTACACACACATACAAAAAGGTTGGCCAGGAAATTAGACATCTTATCTGTGAGCTTGCTAAATAAGGACCAATAACCTAGGTCTGCAGTACTCTGTGTGATAACTGCTTTTACAAAATGAAATTTTGACTTTTTCACAGCTTAGCTACAAGTAGACACTATCAGTAAAACTGCATTTCTGTGCAATATGATGGGAAGTAAAAGATTTCAACATCTGACAGGAGAAAATGAACAACTGATAAACAATCTTTGAAATGTTCTCTCACTGCAAGGCATGCTTTTGATGATGATTTACATTTTTATTATTGTTGACTTTCAGGACGGGGCTGATGGTTGGCTAAACATACAATAACTGAAAGAACAAACCACATAAAATGCAAACCAAATCAAAAGAAAAACATGACTGGCATCATTTGCTTTAAAAGCTTTTGTTCATTTTTCTCCTTCATTTAAATATTCAGTAAATCTAATTAGAATTCAGTTTATTGGGAAAAATGGGAAAAAAAAAAAAAAGGAAATTATCATCGTAACTTTCTGATTCCAACATGGTAAATATTCCAATTCCTATTCCACTTTTCTCCTCCCATTCAAAACAAGAATTAAACTCTAATTCTCAGTCCAGTGCACAATGAATGAATTAGTACTAACACTTAATGCTCCTGCAGAGTCTTGCGTCAACATTTGATGTTGTATACTAATCTGGGATTGTAGCTGTGGGGAAAAAGTGTATAACTTATAAAAGATAATCATGCTGAAATGTCAATGAATAAAAAATGTGTTTTTGAAAAAGTGTGTTACTTTCTTGACAGTGAACTCATCAAAAATTTCTTAGTTCTGCACTGAAGGGTAATGCAAGAAATGGACTCAAAATTGTTTGTTAATTCACTTAATGAGTTCAGCTGAGTAAATAAATTGGAGGAAACAAAAGAATAAGCAATGATTTTATTTTGCTTTGCTGTTTTGAAGACAGTTCCTGAAAGGTTTGGGGTTTTTTTGGGCAATCTTTTTTTTCATTTAAATTAATTAAGATAGCTATCATTTTAAAAGCAGTAACATAACTGAAAAATGTATCCTTTTAAAATCAAAAAATAATCAAAAACATTTTAGGTTAAACCAATGTTAATTTGACTAAATCCTCATTCCCCCTGTAAATTCCAATTAAAATTTTACATAATTGTTTCCTACCTGTTACTATTTAGTGCACAAATTAAACTGAAAATTTCATTAGCCATCCAGCTTTATCTTTTAAATTGAATCAAGTAAATTAAATAAAACTGGTAATAAATGAACACACCCTCATCTTAGTTCTTTAAGATTTTAATTATAAAAATGTAATGTTAAATAATCCAAAACAGAAAAGAGGGTGGAAAAAAACAAAAAAGTTGTAATAGAATTCTGTAATGCTATAATCACTCTGGAAATGTATAGGACAAAACCCAAAAGTTCTTTTATTTCTGTACCTATCTGTAATTAAATACTGTTCAGTGTACTTTTGGGTTTCAGCTATGAATTCCATACTTAATAATACCTATTTGCAAGGGTTAAACACATGGGATCAAGTCATATCTATTTATTTACTGTGTTACATCATTTTAATCAGGGCTCAGAAGCACTGACACATAATTCAGCTCCCAGAAGCAAGGACGGCGATACTAGAGTTTATCATACAAACTATTGGGGTGATGGTCTAACATAGGCTTGTACCATAATTCCTGTTTGGATTGTTTATATAGACTCATGGATGGCTGTCGGTAACTCATTCAGAAAGGGAAAAATGGAGTAGCAGTGAAAGTAAAAAAAATGGTAATCTCAGTTAGACAACTATGTCTTATTGTAGATTATAGTTTTCCCATGGTCTTGAGATGTACAGCTTTTATTGGCTAGTTAAAAAATATTTCTTTTATTTTTATGTCTAATAGATAAAGCGGAACATAATTTATTAACGTTTACAAAGAAGTTCAAAACCAATTATTGTTCAAAACTTATATTGACTTTAAGCAAAAGAATTATCTCCATTCATTGTTTTTGAAAGTAAATAATTAATATATTACCTTGAGTCTTCCAGCTCAGAAGTTACAACGGTTAAAGTATAACAGAGTGTCTAATGGAACAAAAGGAAAGGTTTCCCGTGCAATATTTCTGATGAAAAAATCAGAATGTAAGTTCAGAACTGATAACTGACATTTCTGTTTAGAAATAGGCAACCAAGGAACTCAATTATTCAGTTTCTGTGTGGATTTCTCTTTACATTTCATACACCCCCACCTTGGCTAATAGCTGAAACAGAAATCCCACCTGACTGACGTTTTGCACAAACGCATCAAGCACAACTTGGGGACAATGACAGGCTAAGGACTCGCCAAAGATAAAGTGTAAAAACAAAAATTCCACTTGTTAGCATAACTTTGGGTAGCAAAGCTATTGACTGGCTTCAGCAACTATTTTCTAATGGGTAATAACTGAGTATAAGACAAAATCTGTAGTGCTAACATGCAAGTTTAATGAGGTAGGACTCTCTTAAGGTGAAATGAATGGACAAACCCCAATCAAACATTTTGCAAGAAATCCACCAAAAGTCTGGGAAATGTACAACAGTATGTGGCTAGAAAACTTCAATTTGAAAGAAATCCAATTACTTGAAATCATAAGTTGTATAAAGAAAGGGAGTCTGCAGATTTGCAATGTGAGTCTCAAACATTTTGGATATTAAATGAAAGCAAGCGAAGCAGGGACTTCAATCCTAAAGACGACAGGATCATGGATACTATTTTGCTGTAAATAAAATGTTCTGTTAATAAAGTCATGGCCCAATATCCTTTCCTGAAACAAATATTATTCCCTTGTGTTTGGATGTCATGGTGCTAAACAAAAGGGTTGTGATTTGATCTCTGACCATGTGGCGAAGTAAGATTTTCTTGTGTCCACATTATTTAGTGCTAGTACTTTCTAGAGCAGATGTGTTGTGCAGGGAGCTAATTGTAGCAGTCAAAACAGAGCCAGGCTAAAAGCTAACAATTAAGCAGTATGGACAATCAAGGATTCAGTGCTTAAGCTCACTCCCTAGCTCTCTTTTATTTAGCAGAATTTATGGCCTGTTACTTTGAGGCTTTGCTATGTAACAAAGGAGAAACGTGCCCTGAAAATGCAGCTAAAAAGTCATTGAAGTTGTGTTTTTATGAGTTCATACAATGGAAAATGGACATGCTTTCACTCTTCCACAAATCAGACCGCTACAAACTGAGCATATGTAGCAATTTTATTTGAACTGCAAAAATTGCATGCAGATGAAAACAGAACTTTTCATTCAAAAAACTCTATATTTCAGCAGATCTTTGTTCAACAAAGTTTTAAATCCCTTTTTTTTTTCTAATCACAGATAAAAAAGGTGCCAGATGCAGATCTTCATGTCAGGAAAACCAGAAGGCAGACACTCTGAACACAGGGGAGAAAACACTTCTGCATACTCTAAGTTCAGTATTTGGAGAGGGTAGGCTAAACTTACTGTGTTGAGCTAAATACTTTCCTAAAAATTCTTCACATAGAAGAGATATGTGGGAGGCTGATTTTAACCAGAATGATAATCTAAGATAAACCTCTTTAAACAAACCATTGCTATACAGGTTTATTTTTCTAAATTCCTCCATTTGAACAGTATTAAATCTTAGCTCTCGATTTAAATCATTGGTTGCAGGAAATTTGAGTCTTGTTTGATGAGAAAAAAAATGCATAACAACTACATTGGCCAGCTGACTTTCTAAATTCATATCTGTATGTCCTTAAGCTGACACAGCATGTGAGTGGTTAGATTTCATACATGCTGATTTCCATAGGTATCTCCTATTAAGATGATCAATAATATATACTCTTCTATCACAAGGCATATACTGTAAGCTGCTGCAGTGTATTCAGAACTTTTCTGTGCTCAGAGATGTCTGATACCCATTATTTCTAGTAGTCATTTTCTGAATGTTGAACTGGTTAGAAATATGCTCAGTGAAAAAAATTGTGGGAAAAGAACTGTTCCATATTGTTTGTGAAATGACCCATTAAAAACAAACAAAAAAAGATGTTAAAATAGTATAATGTAGCTTTGGCAAAATATATATGTATTTGTCCTAGATTACCAAGTGCTGAAATGTCCGTATTACTAGTGATAACTTTAACAATTGTTTAAGGCATTTTAGCTGTATCTGCAGGGTTCCAGTGGTGAGTCTTTTCTCCTGCGTACAACAAATATCTTACATTGCCAATCTCCTTTTGTCTCTCTGCCAAGGTCACGGCCAAGAAACAGACTGAGTTTTTCCACTTTGTTAATCTGGGGTTTCTGGAGTTTTTTAGGAAATGCAGGAAATTCTACATGCCGAGTAAAAAGCAAGTCATTTGTATAACAGTGGGCAACAGTATCAAGTGTTCTGCACCTGTTTTACACTCCAGCACAGTAATTTCTGCAAAGTAAACAGTAGATCTCAGGGTCAGATTACAAATTCTAGTAGGCTGTTTGCTAGATTGCCGCTTTGTTTAACCTTTACACTTTCATTTAGAAAGGAGAAAGTATCATTGTCACACCAAGAGGGCAGTTAAAGAGTTTTAATTAACTGTGGAGGTAATTAGACCTCCCAGTTTAACAATTATCAGACAATTCTTTTCTCCTCTAAGTCCTTTAAAGTTGCACAGTTTTCTACGTGGAACAAAATTCATTTCATAAATACTTTGCAAAAAAAGTGGATAAAAGACTACACAGAAAGAAAAGCTGATTTCGCTATGAAATTATCTATTTCCTTTTTCTAATTTAATAACAAGTCAAAATCTATCAGCTTCTCATCCACCATTCCCTGCCAAAGTCCAATTCTAATCCAATTGCTCCTTTTATTAATCCCCCCTCCCTTCAGTCTCCTGAGCTTCTGCTCTGTTTGGCCCATTGTGATATTCACACGTAGGACAAAGGTGAAAGAAAAACCTCCCTCTCCCTCTTTCCAATAAAGTTTGCCATTGACAACTGTAGCTTAAACAGTGTCTGTCCTTAAAATTATTTGAAATCTCTGGCCCAGCTTTCTCCTTCCCTGCAGAAGACAAGGCCTCCAGTCATGGGGGGTATTGCTCATCAGTTCTGATCCTCAACTTCATTTTCTGAGGTGTAGATATACCTCAAAAAGCAAGTGGTAGCGTTCTTATCCCCAGAGTCAAGGCAGGAATCCGCAACATTAACTCTCCTGAACACAAAACATAATTACAAATGTAGATATATTAAGTATATATATGTAGGTCCTTTAAAGCAGTAAAATGGAAAGTAATACAAAACTTTGTTCAATGGTTCTTCTTAAAAAAAAAAAAAAAAAAAAGGGAGGGACTTCTTTAGCTTGCATTAATCATTACAGCTTCACCTGAGATAACTGCACAACAGGTGTGGGCTCTGGGCATCTCTCTTGTATCATTCTGCTAAAACCTATTTCCCATACACCTATATTCCAATCCAGAGTCTCTGCTGAACATAGTGCCTGTGTATTTGTACGCATATAGAACTATGTTTTACTATTAATGCCTTCTATGTGAAGCTCACAACTTTTAAGAAAATGATAAAGTAAATTTCTCACCAGTACAGAAGCAGATGCTACAGATGAAGACATGACTCGAACAGATCACAAAAACACTGACAAAGGGGTGACAGTGACAGATTGGAGAGCTGAACCCAGGTCTGTACATATAATGTGTGTCTCTTTCCTCAAAAAAATGTTTGTAGCATTTAATTATTACAAAATGTCTTTTGGACACATAGGCAAGAATTTTAAATAATATGAACCCATGCTGATGTTACTTCTATTCACTTAGGAAAAGAAAGGAATTCAGCTTGTTGGTGACAAGCAAATTATCATGCTTTAAATTTTAATTGGAAGTTGATAGGATAACCAAAAAAGGACAAAATTTAAAGAAAAGCAGGAGGAAGCTGGAAAATGTAAAGAGCTGAAAGTGCTGAAATGATGACAGGAGACAGCCAAGAAAAGAACAGCATTTGGCCAGGAGGAATATTTTCTCTTTTGGTTGAATTACTGTGTGAAATAAAAATGAAAACAGAAGACCAACATCCAACATCAGCTCAGGAGTTTGAGGTGCCATCATAAACCTCTTGATATTTGCTCTCATTATATTAACCCCCCCAAAACCATAGTGTAGTTATAAGCCTCGTGAATTCTCAGTTGCTTATCATTTATTCTACATATAATAAATCCTTATTTGTAATATGCACCATATAATGGAGTAGTAAATATTTCCAATTAGCTTTAGTGTCACAGTCCTCAAAAACTGATGCATTTATGTTAATATAAAAGCGTACATGGAACATTTTATCATGCATTAGAGATTTTAATCAGGTAATCTGCACGGCATCTGGAAACCTAAGCAGAGGCAAAGTCTGCTATAACAAAGGCACTGTAACAGTTCACCTTCAGTGAAGAACAATAATGCATTATTAAATTCACTTTCCTGCTCAGTGGTTACACTTAGCTGACCACAGCAAATTTGCTCTCTGCCTGGTCTTCACAAGTTGGCAGAAAAATAGATTCTGTCACATTTAACGGGTTCTGAAAATGACAGGATGCCTCTCTTGGTTTAACTATAAGCCATAATCTTTCAGAAGTAAATATAATTACAAATGCCTTTTGTCACGTAGTTCTTAGGAAGGATATTATATGTGGGTTATTAGAGTAGTAGATCTCACTATGTACTTGAATATCATTAGAAGCCAAACCTGATATTGCACAACAGCAACTTCAAAAAAGAATCAGATTTCTATTTTTCTTTGATCCTAAATGACATCATAATTCTTAGAAAACAAAGATACCGACATCAAATTCCTTGAGTACGGTCAAACTGTTATCAAGAGATATTACTCCTTAAACTAACATCAAAGAAAAACCAATGTTCTCTTTTGTCCGAAATACTGTTTTAATCTTATCCTACATCTATTAGTCATTTGCTTTATTTTACATACATTTTACTGAAAGAACTTTTAAGAAACTGCCTTAGTCTCAGGGTTCAGTGATGAAGAATTATTGATTAGGAATTTAATTAGCAAAAGTCAGCATAGTTATATACAACAGAACCTGTTTCTTTTCGGTTTCCAAGGAGTTTTATCATGCTGCAAGCATGATAAGAATCTGCTCCATATGATGACATTCACTTTCAGGCAGAGGTCTTGAACCAACACTGTATACCACTTAAGTCCTGGTGAAGTGCAATTTAGGTCCTAATTAAGATCTGTTAAAGATTTTTAATTAGCTTTGTGCAAGTAACTAGTTTAGCAATTATAAGACACATTTTTTCTCCTGTAAGCCCTTCAATTCAGGCAGTTTTATTAGAAATATCTTAGTTCTAAAGTGGGAAGTATGTAGACAGTCCTCAGAACTTAGATATTACAAGGACACCGTACACGAAACTCACATCAAACTTAACATAGTTATGTTCCACCTAAGTGGAATTACCAGCTTGTGTTAGGCAGCCTGTCCATAACATACTTAATTTAGGTGCCCAGACTCAAAATTCTGTAAACTGAGAAGGGATCCAAAATGGCATAGAAAGTTTATAGCTTAAGCTATAATCCACCCTTTCTGAGAACAGCAGTGCCACACTTTGGACAGGAAGACAACTGAAGTTTTCCTGGATTTTGAATAAATACTTCTGAGAGTCCCGATCACTCCCCAGCAGAGAGGTATTTATTATCTTCTTTTAAATAACTAAACACAAGTTCATAGAACCATAAAATGGTTTGGGTTGGAAGGGACCTTTAAATATCACCTAGTTCAACGCCCCTGTCAAGGTCAGGGACATCTTTCACTAGACTAGGTTGCTTAAAGCCCCATGCAGCCTGACCTTGAATATTTGTCCCCAGTGATGGGGCATCCACAACTTCTCTGGGCAACCTGTTCCAGTGTCTCACCACCCTCATTGTAAAAAATGTCTTCCTTATGTCCAATCTAAACCCCTTTCGGTTTGAAACCATTGTTGCTTGTCCTGCCACTTCAGCCCTTGGAAAAAAGCCTCCCTCCATCTTTCTCATAAGCCCCCTTTAAGTACTGAAAGGCCACAAGAAGGTGTCCCTGGAGCCTTCTCTTTTCCAGGTTGAACAACCCCAACTCTCTCAGCCTTTCTTCATAGGAGAGGTGTCCCCAGCCCTCTGATCACTTTCATGGCCCTCCTCCAGACGCACTCCAACAGGTCCATGTCTTTCCTGTGCTGGGGACTACAGAGCTGCACACAGTACTCCAGGTGGGGTCTCATGAGAGCAGAGTAGAGGGGCAGACTCACCTCCCTCGACCTGCTGGCTACAATTCTGTTTTTGTCACAGGTGGACAGTGGTGACTGTGATGAAATTTTCCAGTTATCTACAAAACTACCTTGAGATGTAGAAGTTTCTCTTCTGTCTGCTACCTAAGGAAATTCAGTCACAACTAGCTAATTCAGGAATGTATTATAGTCATTTCCCCTTCCAACTGTGAAGAAAATCCAGATTAAACCTGGATTTAATCTTTTGTCAAACCTGTTACCCTGACTAGTTCCTCTGCAAGAGCAAAGCAATGTGAGCATGAGCATGACTGTACTGCTTGCTTACCTGGGCACTCTTCAAAGCATGTGGATTCCTAAGTTGAAACCACTGCTCCAGTTACCTATCTACATCAAAATATTCAGTACACCAGGGACTGAACTTCAGTTCAGTTCTTCCAAAAGAATGTCCTAACCACCAAGCTATGCTCGCAGCCACACTCGTGGTCCCTTTGGCCATATACATAGCCATACAAAGAGGGTCAGGGATTAAGGTTGTCCACACTACTACCTTCTAAACTCAGTCTCTGGCTTTATTTTGGACTACTCTAACACTTTCCGAGACAGATATGCTTGAGTGCTTGCCCAAAGTAATGCAGATATAAGTATATCCACTTGCATCTTGAGATGAGACTAATTTATGTCTTCCTTTGTGTGGCAGGATATCCGCAGTATTTCTACTATGGGATCCAGCAAAAACTGGATTATAACACATAAACTGGAACCACTTTACATTACTGGGAGTCTGTCATGATTCAGTCAGCTAATCTGTATTGGCATGGCATGCAGCCACCTTTCACTTTTAGGGCAGGTAGAATTTGTACTACCACAACCTAATGATTTCAAATATGAAAATAACATCCCCTCCCCAAACACAAATAAACTTGAGAAAAAAAAAATTACCAACATAGGATTTAAAGTCTTTGCTTCATGTAGTTAGTGTTCTAAAAGATATTAAGTTTATTTCTGGATCCATAGATATAATTGTCAGAGTTCTGAATTCACATACTAATCCAAATTATTATCTTTTTTTTTTAAACAGCAAAGTAAAATCCAGTTTTTACTTTTTTTTAATAAAAATGTAGTCATTTCACATCTTTAATAATACCAATAAAAAAAATAATAATAATAATTTTACAGAATATGGTGGCTAAGAACATTCAGTCACACAAACTAGCCTTTCCTCAATTGATTCCTGCAAGTATTTTCAAGTGTTGTAATTTGCACACTCTTGAGTAAAGCATCCCATTGGTTTCAACAGGAAAGCAGATTTGGACAACCTGTCTAATGACTGAAAAAGTTTGTAGGATTAAAAACTACACCTACTTTGGAAAAAAA